>JAUJPP010000005.1:18293424-18576443 GCA_030562195.1 Nipponacmea schrenckii | reverse complement strand
CAAAGTTAGAAAGGTTTTGCAAATTTAAGGCGTTTCTGAAGTTCCTGTCTAAAAATGTTTTATCTTTATTGGGTACACTGATAGCATCAATTTCCAATTTTGAAGCATTATGCTAAACCAAGTTTTTATGCCTGATATTTACCCTACCATACAACATAAAACAGACTTACTAACTTCAACTATCAGTGAGTTCACTTTAATTTTTCCAAGGTCTCGATTTATTACCGAAAATATTTTAACTCTGCAAAAGTTACGACGAATTTTAATTGCTTCAAGACCGTTTTTGAGAGTATGAAACCCAATTTATTTTTTGAAACCGTAACATTTAGCAATATGGGAGTGTATCTTATGACTGAAGAGTTCTGTCTGGATCAAAACGCATATAAAATTGCCATTGCCACAATATATCAAGAAATAGATCCTTACATTTGGCTAATCGAAAAGTTGTCATTTAATTTGAATTAATAGCACATCTATTTTACCATGTACTCAATCAGACATAATACATTTCTCTTCAACTTTATTGGTTTAACTTGTTACTGTTATTCTCGATTTATTAATGAAAGTATAAGTCTGCAAGTTGGTAAATTAGGTGTATGTGCTTCTAGTATCATGTTAGAAATGCTTTATTTGAAATCGTAATCAATTGCATATTCGGCAGTCTTTTATGGCTAACAGATGAGGGTTGGGTCAGACGTCTAGTAATGTCCAAATTGACAATACACGAAAACTAATCTTATTTAAGATCACTGTGACATTGAACAAAGTCTATTAAAGGTTTTTTGTTTCCCATTAGTCAATAATGAAATGTTTTATCTTTATTTGTCACTGTTAGTTCATTTCAGATTTTTAATCAGAGTATACTATTGTAAATCAAGTGGTTTGATATAAGAAGTTCATCTGAATAATGTGGCACTCCTTATGGATATAGAGCATAGTTATTTTAGCCAATTGTGACATACATTAGAAATCTTTTTAAGTCATTGTTAAAAAGATAGAAATGTGCTTTCAGGTTTCTGAGACATGTACATGGTTGTTGATCGATTTAAATTGGAGTTTGATTAAGGCTTTTAAGTTATTGCCCTTGATACCTATCCTTGTCTGGATTAGAAGTTGTTGCAGGAACTTTCAACTTAGTTAATATGCAAATTAATATAAGGTTATCGAAAAAAAGAAGGCTGCTATGAAGTTAATTGGATTTGGTAACTGTTATCAAAATTGTCACCAATATTTTCAAGGTTCGAACAGTAGAAGGTATACCATTGTTATTGGACCAGAGTAATATGGATGGTAAAAATCCTTGTATCCTTTGCTTCTGGAACGGCTGATAAAATCCGTTTCAGTTTACAGTATGAAAATAGCATTCTGTACAATTTATAAGGTATATTTAGTACACAAGATGTTATTTCAAAATTATTAAACACTTTCACAAAATATTTCAGGAAAATAACTTTAACATTTTATCATTTTGACCTCTTCATTACGAATATGATTGGAGTTTTCAAAAGTCTCTTGAATAAATTAATCTTTTAACTGAATACTGATCACAATTCTAGAGTTCTAGAGTACAGCGGTTAGAGCGTTGCTTATTTAAGTCATGGCGTCATTTACTTGGATAAGTTGAAAATGTTGGACGTGTGATCTTTACTCATAATTCCAGTCTAACCATGTGTAAATGGGTACGGATAATCTGGGAAAGATCAATGCCAAGGACCAGCTGGTAGAAAGGATCCCTGTCACCGCGGATTTGTGGACCTAAGTTGTTATCCTTGTTAAATATAGTTGTTTCTTTCTTTCTTTATTGAATTATCTTTGCCTTTTGGCATTGTACCTTTCGCCTTTACAAACACTATGTTTTTGAAGTAACCAGAAATAGTATGTCTGTAAAAATCTCCGAAGTTCTTTAATTTGGAATTGATAGAATACACTATATACTCAAATATTTTATAATATTGAAATCTTTCATATCAAAATCTTTAACCATAGAAAAGACATTACACAGTGGGTGGTGTTAGCCATTAGAAATTTATGTGAGAATAATCCAGAAAATAAGGCAGTGATCTCTAGTTTACAATTACAAGGGGTAGCCAATAACGCCATAGTTCTGGATGAATTTGGAGTAGAAGCCGATGTAAAGGGTACTCAAGTTGTGGTGAAATACCCTAAAATTGAATAACTTGAAATATTGGTGAAGAAGAGGTCCAATGAGTTAGATGCCTAAGTGCAGTCCAAGCTTTGATGCTGGAAGATCGAGGTTACCATCTGTCAGTGATGTCGGGCTGAGGGATATAAATGGAAAAACAATTTGTGAGGATGAGACAATGATGTGGCCTTATTTGTCGAAAGTTGTGCTAGTTAATGAATAATTAATCGCATGGCGATACTTGTAAAGTATGTTGAAACGTTATGTACTTTGTTGTTAAAGAAATGTGTTATACCACAATTTATTCCCTTGTGTTCCTTTTTATATATATTTACCATCAACTAATAAATGTTCAAATACTATATTTTAAAGTTGTATTAAAGGGGCATTCTGTTTTTTATAGTAGGTCGAACATTTTCTTTAATTTCAAAATCAAATAAGGTTCACCTTTCTGCTTAGTCCTCAAATTGTGATATGCATATAATGCAAAGGGATCTTTATTGCCCTGGTTCATTGAAACTAAAATCTTAACTGACAAATATGATGGCCATATTCAATTTTAGCAATATACTCATTCATGTTATTATTTATATAGAAATATGGTAGAATGTTTAAAATCAAGACATGTGAGTCGTAAAAAAGTATGAAAATATTTTCCTATTGATTAATTAACGTCGATT
The DNA here is from genome assembly GCA_030562195.1 of Nipponacmea schrenckii. Lineage (NCBI taxonomy): Eukaryota > Metazoa > Mollusca > Gastropoda > Lottiidae > Nipponacmea > Nipponacmea schrenckii. The sequence continues at coordinate 18,573,620 of JAUJPP010000005.1, read as the reverse complement.
AAATCATTTATTAACTACCTGTATAATATTAACCTTGAAGGCCCTTATTCTGGAAACTTATGATTTAAACGTTTCAGTCATCTTATTGGCCAATAATCAAAATCAATTATAAATTTAGTTGTAATATCCAATAAGATAACAGTACTGTATATCCTTAAATCGGGATTTATCTTCTCTAGAACAAGGAAAGCCTTATTAGTCTCATAAATGAATTTTATTTCTATATTTTGTCAAATAAAAACAAATTTTTGCACAAGTCGACCATGGAAGAATTTGGGGCGATTTGTTCTAAATGATAAACTCAGTGAGAACGGGGAAGTTAAACGATCTTATTACGACAGTTATTCACTGATGGAAGTTAGAAGAGGATATAATATAAAACCTCTCAGCATATTAAGTTAAAACGGAAGATGACTAACATCAAATATTAGTGTAATCAGTTGTTAAACAATGTTAATGATAACACCATTTTAACTTAGGATTTAATATATATCGGTTGGCATGTGGAATTATTTTCAGTTATAAGGTTAGAGTTTACTCATTCTTATCTCTCAGGGGCATTAGAACACTCCAAGCGATTCGGGCTGAAGTTTTATTCAAATATCCATGCTTGCAACGTATTTCAATATTAAAATGATTTTCATTGAGAAAAAGTTGACAAGTAGAGCTCTTTAAGCATTTTTAATGTAGTGTTTCTTAATGCGTAATGCTGTTGAGAGCGCGATGTAAAAAAAAACTCCTCAAGATATTAAATGCTATTTGTGTTTTTCACGTTAAGTTTTTTATGCATTGTCGTTGTTCTCTAAAGAAGTTATATACTGAACGAGTTTAATCTGTTCTAATGCTAGTTATTCAAGAGTTAGAGAAAGATATGAAACGCTTGAGTTTAACAATATGAGGTTATGCTTGATATTCAATATCGATATTATCCAGCTGCACGTGATGCCAATCCTTCGATATATAGTAATAACAATAATAGCTGATTTATTCACCTTACATAACACACAGGGTCTTTCAATTCTCTTTCAATACAAACAATAATGGCGTTTATGAAACGATGGTCTGGTCCGTATCAAGACGGATAAAGGTCGTGGCATTTCTTAGAAAAAATGTAAATGATGACGTCGGTTATTCCGTTTCGATTAATATGTTTTAATTTTGGAAATAAATGGTGGTAGATGATTAAAATCTTTCTAGATAACCTTTATATGATTAGTCCAAGAAACAAGGACACAATCGGCAATCTTCAGCCTGTACTAATAATGATTGCGTCTGTCGACTGCTGGGGGGTGGGGGTGGGAGGATCTCCTGAAGTGTTTCTGACTGGCAGTCTCAGAAGAATAATCTAAAAGATAAGACATTGACTTCTGACATTAAATAATCACACAAACTCAGTGTAAGCTCGGTTTGTTATCTCGATAATTCCACAGTATTTGTAGCTATATCTTACAACCGCCAATTATATATTTACATCCTTGTTTGCCTTGTGCACTATGCACGAACCTTTTCAACGGCCGATACTGAGCTCTATCTTTGCAAAGTATTTGCAGATGTATTTAACGACCAGACGTTTTTTCTGAATTAATAAAAGAAAGAGTTTATTATTATAAGACACAAAATACAAACGGTCTACCGTGAAAATTCCGCGAGCGATCTACAACAGAAATTTTATGAAAATTTCGTGGGATATTTAACGTGCAGAGCACATAGTACTCCGTTTATTGCTCCATTCGAACGACATTCCATCATTGACTCTTCATCACCGACAGGGGGGAAACCGGGTTGACAAATCCTACTTTTACCGGGATTGAACCCTGGACCTTCGAGTTAGTGAGCAAGAATGTTACATATAACATAGTAAAGTTAAAATGGTTGCACAGTGCTTTTATTGAAGAACGTCTTCGTAAATATTGTCCTTGTTTATATTTCTAGCACATCTGTATCTTTAAGTTAAATATAACATAGTAAATAAGTTCGTCTGTTTATATGGCTGCACAATGTATGTAAGAACGGCTCGTAAACTGTCCTTGTTTATTGTTCTATCAAGAATTACATTAATTCAGGGTGGAATCAGATCTTAGTTCATTTACGTTTATAAATAGAAAAACGTTTCTGTTATATTGTTTGTTCTATTTATAAACAGACTACTATAATAGAAAAACGTTTCTGTTATATTGTTCTATTTATAAACAGACTACTATGATTGAAAAACGTTTCTGTTATATTGTTCTATTTATAAACAGACTACTATGATTGAAAAACGTTTCTGTTATATTGTTCTATTTATAAACAGACTACTATGACAGAAAAACGTTTCATAAACAGACTATTATAATAGAAAAAAACCTTTCTGTTATATTGTTCTATTTAAAGACCTAAATGAACAAAGATCTAAATCAACCCTGAATTAATGTACAATGTAGTTTTCGTCAATAATAATATTCTTTTCACCTATCTGTCCATCTACATTTGGTGGGATCAGTCACCAAGAATAACGCACTTAACTTTAAGGCTTCGTAGTAAGACATGACACAAATTAAAGTCCATGAAAGGCGGAAGTACTTTATGTTCATACCGGAATATTTTAGCATACTTGAGAACAATATTTTTCTCGCCCATTTGAATTATGTTTATTAAGATATATGATGACCTTAAATCCTATTCATTTGAATAAATGTAATTGGCAATAGAAATAGAAGTGATCTGATTATTATAAACGCTCATTTCCTTCCAATCCGGATAATGGTATGTTTACAGTTTTGATTTCATTATTCTCTATTGAAAATTGAAATTTCTATATTATCTCATCGCGAAATATTTGAACTTGTTTGTCAAATTGTCCGCTAATTTCCAACCCTATGAATGTATATGTGATGGATGAATTTGAAAAAGTACTGACGAATAGTTATAAGGAGCAAGCAAAGGTCAGTTTTGTTGTGTCAATATTATTTAATTTCATTAAAATAATGTTTTCTCATTCTCTGGTCTTAAAAAATAATTCAGAATCTAATGTTGCGGTAGGCGTTATTTGAAATAAATATTTACTCTAGTATGTATTTAAAGGTATCGGTATTGATATGTATAGACATGTTGGAATCTTCTCCTTCTCCTCCAGTGGGACAACAATCAGTGTGTGTTGGGGGGAGGGGGAGATTTGTTTGGGTTTACCACCGCCCCACTTTATTTTCAACAAATTTAAAAAACATGATTTTACTTTGTTTTTGCCCCAAATATGACGTGTCGTGCTTCATATGAATTCAACGTTTCAAACATTTGCTTGTAAGAACTCTCTCAGACGCTTCCGAAAAATAGTTTTTTTTTATTTCAGCTTCGACAGTTGTCCGGCATATGTCTGTATGACACCTATTTATCCTAAGTATCGGGAGGGTCAGCATGATCTGCTCTTGTCTAGTGAAAACCGCTTTTTGAAAAAGAAAAGTTGAATTGTAAAACAGGAAATACAATGAGATGCTCTGAACGGTGGAAATATTTGTCAAACTTGAATACTTGCGTGTGATATACCATATTATTTCTTAGGTTAATAGTAGGAAGGAAACAATACGTATTTTAGTTTCTTAACGGGGAATGTCTCGATTATATTATCTTTTAAAGTATCAATAATACACATAATCGCATAATTTATTTAAAATACCTCAAGCTAGGGCTTGCTAGTTGCTATATATGTCTCTTTATTTTTTATATATCGTCATTCCCAAAAGCGAACAATTCTGACTCAAATTTCGACGTTGAGCTGTGAACACTATTACTGATTAGCTAAACATATCCTGTTTCTTCAGTGTGAGTGTTTAAACAAATGGTAAACCTGTTCCACGAGTAACATAATATTTTATGGTTTGATTGAGTAACATGATGCAAAAAATGCCGATTGTTCCTATTTTAAAACTGAATTGAATAACCAAATCCCGTTGAAACACGGATGGTATTTAATGGGAATGTTTTGAGGTCAGCTTGACACTATTTTTTCTATGTTCAACTATCTTCATATCAACACCTGACAATAGAAAAACAAAACTTATGAAATATAAGAAAGGTCAAATGGTATTCAGTGTAAATAATTTCTACGTTAACAGTCTGTATAAAATAGAGACCCTTGATAACGTTTCAGTGATGGTTATTAAATCACAAATGTTATGCTAGATCTCATTACTTCCCCAAATGTTTAAAATTTTCCCTTTCTAAGGTAATTATACCCCGGTTGAAAACCCAGTATATTGGAGTATAATAAGCTCTGATAAGATATTGTGGAAACATGATGTATTTTTAATACGAAAACATCTGAATGCTTCAATATTAGAAGTACGGTAACGGAATCTTACTACACTAGTCGTATTTTTGTCTTACATCTGTTATAAATATCTAACATACAGACATCGTGTCAAATGCAATCTAAATTGGTTCCTAGAATTTCATACAAAAAATATTTAAATCTAAAAATAATTCCTTTGGTTCATTCAAACATCTGCTTTTAAAAATGTGTGAATTTTGATGTGTTTAAAAAAAAAAAAAAAAAAAAAAAAACACATTTAAAGGTGACGTTCCAGATAGAAAGAGTACCGGATCATTTCATGTGGCATTCTTCACATATTTGTCAAAAATCTAACTATTTTAACATTTTCATTTTTTTTTTTACGCGAAGTAGAAACCAACCTCAAAACAGTATTGTCCGTCTTTATTACGCTATAATGTGTTTAAGTTTTCTGGGAGGGAAGTGTTTATATTCAATGTCAACGTGTCCAAACCACAAACCCATTCGACTTACTTCAACGTCTTGCAAATGAATGAAAATAACAAATGAGAGGACAGATTTTCCCCATTTCTAATTTCAGAAGAGAACAGAAGAAAACCATCTTTTCTCATTAAAATATTTGTTCCTCTCTAGGCCGTTACATCTGGGAGAAACAACTGCTCCCATCACCGTAACCCAACTAAACATTTAAATATATCAGATCTCTTTCGATGTTTTAAATAAATTAAAGCATTAAAATTAAAGCAAATTTTGGCTAGAAAAAATAAATTATCTTATGTCGGAGTCATTATGGCTCGATATTATGTCTTGATTTGCTATTACTGCATGAGGTCAGTTGACAGGAACACGTTGTAAATGAGAAATTAGTAAGATCATAAATAACAGGGGTACTATTCAACTGAGAAAAAAACACGAAACAAAAAAATCTAGATATTATTTAAATATTTTTTTTTTTTCAGAAAGAGTAATATGACAGAAGAGGATATCAAAATTTCGTTGACTTGACGAAATGTATTTGGTTCATTGTTTCTTACTTTCATTCCTTGTGATTCTCCAAATCCATTGGATTACATTCACATATGGCTTATTAAACGAAAAAGATCTGTCATTCAAACCCACTTTAATTGCTGTGGACAAAACAACAGGGGATGTGTACGCAGCAGGATCGATTTATTTAGCTCGTCTGACCTCTAATTTAACGCTGATCAGCCTGATTCAAACATCTTCTTGTGAAAGTTGTGAAATCAGAGTATTAGAAATAGATTATAAGACTCGTAAACTCCTAGTTTGTGGAGTGACAGAAAAGGGTTGCTGTACATACCATCATTTAGACAATATATCAAAATTTAAATTGTTAAATAATTCTCCAAAAGACGGGGGTGATAACATTGGTCGAAATGGAAGTGTTGTGGCATTATTTTTACCTCCATCACAAGGGAAACATAGCGAGCTTGTCATGGGAATATCTCAACCGCTTGAGACTCAGATCGACCTATTATCATTCCGAAAGATTACTTCCAAAGGTTTAACTTATTCAGCTGGATCCAATGTAAAGCTTCGGATTTCGGAAAAGTTTAGAAGAGACGTTAAAGTACATTTCATATACGGATTTCAATTTAATAATGGATCATACTTTCTGGTAAATAAAAGGGGTAATAATGGTACTTCCAGTTGGATATTTCGAATTTTGTATAACGAGACATCTGTTTATCCTTTTGTTGCTATTCCTTTGTCATGTCAAGACAGAGATCCAAGAGGTATACAATATGGACAAAAATATAACTTGGCAATTGCAGCAACATTTTATAATTCGAGCCTTGTTGTTAGTTTCGGATACAATAGTAACAAGGAAACTCATATACCTGATTCACGGTTTGGATCGAGTGTATGTACGTTCGGAATGGAAGATATAACACGAGACATGGACTTTGTTTCAACACAATATTGCGGAATCCATCCTACTGTTTCTACATCTGAATGGATCATGGGTCACGGAACAGTTGGTTACAGAGATAATGTATGTTAAGTTTTTGAGTGGCAAATTAGAAATTTGCCACTCTTTGTTTTCATTAGACTTTTTTTTTTTCGGGAAGCTCCCTAGCCCAACTCGAAAATGGTATAGAAATTTGGTTTGAAAAATACGATAAGATACGTACTGGAATAGAAAAAAATATATAAAACTAAAATTTTTACGCGTCAGTAGTTAGTAATTGCATAATAATAACATGCATAATTGCATAACTTTGTTGCTAATTATCCGATCGCTTTGAAAATTACAGAATATAGAGAAGTCGCCTATAGAAATAAAACCGCATCAAATTTCTACCACTTCCGGTTCTTGCGTGAGAACTTCCGTTTTTTTAGAACCGCGTTGGGTCACCCAGCTTCCGGTGTATGTAAGAAATCAGTACAAAAGCTATACATATATACTATCAGGCATAATTAGAACCCTTTTAGAATAAAAAATCCAAACCGGAAGTGATACTTTATGTGTCATCACAGAACGGTAACATTCAGCAAAATTTTAATAAGTCCGCTAATTTTTATCCGATTTGTCCGATTTTGGTGTTTTTCGAAACCTTGTTTCTTTATCTAAAACTTGTTGGGGATAGAATTTGGATTTTTAAATTTAAATTTTTTTAATGCCCGATTGAATTTTTTGAAAATTCAAAATGCCAAATCAAATGACCTTGACCTTCAATGACCCTGGATTTTTTCAAGTAGAATGTTCTTGACCCTAAGCTATCCACACATATGCCTATTATGATCGACAACAATTTTTTTGGTATCCGTTTTAGTTTTTTGAAAATTCACAATGCTATATCAAATGACCTTGACCTTCAATGACCATGGATTTTAAAACCGCATCATAAAAATGTTTCTACCACTTCCGGTTTTTGCGTGAGAGCTTCCGGTTTTTTTAGAACCCTGCTGGGATATCAAAAGTAGCTTCCTGTTGAGCCGGTGGTGACGTCACAAAAGACGTTAGATTTAGTGGAATTGCAAGCTACAACATCTATCCATGTTTGATATAGTAGAAAAATTTCAACCTCTTGTTTTATTCACAAAAATAAATATTATTGACAATTCTGACCTTAAATATTTTTATGATGGAACCTTAAAAACTTTCTCATTAATATGCAATTAACTTTAAACTGTGGTGTAACAATATTACATAATCAAACTTCGCGTATATTTTTTGAACCCATAGAGGTTGTTTGCCACTCTCGGAACTGTTCACAGTTCTATTTGTTTTTGATATCATTCTTATTCGGCCATCGATTGTCCGTCAACAGTTATAGTTTTCGCTACAGTTCTTATCCCATATTGACAACAGTGTGCACATTATGTATCTTTTGAGATTTCCACGAAGCTCGAATTGAATAGCCTGTCGATGAATGTTTATGATTTACTATGATTTTAATTGGTAAAACTGTTTCCGGATCGATATTCTGGACGTTTTTTATTGCTTTTTTAAGTCAAATAACAAAACATATTCGTTATAACTTTCCAATTGTTTGTGTGGTTATTGCCCTTGAATTAGTAAAGTGGTACGATATAACACCTTAACGTTGATAGCTAAGCTGCATTGAAGCGAAAAAAATAGATTGTATTCCATCGAAAACACAAACTTAAATAATAGATTCCCTCTCTTTTTTATTTCTTTTCTAGAAGAATCTTGATAAATTCGGATATGATTGTCTTACGACAAACATGAGTCTCTAAAAGAATGAAAACAACACAATTATGCTCTTGAAGCATCAGAAAAAACAAGTGATTTCAATCAAAATAATAATCATAACAAAATTTAAATGTTTATACTATTCCAGACAAACTCTTCATGTAAACAAGGATACAATAACGTTCTTGAAGCATCAGAAGAAATAAGTAATTTCGATCAATATAATAATCATAACAAAATTTAAATGTTTATACTATTCCAGACAAAATCTTCATGTAAACCAGGATACAATAACGCTCTTGAAGCAACAGAAGAACCAGTGATTTCAATCCAATTAAGACAGAAGATAAAAAACTAATAACATCAGTTATACCGTTTCATGTCGATAATCAGCTACATATTATAATATCGACAAACCATGGTGACCTGTACTATAGAAAGGTATCCCTTTTTTATGTAAAAATTTGAAATGAGCATATTAATGATGAAATTCAATTTTGCCTATTGAATATGATTGCTTAGATACGCAGTATTTAGTAGATATCTTTGCAATAAGCTCTAATAAATCAGGTATTTATATAGGCCATTAAACCTTATCCTAGACTTGATATACAGATGCCCATCTTCTTCAGCCCATAAAGTGCCGAAGAGGAAAGACTTAGAACTCCATTCATTTCATTTCATATTCAGTTGAGATATCGGCAGTTGTAGAAGGACGGAGGACTAGATTTGTCAGACTAGTCTTTTTGTAATTGCTCTAAAAACCTGAATGCAGACTTCGTTCATTAAACAATTATTCTGGAAATCGCACGTTTCCAAATTTTATAAGATGTATAAATCTTTCTGTATTTAGAATACAGCACCTTGGTTTAAAATTCCCAATAACGGGAATAAAAAAGGATTTCTAGCCGACGTTGCCATAAATACAAATGACATGACAGCTTATACAATTACAGAGAAGAAGGTACTAGTAAAATATCTTTGTGTTCCACAATCACTATTTCTTTCAATAGTTATATAATAAAGATTGAGTTTTTTTACATAATTAGTAATAAAGATATCTGAAGCTTATTGCCAAACCTCCAGTCGTAGTGGTATCAGAAACGGTGAGCCTGACCTATTGTTATTGGAACTAAGTTGCTGTTTTACTATCTAAAATGGGATTTGTTAAATTATAAAGCATAATTGTGCACCATATTAAACTTCAGCAATCGATTATAAAAAATAATACATGTATTATTTATTATCATAAAAATATTAGTTAATTTTTTTAGATCGTGAAGCTGTCATTGGATTATTGCCAAACATATTTAGATTGTAAATCCTGTGTCTTAAATGATATGTTTAACTGTGTGTGGTTTAAAGGTCATTGTGTTGCAACCGGCCGAAATACTGGAGGTTTAGAATCTACATGTCCACCAGAAATAACTTCTGTAAGTAAATTCATATTGCATCAGTTTTCAAATCCCACAACTGCAGATAGCCTAATTGGAACGAATGGGAAAGACATTCTCTTAACTTATAACGAAATATTTTGCAAAAAACGATTATAGCTATGATAGCTGCTCGTTGCTGGTTTTATATGCAGTATCAAAGTTTCAAAATAAAAGTACATGAAAAAAATATCCCCAATAGAATTAAAAGAGAAATTTCACTTATTGATATTAATGTAAAATAACAAATTTTCTTAAAATATTAAAGAACCGTTTTATATTTTATATATATCAAGCTTTCCCTTTTAAACTGACGCAAACAACCTTTTAAAATTAAATTATTTTTATTGTAGATATTTCCAAACCATGGATTAATATCGAGAAACAATCTGATTACAATACGAGGGAATTATTTAGGGAAGAATGTTACAGCTTACAGATCTGTCACAGTGTGTACAGTAACATGTATTGTCAACGTCACACTTTCAAACACTTCACAGTAAGTTTATTCTCGTTTACTTGAACAGACTTATTACTATTGATGCTACGGAGAGTGTAAAATCCAAGATACAACCTTAATACACATTTGTACTGTCGTAGAAGTGCAAATATCAATTTTTGAAGTTTCTCAAAACTCATATCAGGTTCCGTTCATTTAAGGATAATCGGCAACGATAATCAGCTTTTACTTTTTGTAAGATGGTATAGGGTCTGTCGGAAATAATATGTTTGGCACATTTCTTCTCAGGAACATGTTGACATTTGCAGTTTTCCAATCCAGAACTTCAGAAGGCCTATTACTCATCTAAAATTAAATTATGCAAACTGTGGTAAAAGCTTCAGCCCCAGCTGCACAGACTGCTGTTAGCGTATATCATTTACCTTACAAGTTATTAGTGTTCCGTTTGGTTGTCATATCTCATATTACCAACACATTCCCATTGGAAGTATCTTCCTGGTATGAAACGCACAGAACATCCGTCAAAATTGATCAGGATGTAACACGACAGGGATAATTTATCTGTTAATATTATATTGTAGGATAGTCTGTAAAACTGAAAGAACATCAAAGGAAGAAAATTGTCCTGTAACAGTTGAAATAAATGATACAGTAAGCAGTCCTCATATGAAAGGTTCGGTCACTAGTGGTGATAATCCCAAGCTTTATTTTCATTTCAAGGTATTCTGTTTTGTTTTTTTCCCACCCATGTTTACTTATCTTCCATGTTTACTTATCTGCAAGCTCATAAGTTTCTATGTTGATCAACTCCCTGTGTAGCTATAAATATATTGTTTTTTTGTTGTTTTTTTTTGAGAACTTTACGAGACATTGTATAATATATACAATAATGTAATATAAGTATAATACAATACACAAAATTATTTTGATTTATAATTGTTTATCTGTTTACAATCACTTGTAATAAATTTACCATTTAAAAATTACTTGATTTCGTTCATAATGAAATTAACGATTTAATATAGTTTTATTAGTCCAGTTCCTTAAACATTATTTATCAAATTTAATCGAGGACGAGGATGGATGTATATCGGCATATGTGTAATTAACAACATAATTGAACTCATCTTCAACTTGAAGAATCGATTAAGAATTTTAACTAAAAAAGATCTTATCAGTGACAATTCGATAGAGATCTAAATCTACTGCTAGTGCAAAACAGGAGGTCCGATTGTATCCTAGCTAGATAACCGGAATTACCATTTTTGTGATATATTTCAGTCTGTCAGTATAACTAGTTTTAATCCACAACTTGGTCCAGAATCTGGCGGTACCAACATTTCAGTAATTGGAGAGAACCTTAATTTGACTAAAAGTGTTCAGATTAAAATCAAAGATTCACGCTTACCTTGTAAAATAATAAGGTAACGTATTTATTAGCATAATGCGATTTATGTCATTTTAAAAACGACATAATGCAAAGTTTAAAAAAATTCAGCCGAAAGGAAACATTGCAAAGATAAAAGAAGAATTCGACAACAAAAATTGAAAATGACAAGATCTTCGTTTCTTACAATAGGCTGAATATTGGACCTATATCGGACTTATGTAAAATACGGAGTTAATTATAATTACCGCTATCTTTGTATAAATCTTGGGTTGATTCTTTACCGTTTTCTTTCCAGGCAGTTTGCCTTATCGCTCTTTATTATGTATGACAGAATGTTGCTTCTGTTTTAGCTCAAATGATACAATTCTTCGCTGTACGACCCAGTCGTTGAAGCAAAGTCCACAGAACAGAAACACTAACGAATCTATCGGATGTGGTCAATTATTATTAATGATCCGTAATGACGTCATAGCTGAGACTAATGGAACATTTTGTTACTGGAATGACCCACAGATTACGAATGTACATCCACGGAAAAGCATAAAGAGGTATATTGGATAGTTAACCCCTTGGGAGAGGCCTAACACAGCCACGGGGATATCTACTATACCCAATGGTTGATTCACATATACATGCCGATCGCAAATGTCTGAGTTTCAGGACAGCAAACCGGGGAAGGGGGGGGGGGAGACCATAATGTCCAATATATTGCATGTACAGGATGGAGAATGGTTTGCTGATCCAAGTTGCCTTCCAAAATTTGATAGTGATTCTGGGAATGGACATGAACTTTGAATTCGCAATAATGGTGAATATGTGTATATATTCATCAGTGAAACCGAATCACTATAAAATCTAGAAAATTCACAAAACTAAGCAATTATGTTTATTGGATAATTACGAAGTTCTTTTGGATTTATCGGATTAAATAAGAATTCGATTATGTTATTCATGGCAGCAGGTAACCTACTGATGAATATATGCTCCTATTGGCCAAAGTTTAAAATTTTTAAATTTAATATTTATTCTAAGACGCTTCTCTATCCATATCAGCATCTAAATTATGCATCTGTCCTTTAACAAATGCACCTGGTTTATTTTTTTATAGTGGTGGTTTGGATGTAAATGTTAAAGGAACAAATTTGGATGTAATAGCTAATCCAAGATTCGGTATGACCCTAGACAACAGTGAGGTTCAACCAGAAGCAGAGGTAAGCCTTACACTACCAGGGTTCAACCAGAGGCAGGAATTGTGTTTTTTATCTTTTCGTCTTGTATCCAGTATTGTGTTTTTCATTTGAAATTATTGTTCTTCATTTAAACCACTGGTTCTTACTTCTCCTCATAGGAAGATTCTAACTCTTATCCTTGATTTACTAATTCTTCAATTTTTCACTTACTACTTCTTCAATGTTTCATTCACCGATACTTCCATTCCTCGTTTACTTATTTATAATTTCTTCAAGTAGTGTTATTGATTGATAACGATTTGATTAATGAACACGATTTGATATATATTCAGGAATGTAAAGCAAGAACATCGACAACGATGATCTGTAAAACACCAAAGTTAACGTCACTCGTCCCTAATGACACATCTATCAGTGGTGATATCTACTTTTTAATGGATGGTGTCCAGGAACTTAAGGACTTTGCCAAACATCATCCCAATTTAAGTGAGATTAAGGTTAATCCAGATCCAGAATTTTCGTCTATTTCCGACGGTGGATTGGTGGATAGCCTTAAAAACACTCTGAGCATAAAGGTATTAACTCTTTAGCATCGTCACATGGTCATATTGTTTTTCATAGTTATCAAACTGTTTGGATTGGTAGATTTGGATTGGTAGATTTGTAGCACAAATCAAGATACATTAACATATGGAACGCCGTAACTGCCTTCTGTTAGTATTTTTGCAGTATCAGCATCTTTTTGTATTATCAGCATCATCTTTTCGTATTATCATCTTTTTCGGTTATCATCTTTTCGTATTATATGCATCATATTTTTGCAGCATCATCTTTTCGTATTATCATCTTTTTGCATTATAAGCATCATCTTTTTGCAGTATCAGCATCTTTTTGTATTATCAGCATCATCTTTTCGTATTATCATCTTTTTCGGTTATCATCTTTTCGTATTATAAGCATCATCTTTTCTTATTATCATCTTTTCGTATTATCATCTTTTTGCATTATAAGCATCATCTTTTTGCAGTATCAGCATCTTTTTGTATTATCAGCATCATCTTTTCGTATTATCATCTTTTTGTATTATCAGCATCATCTTTTCGTACATGTATTATCATCTTTTTCGGTTATCATCTTTTCGTATTATAAGCATCATCTTTTCTTATTATCATCTTTTCGTATTATCATCTTTTTGCATTATAAGCATCATCTTTTTGCAGTATCAGCATCTTTTTGTATTATCAGCATCATCTTTTCGTATTATCATCTTTTTGTATTATCATCTTTTTGTATTATCAGCATCATCTTTTCGTATTATCATCTTTTTGTATTATCATCTTTTTGTATTATCAGCATCATCTTTTTGTATTATCATCTTTTTGTATTATCAACATCATCTTTTTGTATTATCATCTTTTTGTATGATCATCTTTTCCGTTACTGGCCGTAGGTTTACGGAAATCAACGTTAATCTTCGTCAAAAGCCGACGTAAAGAAGATGTTGTAGACTAGGTTAATGAGACGCAACTTTTATTTTGTCAAAATGGATACCATTTTAGAAAATTTACTTCTTTCATTGCATACGCCTGCCTTTCAAAGAGAAAAAATAACTCTTGATTTAGTTTGCCATTTGTCCAGATATGATATGGAATGCCTTGGGATATCAAATTCTTCAGATATGATGAAAATCGGAACAGAATGTATTAAATATGCCCAGTCAGAATGCAAACACAACAGAATTGTTTTGAATCAAAACAATTGTTAGAGAGTTTATTAGACTATGGTTTCAAAATATCTGAAATTTCAAAGTTGCTGTCTGTATCGGAAAGAACTGTATATCGGCGAATGGCATTTTTTGACTTATCCGTTCGCAGTTTTTACTCAAATTAACGATACTGAGTTAAAATCTGTAGTCAATGATGGATTTTCAATTTCCAAGAAGTGGGGAAAATATGTTGAGACAAATCCAATATTAAAAGGGAATTAACATTAACATTACATGAAGATTTAACCATATGGTATTAAAAAAAACTGGTGCAATAGAAATATTCAAATTCTTTTATTCATAGCACAAATAGTTAACGATAGCAAATTTAGTGTCACACAAATGATTTTGACATTGTTAGAGAATTAGCTGCAATACGATTCTCAATTTTCTCTTCATGCCAGACTTTGTCAGAACACATTTAAAAACCATAGCATTTTCATTTTTCTAAAAACCCGTGAAAATAGAACTTCTGACCTCCAACAACCTACATCAGACTGTCACTTTCAACTTCATACGTGATTCCCAACGTCCTAAAGCTAATTACCATGTCCGACTTCCTATTGCAAGACTTCCAACCAGCTTTTGACTTCCTACCTCTGAATCTATATTCCTTCAGGCTTAAATATTTGACTGTTTACTGCCCCCACCCCCACCCACTTTAAACAGCTTTCTACATCAGACCATCATTTTTTACTTTCTACATTTCTACTTCTGCGAGTTCTTACTTCCAACTTCTTTAGCGTGATATGCTACCTTTTAATCAGTATTAGAGAAACATCTGTAAATGTCATTACTAAATTCATCGGAGACTGCAGACTCATTAACCTAGTCTACGGCATCTTATTTACGTGGACTTCTTACGAAGATTACCGTTGGTTTCCGCAAACCTACGGCCAGTTACGGAAAAGATGATCATACAAAAAGATGATATACAAAAAGATGATGCTGATAATACAAAAAGATGATAATACAAAAAGATGATGCTGATAATACAAAAAGATGATAATACGAAAAGATGATGCTGATAATACAAAAAGATGCTGATACTGCAAAAAGATGATGCTTATAATGCAAAAAGATGATAATACGAAAAGATGATGCTGATAATACAAAAAGATGCTGATACTGCAAAAAGATGATGCATATAATACAAAAAGATGATAATAGAAAAAGATGATAATACGAAAAGATGATGCTGATAATACAAAAAGATGCTGATACTGCAAAAATACTAACAGAAGGCAGTTACGGCGTTCCATACATTAACAAAAGGATCTTGTACTAAGAGGGAAAGTAATTTGGTGATTATTTGCCATTAACCGTCTTGGGCTACTTGGATTTAATTTTCTCTTCAATGAGATCGTGTTTACTTATCGACATCTCGTCTTCGTACTTCACCCGTCCCTTCCACCAAATATTTATAGCTATGCCGTTGTTGTTAACGGTCACTAAAATGTTGTGCATGCTTACTTCATTGCTTCAATTCAAATCGCGGCGAAATGTGTTTAAATTGGTGACATTAGGTATGTGAAGAAACCAAGCAGACTCAATAGATAAATTAATGTAACAAAAATATTCTACAGAACCAACGGTCTGACCCAAATCAATTGACAAGTATACTCTTGATGCTGATATGAGTTTCTGACTTGTAACACTCGTCAGGACAGTAGAGAATTTAAAGGTTATAGCAGGGCGGTTAAGTAATATTACGAAAACATGGAGGTTAATATTTTTTCAGGGTACAAATATTAAAGAATCTGAAGTCGATAATGAAGACATTCAAGTCACTATCACTAGCGATGCGGGTACAAGCATCACTTGTCCTGTAACCAAATTGGGCGAGGAAGCAGTCTCATGTGCACCAAATCTCATTTCAAATGTCAATGAGACTCAATTTGTGGTTCAGGTAAGTCAACATGTATGATCGGCATCACTTTCTTGGTTCGTGTGTTCTTTCATACTATGATAATGTTTACAAAATTCCAACCCGTGCCCCGTATCTTCGATATAATTTCATTTCACCATAACAGTTTTTTAGCAAATAACATGGTTTTTTCACTCTATAACTTAGTGATATTACCTTAAAAAGAGACAAACCTTTTAATGTAGAAATGAGGGTCATCTGCAGTATGCTATCCCTCAGAATATGGCATTGAAATGTTATTTTTCACTATTATTTTATTAGGTCAAAGTTGGTAATCGTTATTATAAAGTTGGTAATATATTTGTAATTGCGAAAGGCAATAGAGGACTAGGATTACCAGAGTCGCCTAAGAAAATAACACAATATATAATAATAGGATCGGTGTGTGGGGTTGTCCTTATCATTTTGATAGCTTGTTTAATGTGGTGTTGCTGTAGAAAGACGAATAAGGA
This sequence comes from Nipponacmea schrenckii, assembly GCA_030562195.1. Taxonomy (NCBI): domain Eukaryota; kingdom Metazoa; phylum Mollusca; class Gastropoda; family Lottiidae; genus Nipponacmea; species Nipponacmea schrenckii. The sequence goes on along the minus strand of JAUJPP010000005.1, from coordinate 18,557,054 downwards.
CAAGATACGACACATTGAAATGTCTGAAAGTGAGTATGCCGCATAGAACAAGAAATTATTTATTAAAGTTCAACATTTAAAGAATGTTTTCAATCATATAAGCCAGTTTTAAATTTGTCATTTTCGTTGATGAATTCTATAAAAATACTTTTAACCTTATACACGCCCGGCTTTTTTGCCACAACGAAATAAGACAAAAGCTGATACCAAACAGGTTTCTAAGTTTTCAATCTTGTTTTATTAGTCGTTATTTGCTTTTTATTATCCGAATTGCCACTTGAAAAATCTTCTGAATAATACAGAAATTCAAATACAACCAAGACATTCGATGCCTAGCAGTACTATTTTGAGGCTGATATTCCAATTCTCTTAAGATATATAGAAAATATTCAAAAACGTTTTTTTTTCCTTCAGCTGGCGACAGTCATTTAGTAATAAGCGGCGTGCAACAAGTAAAACGTCTGATGGATGCCGAAACAATTATGAAAATTGAAAAAGCAAATTTGTTCATAAATAGAGAAAAACTGACCATTGGAGAAGTTATTGGGGCAGGTAATGGCAATTTTTACCAAGAATTATACAATTGGCCAAGTTGACCTTTGGCTTGCACAGTTAAACAGTAATACTATCTCTTATAATGGACATAAAATAAAGTCTCAAACTTGGTTAAAATAATAGTTGATATTCATCAGTTGGATTTATCAGACCAAAGAAATACAATATCTATATAACACAATATATCCATTAAACTATAAGTAATTATTCTTATTACTCTTATAGAAATCTTATTTAATCGAAATCGCTAAGTTCCGCATAATACGAGGTCTCGAGCGGTATTTCAAATCTTTTTAGTTCCATGGATTATTACTTAGTTTTATGTGTATATTTGGTGATAGAAGATCTCCACTGGTGAACTTAGACTTACTAGTCACTTAAGAGGAAATATACCCTCAACACCCCAGTCAGGAAATATGTTTTCTCTACATTGTCTATAGTTATATTGATATTCGATCATGTCTGATTTTAATTCGGTCTGGATGTTTTTCATGTTTTTTTTCCACAAGAACACACTTCATAATATCTAATGAAAATTCTTCTTAAAGCATATTTTGTGCAATCTTGATCCAACAATAGCATGAACAGTTGTCTAGATCTTAGTCTACTTATCTCAGTTCTGTTGAAAGTGGTTAACGTTTGTATAACGATCCACATCACAGTTTAATAATGAATATTTTTAGGAAACTTCGGTTGTGTTTGTGAAGGAATTTTGGTGGATGAAGATAACATAGAAATAAAAGTCGCAATAAAAACGTTACAAGGTGAGCACTCTTATTTATTGGTATACAATATACAATAACAAAATATTCTCTCTGTTAAATAATTAATATGTAATTTGGACGGAAAAATAATAATTACAAAATGTCCTGGTCGATTGATAGCAGAACCTTAAGCCTACACAATTAAAACCCAACGATGTAACGGTGTCATAATGAAAGGTTTCCAATACCAATGCATTTAAGCACGCGTCTATGTTCCCTGGTGAAGTACATGATCGCAATATATATACACATGCAATACACATGCACATGTGTACGAGATGAACATACATCAAAAATATACATTAATACAAACGTCTCGAACTTGTCTCAAAATGTACACATGAGAATAAATTGTCAAACTTCAGTCGGGATGCAGGGAGATCGCATAGTGCAAAAACTAGGAATTTCTCATTTTTATGTTCAGTTTGAATATTTCTAAATATTGGTATAAAATATGTATAATGATAACAATTAATGGTACCCGGAAACATAAAATAGACGACCACTGTGGTCTGATCACACCAGTTGGTCAGTATATTACTGCACCGCAGCACCAATTTATAACTGGATCACGTTTGATTTTCAATCCCAATGAACGATATGCCTATATGAGCTTTTGATTCACATGATATGATTTATACTCTAGATGCCAATGCTGGAGAAATAAACCTGAAAGAATTTGTAGAAGAAGCTTTGCTGATGAAAGATTTTGAGCATTCCAATGTTCTGAAACTGATAGGCATAACATTATCCAAAGATAGTTTGCCTTTGGTAATACTACCATTTATGGGAAACGGGGATTTACTGAAATTTGTTGCAGACGAGGAGCGGGTAAGGAATTCTCTCATAATACTAAGTTATAAAGCTCTATTTTAAAGTGATACTGCGTCTTAGAGTGGAGATAAATTTAAGTTCTCGAGAACAGTCAATATGTGACTTACCGGTGAACTTACCTGGTGTGATAAAGTAACATAATACCTGTAAAATCTGGAAAACTCACAAAAATAAGTCACTATTGCTTGCATATTTATGGATAGTTACATGTATTAAGTTTCTTAGATATTTTTTGTTATGTTATTTATGATAGCAGGTATATCTACTGTTGAATATATACTTTGACTGGTCAAGTTAAAAAAGATAAATCAACTGGTAGTTGGTCATCGTACTTTTGACAATAAGACGACTAGAAAAAAAACAATATATGACTTATGCCATGTCAGTACTATTTTCAAAAAAGTGTTAACCAAACGAAGTTCTTAAACAGACTAACAGGAATTCTTACAATATTATGGAATCTTGTTTTCAGGAAATAACTTTAATTCAGATGATAAAGTTTGCTATCGATATAAGTCGCGGTATGGAATATTTGGGAAGTTTGAAATTTGTACATAGAGATTTAGCTGCTAGAAACTGTATGTAAGTATAGCATAGCAAGAAGAACTCTCAATGACCGACAAACTATCATCGTCAAGAATTCTAATATGTGAGGGTCGACATTTTCTTCGTCATGTTTACGTTGCTCCTCCGAGGAAGTCATGATGAGGGGGGAAATACACACATGTTTACATGTCAATATCCAATATGATGCTTTATAAGTAAATGTCAGGATTAAGATTAAAAGATTTAGTAAAAAAAAATAAGCCGACACATGATTAAAGAAGTCATGGTCAATTGAACATCGTGGATTCAATCTATTTGTATGTCACCTGTCAATTCGCCGTTAATTAACAGGATTATATGACTGCTTGGGATAAAACTGATTGACCGTTAGTGGGTTAGACAGGTTGGTGCTAAATACAGGTAAATTTAATTGAAAATCGGAAGGGAGAAAATTTGAATGACCGTTAGAGCAGGGTCACGCTGAATAGAGGTGACCGCATGACCAGTATTGACTGTATGTATAGTACTGTTTTTTTTTTTTTTTTTTTATTATTTTGACAGCACTATACAAAACTCGTTTAGTACTGTGTCTTTAATATTTTGGACTGCACTTTATATACAAGATTCGTTTAGTAACGTGTTTTCAATATTTTGACAGCACTTTATATACAAGACTCGTCTAGTACTGTGTTTTCAATATTTTGACAGCACTTTATATACAAGACTCGTTAGGTACTGTGTTTTCAATATTTTGACAGCACTTTATATACAAGACTCGTTTAGTACTGTGTTTTCAATATTTTGACAGCACTTTATATACAAGACTCGTTTAGTACTGTGTTTTCAATATTTTGACAGCACTTTATATACAAGACTCGTTTAGTACTGTGTTTTCAATATTTTGACAGCACTTTATATACAAGACTCGTTTGACGGGACTGGTTTAATGATTTCGTTTTCTTAACTCCATTTAAAATAACTAAATCATAAACTCGGTCAGATTTGAAGTTATTTTTTTTTTTCTCAAAGATTTTCATTAGTATCCTAAATATACTTTAGGTTGGATGATCATTACCATGTTAAAGTAGCCGATTTTGGATTAAGCAGAGACATTTATGAAAAAGGGTACTATCATAGTGAGAATAAAAAGACCAAATTACCAATACGTTGGATGGCTATAGAAAGTATAGAGAGAGGGACGTATAGCTTAAAGTCCGATGTCGTAAGTTTTTCAACTTATACATCTACAATTTGAAGAAAACATGCGCATTTTTCTCAATTTAAGTTTTCAAAAAAACAGTTGTGCCTCGGTCTATTGTGCTGTTCTAACCACTTAACTTTGGATGAAACCGCATGTATTTCTTTTTAATTATATCAAGTATCGTAGTATCGTATCATAGTTTCATTATTGTGAGGAATTTGGTGGTAACTTATATAAAAATGAAGTCATTTTAAGTCAGCATTGCGATTTCCAAGTCGATTTCGTCAAAATTCGCTTAAAAATATTAACGCAATTAATCACCAAGAATGTTATTTTTTTCAGTGGTCTCTTGCTGTGGTAATCTGGGAGTTATTAACAAGGGGAGTAACTCCGTATCCCGGAGTAGAAGGTTGGGATATTATTGCTTACTTGAGGAGCGGGAGAAGACTTCGAAAACCCTGGTTTTGCGAAGACGTACTGTAAGTGGTGTTACATCCATATTTTTAACCAGATAAACCATAATTGGTTATATTATAACCTAGGAGGCAAAATAAAGTTTTGACCTACTTCACTTTGAAAAATAACAAGAAACAAAGGGCTATGTGAATTATAAACAGTATTAATTTTCCTTGATGCATTGCAATGTCGATAGTTTATTTCTTGTATTGTAGAGGACGAGTCTAAGTACACAAATTTATAAGAGTCATTTCCACTGAGTTTATCTGGTTCCCGAACCACTTTAGTCTCGATCAAAAAAGTGGCACATTATTGACAGATCGCGATGTACAAGACTATCGATGTTACGCGTGAGACCGTAAATTAGTACTTCTCTATTGTCGAACGAGAAAAAGCCGGCTTTTTGCGTTACCACTTTAAAAAGCCGGTATAACTCTCTTTTTAGCAGTAGTGCCAATTGCACAATGTCGAATTTCATCGACCATCAACTAACGTTTCACTTTGACGCGGATGTACTTGGGACACAGTAGTGGATTACGAATGCCAAAAGAATTAAATATAACTAAGTAATTTGCATGATGTTAAAAAAGAATGAATTATACTACCAGGGTTTTTTTTTTATTTGCACAAAAGTACTGTCTTTATGAGTCGATCGTTAGGGGTATTAAAAAAAATATTTTATGTGATACGATCCTGTAAGTCAAATTTTTTTCTTATTTCCTCTTCAGATTTTCATTAATGTTAAACTGTTGGAACAAAGATATTGATGCTAGACCAAACTTCGCTGATGTCACTGAGCAGTTAATTGAAATATTACACCACTATGAGGAGACATCCAATGGTTTCACGACGGATACTTTTGGGAAATCAGTACCCAATCCTCCTACTTATGTGACAATTCCAGAGTGTTATAATTATTATGAATCGCTCAGTCCACGGACAGTTGAAACGCAGCAATATTTTGTATTGGAAAGCAACAACACATACTTGTAAAATGATTAGCTATTTGCTCAGCGTCTCCTTTTTTAATATGCTGTTGTCCATTCGAAATGTGACTGTATACCATTCGGTTTTTCTAGAATGTTGATAATGACAATCGCTTCACAGTGGTGAATTCTTGCCCCCTATGGGCCAATATTGCTACACAGAAGCGCTACTGTCGCTTCAAAGACTGAACTACAAAAATATACAAGTAGGAGTCCAACCATTATAATTTCTGCTAACGATGGTTTCAATTTTGACACGGAAAAACCTGGTTTGGAGTTCGTTCTATGTGATATGGCGCTATCCATTTCTACTTGTCCTTCCGATGTTCCGTTGATTTTTATTAACAATCTTATTTATATCTTCGACAATATGATCCCAAAAGTCTTGTTTGTCAGCATTCACCTACCTTTCTGTACACGGAGAACTAGTTTACCAGAAGAGGGGTAGGGATGGTCGGCATAAGTGGACGCACGATCCATGTCTTCAATGTCAAGTCAAGGTTCTGCCTTAGGCTGGTAACCATAATAATTGAAGTACATGAACAAGCATAATTTTCTTTGCTGACCGTTCATATCAGTAAAGTTTCTTCTGATAGGCTTCCAAATCCTGTTTGAGAAACTGTACAGATGCGCAAGTTCACTTCGAACACATTGCAGAAGTTAAATTTATATGCAAGTGAGTTTAATCAAGAACTGTCATTGTGGATAGCATGATGCCATGTGTTTCGATCTGATTCAAATGGAAATATAGGTGTTTTGTGTTTCCTTTTTACTGCAGGTTACACTACTTCTACTAAGATCTGAAGAGATAACTTGAATTCGAAGTTTGACTTAATAACCTAATATATTGACCTAATCAAAGGCACTTTAATGGGAAAGGTTCACCATTTCTTTGCAACTGGAATTATTGTGCTTAGCCAATTCGTTCTATATATTCGTTTACAGTTCACCATCAAAATTTGAGCTATAAATTCACATGTGTCCAGAGATATCCGTATTTTAATATAGAATAATTAATTAATTTTTACATATATTAAAGACCCAAATCAAATCCAGAATCTTTTATTTAGAAAAGCATTGGATTGGGTGAATATGAAATAATCTAGAACACGAGATGCATAAAAATATCACGATTTCCAGATCAAATATGACAAAATAGCATAAAATAAGAAACGAATCATTCAAATGTGCATTCTAATCAGATTTAAAGTCATTTTATGTTTATAACTCAATATGGCCCAACAAATCTGACCCTACCCAATTCCTCTGAAGTGATATTCGGTTGGGATATCGGAACTGGGTTAGGGCGGATTTTTCGGGTTACACTTTTTCATAAAATAACTTTTTATTTGTTTTAATTTTATTTTTATTTGTTTATTTTTTATTTGAATAAAATTATTAATTCTATTGTTTGAATATCATAGTTAATTTCTACAGATAACCAAAACAATAACCGAAAAATATATGTGCCAAATTATTGAGAAGAAAGAACGTTTTTCGTCAAATAGATTTATTGGAGGTAGCTCTAAAATCAATCCTGCGTTGATTTTGGTGTGTTTATCTGCAGAACGAATCAACAAAAATCAAATGAGATATGAAAATTGTCTTCTGATAAGGAAAACATATATTACAATTGACCAAACTTATCAAAATGTAAATAATCATAAATTAAATGGGGAATAAGATAGTTGCTAGATATCCAACACATCATAAAGCTTTGTTTATATATATAAATAAAGCACCCATTTTAGTCAGTGATGTCATGCATAAACCGAATAACGATAAATAACAAGGCTAGAATTTAGAAAACTTAATATCAGTAATACAAATCGATACTGGTAAGTATACAGTTTTGAGGATCATATATGAAAGCGATCTTTTGGTATAAGACAATTATGTCTGTAGGATTGGAACTTGATATAATACCGGCGATAGCAGTTCACATATACCTACATGTACATATAATGCCCCATGGTAAGTATTGAATTCAATTGTTGTAATTTTCTATTGATTATGTTAGAAAATTTTTGTCAGTGATTTGTATCTTGAAATCACATCTGATAGGTTAACATCATATTATGCATATCAGAATTTTTGGGCGAATTAAAAGATTCGAAACTGAAATTGTCATCGTTTTACTGTATATCGTTTTTGAGCAATCAATAACAAGGAATTCGACCAAAATTAATCATATTCGTGATAGCAATGCTATGTATTTTACAATATAAGCTACTTTGTATCCATAAAAAAAACAAAGGTTCTGCTATCCCAGTAAAGGAACAGGTTCGTCATTTTCAGGGGGTTGATTTGATGATATTAAACCGCAGGTTAATGATATGCACGAAAAAAGTTCGATCAAAAACAAATCTAGCCTCAAGAAATGACAAGTCGTCGATTTAACTTTTAAACACGGATAATTCTAGTCACACATTTGATTTGAGGGCTCTAATTTTCGATGGTGAGTTGTGCACGGTATTACTGATCGATTAAACCTAGCTAAAACATTCCTTTTGTAACTAATCCTTTTTCTGAGACTGAGTAAGGATTAGTTAAATAGAGGTAACTAATCCTTTTTCTGAGACTAAGTAAGGATTAGTCACATGGATGGCGAATCTACTCCTTTAAGATACATGTATCTTTGTTCAATTCATGAACGTAATTTAACACGAGTTAAAGCGAATTAAAGATAAGCAAATAATAGATTCTTCGAATTGCCAACGACCCGCACACATACATTTACCCTTATAACTTTATTCCCGATATTGGGGTGACATAGCACTTAAAAGTAAACTTGACTTTCGTTTTGTTGACGCACAAACCATTTGAAGGATGCATATCAACTCCTTCCTCAAATAAATCTGATCGCCGAACATGCCTTGTGTTTAATTTTTTAAATCTATTGCAATTTTTAGTTCTTCTGTAGCCGTTAAAAGTGAGAGTTGTGGCCGGTAAAGTTGTTAATGGACGGTCTATGGTTTCTGTTAACGTGAAATGATCGAGTAAAATATTTGAGATCGGTTTACAAACGTTGACAAAGCCAATATTGAAGTAATAGAAGTAGTACAAATTTTGACACAATGAGTTCGAACACAGTTGACCCAAAGGATACCGAAATGCCCGTTCAAAGGGCCCCAGTTTCGTCGGAACCGGTAAGCTTTTTTTCCATTACATTACATGTGTGTTATTTATTCAAAATAGCTTTTTGGTAATATTTCTAATTATCCAATATAGATAGCTTTTGTTATGGCTTAACGTTTAATCATACGTTTTGATAACATATTCACTAATAATGTAATGTTTTCAAAAGAAATTGAAGCTCTTATTTTAAAATATTTCGCCATAACAATACACAATTTCTAGTATAAGAATTATAACTGTTTGTCCAAGTACAGGTAAACAAGAAAACAAAATTCATTGGAATTTGAACTGTAATGGACAAAATTCCACTTACTGTTCTATTGCCAACAATGTTTTAAAAACTTGCAGTCTTAATTTGAAAGAAAATGAATCTTGCGATGTTTGAAGAAACGAAAGTTGGAATTATTTGCAAAGGAATGATTTTGCATAACAAAATAATACTTTTAGTATGGATATAGTGAATGAACAGAAACATTTTATCTTAAAAATTTAAAATGTAATGGACTTCTGTAAACATCCCAAGATTATTTTACTATTTTCTGTTTCTCAGAAATCGTCGCATGTTTTGAATATTAACAATGATTGGAAACTATGGTTTAAAAAAAACTCATGAATTGGTTTTAATGAACACATGGTGCAAACTCATTGAGCACGACTACGAACAAAAGGTTGACTATTCAGTGCATAGCAATCACTACAAGATAAGAGTCGTTGACATTTACATTAATGGTAGTTTTCAGTAGTCATTATTGAATTCCTGTATTTTACGGTGGTAATTTTTGGACAATTTGGTGACAAATAAACTTACTAATAGTTGGAAAGAGCAAAATGTAAGCAGTAAAACGCGCCTTCTAAAGGTGGGAGACCGATGGCGATTAGTAGCATCTCATATTGTTAGGCTTAGATTCTATACCGAATCATTCAACTTAACTCTTGAGTAGAGTTTTATAACCTACTGCACCTTACAGTGTGCAATGAGGAAAATTATGCCAGGACAGAGGCATTAGCCTACATTTTAGCGATTTCCAACTGTCGAGGGGTAGCACACGATTCCAACTATACGCTTTATCCTTTATCCATGACAGCCTCTCCGACCTGTATCACTGACGACGGTAAACCGGGTTGACATATCCGCAAGTCCATCTCGAACTTTGCCGGGATTGAATCCTGGTTGGCGAGCAAAAATTATATAATGTAAAGGAAATGTGTTCGATTCAACAACGTACCGAATGGCAAAATCAATTTATTCGAAATGAAGAGATTAAATAAAGCTTATTGTGAAAAGACAATACGCATATTTTGATTTTTTGTTAAATTTCAACAAAGTTCAGTTCAATCAATTCCTGTCCAAATTAAGTTACTGAACTTTATTTCAATCAGTTCCTGTCCAAATTAAGTTACTGAACTTTATTTCAATCAGTTCCTGTCCAAATTAAGTTAATGAACTTTATTTCAATCAGTTCCTGTCCAAATTAAGTTATTGAACTTTATTTCAATCAGTTCCTGTCCAAATTAGGTTACTGAACTTTATTTCAATCAGTTCCTGTCCAAATTAAGTTATTTAACTTTATTTCAATCAGTTCCTGTCCAAATTAAGTTATTGAACTTTTTTGTTAAATTGCAAAAACAAAGATTTTGTGATATTTCAAAAATGAGACTAATTGATGAACGACAAGAGAGAAGATTTTTCTAACTTTTATGATCCTGGCACACTTTCCTATTTCTAACATTTGATTTGTTAATATGCACTTACACATGGAATGTCAATCATTATAATATATATAATCGTAGTGTTTTAATATTTGTTCCTCGTTGTTTTTCAACCCTATTAACAAATATAAAAAATAAGAACTAGCGTACTGCAATGTTCGACTTGTTCGGTTAGTATTCTGGTTTAAATGCATAACAGTCTTCCTATATAAAAAAAAATCAAACGTTTGGTAAATTAGTTTCATACAAATATACCAAATACACAATTAAAGCGGACTGTTCGAAGAATATTGCTAACATAACATGTGGGATGTCACATTAATTTGGATACCGCAATTTTTTAGAGATTTTGAGCGTTTGTTCATGCATTCTGACAATTAAAATTTTTTTCGACCAAAGCAGTCGATCACATCAACGGGATAAATGGAGACGATGCCAATCTAATGGAAATTGTAAATGAGGAAACCTTTAAGGGAAGAACCTGAAATTTGACACCAAAGAAAATCTCAAAGTGTTTGTATGTTCACAAGGCTTTGAATTCAAAAGAAATGTGCCTAGGTACCAATTTAGTGCTGCACTACTTCGTAGTAGCAAAAAAAGAAAACCAAAACATCGTGTGTAGAAATCGACACATGTATCGATAGAATGTTTTGTGGTCAGACTAAACATTGTCGTTTGTTTACATGTGTATTTTAAACACACTCTTGTTTCAACAGTTATAAACCAATCTCCGCTAATCGGCAAAGTTTGTGGACTTAACCCGGATTCACCTCAGTTTTTGCCCATTAAAAACACGATTAAAACATGAAATAACAACAATGTTGCATATCCGTGTACAACAAGAACACATTTACATTTCAAGACTTTTAAATCGATTATTCAAATTCAGCTCAAGGCCAAATCTAACATAATTCCAATAGTTTAACAGGTTTTCACTTTACATTTCAAACGTTATAAATTGTATTTGAATGATTTGGTGTCACTAAAACATTAAAAACAGTGATCTATTTAAACACATGTACAAGATAAACAAATCAGATTTGACAGTGGGTTCGTTTATTTAATTGTGTTATTAAAACACGAATTTCTAACCCATTCCTTTTCTTCATTTGTTAAAATAACATATTGGTCCGGAATTAATTCCGTTATGACTCTTTGGATAGAATATATACGTCCAAAAGATAACTCGTCGACTTGCGGGCCAAATCATCGACAGTAATCTGCCCTGAAAGGCATCGTACTTAACCTCTTTCATACAGTCCCTTTTTTCTTCATGCAGCAAATGTCTTTTGTTAAATTTTTTGTAATTAAATCGATTAAATATAAAATTCCATGTGATTCGAAACTTAAACATTGTTTTAAAAGCTTGAAACTTTGCAGTTGTTTTAAACCCAAAAAAATTTTGTAAGGATTTTCTTGTAAAAGGGGTCGGGGAAAAATATTTAATTGGTGTTATCTCCCTTGATATAATTTAAAAGCGTCGAAACAGAAAATTCAATAAGTCTCAGATAATATCCCTGTCGCAGACTTATATTCTCATTTCTTATTTAACACAACAAATGGAAGGGCAGATTCCCCTCCTCCAAAGAATAAGAAAAACCCAATGTAATTATTTTCAATTTTAAAGCAACAGTATTGGAACATAGACCGCTCATTCATTTGCCATCTGTCCAATACATGAAAACCTGACCAATACAAAAACCTCGGCATGCAAAAAACCCAAAGGAAAGAAGAATTATTAGCATGAAACGTATTAGTGATCTGATTATAAAGGATAACGAAAGGAGCCCAGTAGTGGATCACATTCTCCCAGACTTTTTGTAACTGTCCTTGTAAATATAAATCTATTGTATGAATTGTCCCATTGATTTTTACAACTATGTATTTCAGAGGATGTTTCGAACGTATGCTGTAAGAAAAACGATTGCTCAAGGTTTGCTGGATTTCGCTTTATTGATGGCCAATGCATCTCAACTAAAAGCTTTGTTAGATGTTAGACCAGAAAATCGTGACATGCTCTTTATACCCATGCTTGTTTTAATCGGACTCTCGGTGTTTATGCAAGTGAGTATATGGTTTAGTATTGTAATAGTTTTTTTTTCTTTTAAAGAGCCGTTAAGACTCACTACACCAGCATGATATACCTATATATAACATAACATACAATATTCGGGTGTTTATGCAAATGAGTAAATGGTTTAGTTGTGTCATGTTTATAACAAAGAGGCGTTAATACTCATCTGTATGATAAAAACCAATTGTATACTATATTAGTAATGAACCATTTATACCAGAAACATTTTTTTTAATTTTAAATCTCTTCTAATATGTATCTAGAGTACCCTGTTCATAAAATATGCAAATATATACACTAGTAAGCAAATTACAGCGTTTTTACTGATGTACCCATACTTCTCATTAGGAGCTCTATTGCATATCATTGATGGCGCGCCTTACACTAAATCAATCATAACTTTTATTTCTCTAATAAATCGAATTTGTAAATACTATTGAGTTTTCTAACATAAATCCAGCCTACAAAACCCCCAAAACCATAAAAAATGGTAACATTCGTTACCTAGTTGGCCTTCAATATCTTCACACTCATTCTGACTGTTCCTGCTGAAATCTTCACAATTATCATAAATTTGAGTTTGAAATTGCTCCAGAGATAATTCAGACTGTTTTTACTGTCTAAAAAGCATTCTACAGTCTCCTGATTCCAAGAAAAAGGCATACCATACATTGAAGTGGACTTTCAGGGCAGCTATAGGACCTGTATTCTTGCGGTCTGAAAAATACATAAGAGAAACCAAATTTAAATGGTTGAAATAAGGAATATCTGCCTTAGAATTTATTAGGACTTCAGAGCCTCTTCAAAATGACATGTTTTAGTAGATATTTAAAGTAGAAAGCGCAATGTACTATGACAGGCCTATTGGCCATAGGCCCCAAAATGCCAATTTCCAATATATGACCCTAAAATTCTAAATTTTCACAAAAATTGAGAGATACCAACCTTTTTTGTAGTTTCCAGTTATAAATAGGCCAAAAATGTCGAAAAGCACGTTTGTTTGGAAAATTCCTCTGACTCATCTAAGGACTCAGTCCACCAATTCATTTGCCATCTATTTCCATGTTAAATCACGAAATTCAACCTTCCAGAAATTCTTCCAGAAATCTCGTTGAAAACTTTCCTATATGTCACATGAAAGCCTGGCCAATACTTGGTTTCTGTACAAAATTCCAATATAGCATGACCATGAAAAGTTTGAACTAAACAAAATGAAAGTAAACCACTACATTTTATCAACATCCGCTTGACTGTCACTGCACACAAAACCACTATTTTTAGAAATAATCTTCCGCCAATTACATTACTCTTTATCTCAGAAATTCTGAAAGAAATTGCAATTTCAGACATCAAATTCAAATCTAGACCAAAAAGTAGTCCAAATTGGGCATGCAAAAACCCCCAAAGAAAGGGAGAAAGAGAATTAGACGAAGTAAATACCTTAATGAGTATATGAACAAAAATGACAACCAAAGCGTTGCAAAATGATTTAACCTTTGCATAGAAGTAGATTCCGAGCACTTTTTTTCTGTCCAAACAACAAATCTGAATGCTACAGAAACTGCAAGAATTTTCCGAGTACATGGGATTGGCTACGGAATTAAGGTTGCAATTTTTTGATCGAATTGATAGAGAATGCCTGTGGGTATTGGACCAAATAACAACCAAGCGTAGCATGTTCTCGTTTCACCAACATCATGTCGTAGTATAAGTATTTAAAAATTGTCCAACATCTTTACATTTCAGGTTGCAGTCGGAGTTTTGTTATTACTGCTAGGATCTCGAGAGGCCAAAACTGAAGAAGACATGTCTAAAAGAAATGCTATGAATAATGGAGTAACTGGCCTCATATTATCCATAACCGTAGTCAATGTGTTTATTTCGGCTTTCGGGATCAAATTTTCAGACGATGGGGCTCATGGTGTTCCTTGACATCATTTTTTTCTGATTATAATGAATATCTTTTACTGTAAATATCAGGATTTTTAAGCCTAAGGCATCCTCAGCTCTGCTTTCTTGTTGTTTGCGTGTATATGTTGCACCCATTTTTTTTTTTTTTTTGTTGCCTTAGTCAAAATTTTGTGGAATCGCTTGTATTAGAAACCCACATCAATCGGTATTCAAACGACCAAAGACTGATTTAATTGACGAACATAACTGCTTTGATGAACAAAGAGATTCACAGTTTGATGAACTGATTCAAATTTTCGTCTGAAACTGTTTTTGTGAAATTGTTTTGAACAGACACAGACACGACCAAAAAATGATTTAAAGTTTGTTGACGAATACAACGATTTTTAATGACCTATAACTTGGATTTAAAGTTTAATGAACAACTTTTTCACGTCTTTTGATAAACCGAAACTGAGATTTAAAGTTTGATAAACAAAACTCAATCGAACCTTTCGTCCATAATTGTTTTATGAAAAGGAAATGAGTGGAAAGGCATATACGTGGTGGATATATTGGTTGAATTACAAACCGAAATTAATCTAATAGATGCCTGAAAAATTGGTTTCAGTAGCATTGAAAGTAATCGTACATACTACAGGCTTCTTGTATCACTTGGTGTTTTTCTCTTGTAAGAAGACACCTTTTATAAAGGAAAATTACAGAAATGGATACATTAGGAAAATCTGTTTTTACGGAGGAAATTACTTTTATTTATTTAATCAAAGAAGAAAAAAAAATCTTCGACAGACTTGATCAATTGTATTATTTATAGCAGAAAGAAGACATGGGCTGCAGAAATAAGATACCATTATGTGACTAAGTTATATGCGATTGAAATTTACGTTGACATCGAACTAAACTAATTTCTATAACTTTCATAATGGATTACCATAATGATTAAGACAACACTAATCAAGTTTATATATAGTTTATAACAAGGGTGATGGGGGAGGGTGTGTGAACCTATCGGCAAAACGTAGAATCGGTCGATAAACGACGGCACTTATTGGAGCCATTAACAAATCGGTTTTACCAACGGGTCCAGCCATTACTGTCTTGGACAAACACAGACAAGTTCAGTTTACCAATAACATCAACCAACACAAGGTTATAATTATACATCAAATTTTAAAGCTTGACAAAAAATTCAGATAGAACACAAAGGAAAACGGATTTCCATAAATGACACTAACAACATCCGTTTTGAGGTGTTTTGGTGGTCTGTATATAAACAATTAATCACGAGTTGCCTCTCTTAGAATCAATGAACGTAAATGACTAGTCTACTCTAGTCAAGTTTTTATATCATATAATCTGAAAATCGTATTGTTTTCGTACAACCATGAAATAGTCCTTGAAATAGTCCTTAGGTTTAGATTTAAATTTCGGGAAGGGAAGGGTTTTTATTCTCGTATATTATGTACAGGCCTAGGGTGGAACAAATACCTTATCAAGAAAATGAAATACACGGTGTAGAACTACTTAGTATATTTCCTCCGAGCTGGTCTGAAATTAGAAAGAATGGAAAGTTTGTGAAAGTTTGTATGTTACAAATTAACAGGCTTTAGTTGGTGAGGTACCATAGGTCGAAAATGTTTGGTTTTAAAAATCGATTTGTCTTGGTTTTTTGGACTCAGTGCTTCCCTCTGCGTCGCCCAATCTGGATAGAAGTGGATTCAGAGCAATACTTTCTGCCAAAAATGATATTACGAACTTTCCGTTAGTGATATTCTTTTGATCGTTTTGATAGGGAAAAAAATCAAATTTGAACCAGAATACTTTTGTTTCTATCTTGGCTGTCACTTTGCATATACAGTATCCTGGTTTAATGGGCCTCGTAGAATCAATAGTGGTCTATCCACACTACAGAGCACGATTTTTTTTCTTTTTTGTTAAAAATCTCTGAGAAATTTGATTCTAAGATATTGCCTTCATTTTGGTAAAAAATAAATGCAACATTCTAAGAGAAATAGTCAAGATTTTTCAAATTTACCACAGTTTGAGGGGCTGTTACTTTCAATCCGTCTGCGATTCGGTCTGGTTTATCGTGCCATATAGAACTAATATTTGACAACCAACCCTGCAAGAACATATTATTCACAAATATTCAATTTTTCAATCGTTTTGATCCAAACCAATTAAAAAGTTTAGATAAAAATTTTTTTTTTGCTTTTTGGCCTGAATCAATTCGTGGAACCTAGCTAGATCGATAATTCGACTCAAAACATGTTTCAAATAAGATGAATAGTCTAATATTTTCAAAATAAAACAAAGTTTGAAAAGCAGAAACTTTGAAAGCGATTGAAATACAGCATCCTGCTTTATGGTGTCATGTAGAACCAAAGGGTGTATTTTCGATAAAACTAGGGCGACTTGCTCGAAAGAATATATTTTTTTAATTTTATAAACAGACGGTCAAGTAAGACTTTTGCTTTTGTTAATTAAAATAAAAAATAATATTTAGACCTTTAATTACGACACGCACTCTTAACACAAAAAAACGACACATTGCTTAAAAGCAAAATAGGTTTTCAAGTGTGCTTAATAAAGGCAGAAAATATTTAAAAAAAACATGTGACTAACGGTGAAAACTGATGATTAACCTACGAGTAAGCCCAAGGAGGCGTCTTTCTCTGGGGGTGGTTGGGGGTGCGTTTTCCCCTATGTCAGTCTTTAACAATGATACATGTTGATCGAAATATGTTTTGAAAAGCTAGCGCCCGGAATGTGGGTAGATCACTTCACGGTAAATTGGGTTAAATTTGTTTACCAGTGATGTCATGGGTCGATGCACCTTGTAATGGGTCAAAGGGTGTTCTTTAAAGTTTTGGCTTATTTAGTGGGTTTCTCGTAAAAGTATATTATGAATAAGTTATTTTGCTTTACCCCAATAAATCGCGATCATATTTTTACTCATATAAATCTATTCACTATAGAGGAGGGCCTAGATTATTCAATATTCAACACAAAGAATTAGTTTATAAATAGAATGAATGAATTTTAAAAAGTACTAAACCCTCCGGCGAATAGATATTGAGAACAACCAAAGAGTAGTTTTGTTGTGTCAATTATTAAATTTCCAATTCCACCAAAAGATGTGGTCTTATAAACAAACTTAGAATAATCTATGCTAATTTGAAATATTTCTCTAGTATCGAAATTTTAAATGTATCGGTAATGATATGTATGACTGTAATAATGTCGATATCGATATCACCATGTTGTTGATATTTACGACCATGATGTTCAAGATAACAAGGATCAAGTTACGACCTTGATGATGATGTCGATATTTATGATCATGATGATGTCAAGAATTTTAACAATGATGATGACGATGTTGATATATTTCCCCATGATGATTATGCCGAATTATTTTACCATGTTGAAATATTTCACCTTTGGTGGCGAATGGCTCAGTGGTTAGCGAGTTGGACTGTTGTCTGCTAGGCGACTAGGTGCCGTGGGTTCGAATCCGGATCGGTGCGAGGAAATAAAACATTAAGTCTGACTCCTAGGCTCGTGCTTTCCCAGAACTACGAGATAGTAGTCCCCCCCCCCCCCCTTATCTAAATTTCATGTTGAAATATTTCACCTTGAGGATGTTGATATTCACGACCATGATGATAATATTGATATTTACGCCCATCCCATAGCGATTAAGGTAACGGCATTTACAAACTTGACAATGCCGACATATTTCGCCATTTGGATGATAATGCCGGTAAATATCACTATGATGGTGATGATAATGCCAAAATATTTCACTATGATGAACATTATGTTGTTTTTCACGACCGTGATGATGTTGAAAACGATATATTTCACCATGATGATGACAATGCCGATATATTTCACCATGATGATGATGATGCCGGTAAATATCACCATGATGGTGATGAAAATGCAAAAATATTTCACTATGATGATCATAATGCCAAAATATTTCACTATGATGATCATAATGTTGAAATTCACGACCATGATGATGTTGAAAACGATATTTTTCACCATGATGATGATATTCACGACCATAGCGATCAAGGTATTGGTCTTTACCATGACGATACTCTTACCATGTGTTTGGGCTATTTAATTTGATCATTTTGCTAAAGAACAAACAAATTGGCAAAATGATTGAATTCTACAAGGATCTAACCGATCCTGTCCACATTGCGAACTTATTAAACATCACAGTGGAATGAAAAGTACAAATAATGGTCATTATCATATCCGGAAAAAGTATATCCTGAAACATATTCATTGTGATATAGGTGGAGGTAATGTACGCTCACTTTCGGATGTCATTTGAGTGTCGTAATGACAATATCCATGGTTTTTCAAAATCTACAAGAGCAAAGATCGACAATCAAGAATATAGGACGATCATTGAAGCGAAGAACATTTATTTTCAAGTTCTTGTTTGATAAATATACTGAAAGAAATAAATGGAGTTTTTTCGTCCTACTCGTCTGCACCTAGTGCCCACCATTTTCCTCTTAGATTGAACGATTTAGAGGCGAGGATTACAAATCACAAACAAAACACGATATTGTGGAATAAACATAAGGTTACAAAACACATAACGTTTCAAAACAATATACACGTGCCGTCATCAGAAGAAATAATGAGGGAATAAAACAAAACCAAAATATATAACAACTTAGAATAATGGAGAGATTAGAAAATTAAGTTATTACCAGAAGAATTTGTCAAACTTTAGTCCACTGCAATTGAAATAACATTGAGTTATCGAATTTTTTTATACATTGTTTTATTTCAGTCTAAGATGAAAGGTCGTGAATAGAAAAGAACAATACGTTTAACAATAATACTTTTGCACGTTTTGGTAGATGTTTTATACCTTGACACCTAATCGTCTCGTACATCATGACGTAATTTGTCTGACTCCTTAGTGCGGGGTAAAACTTATATTTATCATCGATCACCTTCTTAATCAAAAGGACGTAAAACTTCATCTTTTCATTATCATTAAAAATGCTTACTCATTTCCAAATTGTACAAATACACACCTCTTCTTAAGGATGACTTCATAACTGATCGACTTGACGATCTTAATGATACAAATAAGACTTGCCAATCGCGTCATAAACCTACCTGTTTGTCAAGAAATGAAACCACAATAAGTTATTTGACCTGGTGATATATGGCAGAACGCGTATCATTTTAAAAAGGAGTTTCGGTCATAAGAAAAGTGAAATGAATTCGAATAAATCGTATGACTTGTGGACTACGGGACAACCCGAGGTAAGGCATTTTACGACATTATTTTTCAACTAATTTTCTCCCTTTAATTCCTTTAAAAATTAATAAAAACTTAACAAATTCACGACAGGAGTAAATAATAAGTTAATGTCAAATGTTGATGATATTTATTAAGTATTCTAGAATGCCAAAAAAGGAGATAATCTTTTGAACAAGGTAAAAATGCTACGGGAAGTGCACCAAAAATCCCATACCAGTTTAAAATCGAATAGGCATACTCTCATGACATCGTCGTGCACATTGTGCATTACCTTCAGCGCCAAAATAAGGCGCATTAACTACTTTTTATAATTTTGATGCAAAGCTTTTAACGTGTAAAGGTATATCACTACACATTACACATCATGATTGTATATCATATATTTGTATATATGATTAAAGTCAAAAAAGCTAATTAGGAAATAGTTGTAATTAGTGTCATTTTAATTACCGTTGTGAAAATATTTCAGAAAAAATCTAAGGGTTCAAAATCATTGTATATGTACTACGTCCTATTATCGAAAATAAATATACAGCCTAAATCTCTCTTTTTTTTGTTACCAATAAGTAAAGTGTGTGTACTGGTAGAAGAAAGTTACATTCAATTTTCAAATTTAGATGTTGTGGATGAGCACTTAATGTCGAAATAGTGCTCGAGGCACTGCACACTGTTTAATTACAGTGTATTTTAGATTGTCTCACAATACAATCATGTAGATGACCAACAATGAATCGGATACAAATGTTAGAAATAAAATTGCATTTTAAGACTCTCTTTTGATTGTGTCAATGAAGAAAACATTACCACAGATGTAATAAGGGATATGCTAAGAAAGCGACATTGATATAATTCCTCATGCGAAAAGATCAAAAGATGTTAACTATATTTCGTCAACATTTTCATTTTTATTTCGGTTTGCGTTTTAGGGTTTTATAGTACTTGCTTTTTAAAAAAATTTCGGCCATACTCGTGTTGGTATCACACAGTATCATACATAGTTCATGTGTACCATTCAGAACTGTTCAATCGAAACATATTGTTAGGATGCATGTCATGTCAATAGTTCAGAGGTAAATAAATAGACGAATAAATGAATAATTAATAGGGACAAAGTCCCGCGTGCATGTGTAACACGTATAGATAGGGTTTCTATTATTTCATTGCGTATGGAAATTACTGAAATAGATATTTTAACGATTAATTCACAAGCGCTTGCTTCAATATTAAGAATTGTGTTTTAATTCGTGCCAACTTTATGCAGAGATATACCAATTTTAGTTAAATTGAGAAGTTTGTCAGATCCGGAGGGGGGTCATTTGGGTCTTGTCTTCTGAATCATCAAATGTGTACGTAAATCGCATAATTCTTTCAAAAATGCCTTAAACTCTGAATTTTACTTGCTATTTTTATATTTGTCTTTTCCAAGTATAGTAGAGACTTAAGAAATAAAGAGGCTTAAAATTAGACAGTGAGCTGTGAACAATATTACTTAATAGCTTATTGAAAAAATCTCCTTTCTGAGACTAAGATCTAATTGGTCAAACGAATGATGAACCTACCCCTTTCTCTGTTTCAGTAACAGTGAGAGTCTTGTTTTAGACTGTGGTATGATTGTTTCATAAAAATATACGCTCGTATAATGCAAATCGTCACGCACTGAAGCTAAATATCTCGAATATATCAACGAATCTTGTTCAAACATACCATAGCATTATTCAAATTGTGAACATGCTCTAGTCGTGCTCAAAAATTATGATCAAAAAGTAACGCAATTGATTTAACTGCTAATTTACAACGAGTTTCGAGATACAAACTTCAAAATCTATGCCAATTGCTTCATTTATACAAGAAGGATAATGCAATCTTTATTCATCATCATCGTCATGACAATACATCTATTCTTCAGTTCTCATTAATTTAAACAAAACGAATGGCCCGAATCGCATTATAGAGTATATCGGTTTATCGGTTATGTGACAACAGCAGCGTGCACTCTGGGTTTTTTTTTACACAACATACCCTTTAATTTAATCATTGGCAACTAAAATCAGACACCTACAAAGGTGTAGATATAGCATGAATGGACTTTAACCTCCACATAACCTTTAAGTAGATTAGCAAAAACCCAATGTGACTTTTTTGTCACACTCAAGACGTCGTACAATATAGATATAAAACATATATAAAGGGGTATTCAAATACCCATTCATTTGTACATACTAAAACTTTTTTTTAATTCGTCTTGACCCGATTTGAACATCTTGATAACCCCAAAAATCATCCATCCGATTCTTTTTCTTTTCTTTTGGAAGAGCAATTATTGACACTTTTCAGATTACGTTACCCTAAAGTGATCTCATATTACTTAAAATTAAAAAGTAATAGAAATATACAGTTACGCCATGTTGGCTCAAAACACAAACCTTCAAACGTCCTGATAATGATCATAAAGTCTTACGAAGGTCCAAAGTACGTCAGTTTTGAATATGAATAAGTCATTTGATGCAATGAGATTGTATTTTCATCTGGTTAAGGTTATTTTCAAAACCATAGAATTGATATCATAGACTAGGCAGCAGTTAACAAGTCTGATTCTAGAAAACATGCATTAATTGTAGACTATGTAGTGGTAGGTAGATGACAAGTCTGCTTCTAGCTCACAAGCTGATATCGTAGACTATCGGGTAGTTGATACATGACACCATAACTGAGCATTAATCTTTTTGATTATATCTAGCAAGCTTAATTTAAGTTTATTGTTTCATGAACTACCAGACGCTTCCTCTACTTCAGACTCTACCGGCATCACTTTCAGAGGACAATATGAAACTACTGACGCTAACCGAACAAGTGTATACCTCGTTCAGACATTAATATGTAAAAATTCATGACTTTCACCAACAGATCCCCAACGAACAAGCGAAATTCTATCTACCAGATAATGGCCATTAGATACCATGGTGTATATACATAGATACAAATATTAACCTTCAGAAAGGCAAACTAGTTTCTCCATTATAGCCCATAATATATTCAATAATACATGAGAAATCAAATATCATGTTTTTTTCGAAAAGAATAGATAAAAACGAATTGCAATAAATCAGAGCGTTTCTTCGTATTTTCCAACTCAGAAGTTTTCATATTTTCACGTAAGCTCCATCAAGGTGCTGCATCAGAGTTGAGAAAACTATTGTGAATTGAGATTTGCTAAAAAGAAAGAGCATTACAGAAGTATTGGCTGCGATTTGTTCCAAACGTGTTGTCCAGCCTGTACCAATGATCACCTTTCATTATGACATACTTATTTAGGACTGATATACTTCCAGAATATTTTACAAATAGGCCTATGGTGTTATGAATTCGTCTTTCATTTTACGGTGTGGTACTTGGTTCATTTATTCAGGACATCACGAAATTCGCTGTGAAGACGACTAGCTTTACTGACACCAATATTGTAAGCAATATAATTATCTAGAAATAGATATGCATACTCGCGTATCCGTAACTAAAAACATTTATAGTTTCCAAAAAAATATCAAAGCCAGTAGGAAACCATTTTCAACTGTTTTGGCTAAAGTCTTTGGAACATTGAAAATCGCACACATATTGACATCTAAACTTGAACATTTAACGTTTGCCGTTGTAAGTTTTTTTTTGGGGGGGGGGGGGATGTTCACCATACGCTTACCTTTTTTCACTTTGCTAACATACGAAAAGTTGGATATATTCCCCCGGTACCATCAAACTGATATTTATAATGAGACCGAATAACACTATAGATATGATTTTGTTGTATTATGACATATTTATGAATGAAATTTCAAATTTAACTGTTGGATTGGAATACTGAATACTGGTATATAGGCATAAATACCATCCTTGGGAGACTGGCAGAATTTGTCTCACATTCAATCGTTTAACCTATTAAATTAGAAAAATAGAAAATTGTGTGGGTTAGCCTTCTTATCCATAAAAATCATGTATTAGGATAGGCATCTCTAGTTAAATTAAGTGTAGTTATTAGATAATAAGATCGTATAAAAAATGTGTTAATGACCAAGCCTCCACATCAAAGAATAGATTGAGTCATCAAAATCTTTTAAGTGGGTGCCTTTTCATCATTACTTAACCGAAGCCGCGTTGGCTTAATGAATTAAATGCTTGCTCGATAACCTGTAGGACCAGAGTTCAATCCCAGTAAAATTCGAAAAGAACTTTCAGATTTTCTACTCGGTCAGCGATGACGAAAAAGCGCCAAGTCGTGGAATGGACAAAAACTTAGGTCCCCTGTGCTACAGACTATGCACGTTACAGACCCATCGACAGCTTGAAATCCCAAAGAGAGTAGACTGGCACAATTTCCTTCATTACACACCGTATGGCGTTCCTTATCTTCGTTAGTGCAATAAGTTGCAGAAAAGTAGGACGTAAAACGCATTTCTCTTAATTTCACGTAACGCGTATGCGCTCAATTCTCGACTCTTTACAAAGTAGAAACAAACGTAGCTCTTCCACCTACATAAGTGACATTCTTTTAAATGTGTTATGAATTGAAATATGGATTGTAAGTCAACCCCGAGGCTAGACAAGTGTCACAAATTAATGGACGTATGATAATTTCTTAATAAAACACTTATTTATTTATTTGCTGAATACATTTACTACACCTATATCGTCAACATTTCGAGAATTTGTGCTAATAATTCAGTCTTCTTTAAATGTGTGATTATACATAATCCCAGTGCCAAAATACTTAACTTATTTAAGTTCTTTTTGACTATTCGATGCTTTACATACGTTATTCTATACGTTTCTATACAAACGTTGTGTTATTCTTGGCTTTTATAATTTACTTTACGTTATTCGTAAAATAACATTTCAAACTTTACATTGCTTTATATACTATAGATTTATCTATACGTTTTTACACCACATTTCTATACTTTATCATTTTATTTTCGCGAAAACCAAATTTGAACCGAATCCTATAAATTAGTATAAATAATAATAGATATTGCAATAAATACTGTTAAAATAACAGACGACAACTCTGTTTAGAGGTTGCCCTATTTGGCGATGAACCTTTTTCCGAAATATCGGTTTCACCTTGAGTATTGATTCACGTACTTGTACGCGTGTTATAGCAAGTCAAAAAATAAAGCAAAAATTTTGAATTAAAGTTTGAAGTTCTTTACAGAACCTGGTGAAATTATTCAAGGCGGTGCGAGGTATAAATTGGAAGGACTACATTTTCCCTGTTGTTTTGAATGCTGTATGCTCGGCACATGATCTTCGCCGTTTGATCTTATCCATAATCTTTAAAGACAATTTCATTGTTCGAATCGAAATATCAATAACAGAAAAAACACAGATATATATATATATATAGATATATATATATGATACTATCGATGAATGATACTATCGATGACTCATTATGACGGATATGGTAATTTATTCTAACCAATATTTTCAACCACGAGGATTTTAATTGGGTAGGATTATGTACCAAACTTTTCTAAGAAAGTAACAAAGATTGCATTGAGACATCATATCACAAAACATTTTGACGTAAGTCTTTCCCAGAAAATAGAATTGCAAACGCAATAACGACCCGAACTACAGCCGCCCCATACACTCCTTTAGCGTCTATTACTCTTCTCTGAATGTCACATTGTTACCATTTCTAACTATGCACAGTTCGCGACAACACTGGACCAACGAGTCAACAATTCGCCAGTTAACCTCAGCTGGAATGTCACCCCAACCTCACATTTACATAAATCAACAAGTCAAAGGTCACAAGGACACTTCGTAGCATATGAAAGAGAACTACAAAAGGTACTAATGCCTAATTAGACAGAAAATAATTTTGAAATCAAAAATAGGACTAGAATTGCTTACAATTATGAACGTATTTCGAGAGCCTTAAAATATTATGTAGGCTAAATTTGCAATTACCTACATCTAGACAATATATTGAATATCATTTGACCTAGTTTTCAAAGTCATAAAATAATTAGGTCACACCTTCCGTAACGGTTAATGATGGCGAAAATATGAAAATTATCAATTTTTACTGTATTTAAGTACACTTATCTCTATGAATTTTTTAAGTAAGCCAAATTAAAAAATATCTACTCGTAGACAATATATTGAATATTATTTGACTTAATTTTCAAGGTCATAGATTAAGTGGGTCACACCTTCCGTACCCGTTAAAGTGACCTAATTTTGAAAAAATTGAAATTTAAATAATTCGAAAGAAAATACGAAATTTGAAAATCGGTCTCCAAGAAAAGGTAGATAATGATCCATTGTATCTATGTGCTAAATTTCATCAAAATCGGTCTATCAGTAGTGTCTGAATTTCGGATTTAAGAATTGTAACAAAAATTCAAAATGGCGGCCGATATGGCAGCTTGACCTAATTATTTAGGTCAATTCAATTACTATTGACAAGTTATTTATAAAACAGTTTTCTCTTTTCACCTAGCAGTTATAGACCGGAAGTTATGTAATTACGTCATTTGAGGCTAAACCGGAAGTGGAATTTTTTTTTTCACATTTTTTCAAAAATTATAATCATATCGCCTATCAACTGGTAAAGTTTCAAAATTTTACCATTTATATTAAAGGAGAAATCACGGTCTGAAATTTTTGCCGATGACCCTTGAATATTGAATTGCAAATCGTGGGTAAAATATTTAACCTAATTGCATAAAACCTATAATTGTTAGTTGACAAATACATTGAAGTTTTCAAATCTGAAAATCCAGTCAAAATCGAACTGAAAATAAACTTGCTAAAGCAAAAAAACCTGAACTTCCGGTTCTCACTTTCTGTCAGAGATAGAACTTCCGGTTTTGTTTTATTTGATAATAGAAATCATTCTAAGATCAACTGTAGATTTAGAATTTCTGCACCTTTTACCAGTTTGTCTGCAAACTCATCCAAGAATTACAAAAAAAAAAAATAAAAAAATAAAATAAAACTAGAATTGCTTACAATTATGAACGTATTTCGAGAGCCTTAAAATATTATGTAAGCTAAATTTGCAATGACCTACATCTAGACAATATATTGAATATCATTTGACCTAGTTTTCAAAGTCATAAAATAATTAGGTCATACCTTCCGTAACGGTTAAAAATGGCGAAAATATGAAAATTATCAATTTTTGCTGTATTTAAGTACACTTATCTCTGTGAATTTTTTAAGTAAGCCAAATAAAAAAATACCTACTCGTAGACAATATATTGAATATTATTTGACTTAATTTTCAAGGTCATAGATTAAGTGGGTCACAACTTCCGTAGCCGTTAAAGTGACCTAATTTTGAAAAAATCGAAATTTGAATAATTCGAAAAAAAATACGAAATTTAAAAATCGGCCTCCAAGAAAAGGTAGATAATGATCCATTGTATCTCTGTGCTAAATTTCATCAAAATCGGTCTATCAGTAGAGTCTGAATTTCGGATTTAAGAATTGTAACGAAAATTCAAAATGGCGGCCGATATGGCAGCTTGACCTAATTATTTAGGTCAAATCAATTACTATTGACAAGTTATTTATAAAACAGTTTTCACTTTTCACCTAGCAGTTATAGACCGGAAGTTACGTAATTACGTCATTTGAGGCTAAACCGGAAGAGGAATTTTTTTTTTCACATTTTTTCAAAAATTATAAACATATCGCCTATCAACTGGTAAAGTTTCAAAATTTTACCATCTATATTAAAGGAGAAATCACGGTCTGAAATTTTTGCCGATGACCCTTGAATATTGAATTGCAAATCGTGGGTAAAATATTTAACCTAATTGCATAAAACCTATAATTGTTAGTTGACAAATACATTGAAGTTTTCAAATCTGAAAATCCGGTCAAAATCGAACTGAAAATAAACTTGCTAAAGCAAAAAAACCTGAACTTCCGGTTCTCACTTCCTGTCAGAGATAGAACTTCCGGTTTTGTTTTATTTGATAAAAGAAATCATTCTAAGATCAACTGTAGATTTAGAATTTCTGCACCTTTTACCAGTTTGTCTGCAAACTCATCCAAGAATTACAAAAAAAAAAAAAAAAAAAAAAAAAATAAAATAATCCGAACGATTACAATACGTTTTCGCCAAAGTCGAAATACGTAATAATCCGAACGATTACAATACGTTTTCGCCAAAGTCGAAATACGTAGGATTTAATGTATTGAGTATTTGTGTAAAGCGTTGAAATGAAGGATATAACTTAAATTTTAAAGTTATCAAAGACAACAGCGTTTTCGCCTCAGAAAACACTAAATAAAAATCCGTTGCTTTAACCCTAAATATATGCGAATTAATTATATTAATACACCCATATAACTTATAATTTGAATTTTGCTTCCACAATAGTGAGATTTATGTTGGTCTGGTAAATAGAGATGAAATGAAATTTTAACGACTAAGAGGAGCATGTTTGTCAAAAATGGTTGTAATATGTACCTAAAGCATAAAGATACTCTATAAAGACCCTATATAAAAATACGCGATGAATATTATTTTAGTTATTACTCGCCCTTGTACAGATATAAAAAATACAAGTTTTTTTATATTCTATCGATAGAGTTAACACAAAACAGGCTTGAAAAAATTCGCATTGTTCATGTGTATTCGTAATAGATTTGTGTCGTGTTCGAGTCCTACGACTGTTACAATAAATCGAGTATCATTCTTTGATATGCTAAACCATACGCTAAGAATTGTAAACTTATTGAGTGTAGATCCTGGAACTATTAAAACACATACTCAATTACGGGGTGGAATATACTAAGGCACCAGGCTGTTGTCATCTGGGTGACAGTCGGACTGTATTTGTGGTGTAAATCATTCTTGCCATTTTTTTAAATCAAAAAATTTATCAAAATATCTTGGCGACCGTTCGCTTTTCGTAAATTAATTTTTTTTACGATAATTCTGGATTCCGTGATACAAGGATTATGTTTAATGTAGTCAAAATATAAGAACAAGGTTTGTACTGGCAAAGATCACCAAAAATCTACGAGTTGTTATGAGACCAAGTTTACCTTAAAAGGCTTCTTAGGAAACTCCCTGGGATAAGAAGTTATATCATTTTCGTCAAGCGTTGAGCTCATGATCAAACGTAGGGTGGGCCTGTTCTTCTTTATGTGAATAGTATTATTAAATAGCTCTATAAAAAAATCTAAAAGTTATAAATTATATTGGTGGGTAAGTCGGGCGTGACGATGATAACATACATGAGTCAGAATGGGGTTCATTCCACCCAACGAATCAATAAATCCTTTTAAACATTCGACATTATGTGAATACAATAAATTATAAAGAATAAGAAAATGAAAAATATGTAAAAAAAATAGTTTTGATGCGCAAAAAAAATTTCTGATTATACTTCTGCTTGTAGCTGAAGACACCCAAAATAGAAAATGAAGTTTTTATGAATGATTTTCTTTTTTTTCTTTCATTCCAATAAATATCCAGTTATGCGTAAGTTCTACTAATGTGCCCCTTTAATCCCAAAGAATTAAGTTATTGGTTTATCTCTTACTCGTATAGAAATGGATAATACGTTATATCTTGAGAAAAACCTTGTCTCCATACACCGTAACAATGTACATGCATGTAATATATTTTGACGTGTGAATCACAAATCAACACATTATGATGAATGATGGAACACATTGACCTCTTTACAAATGAGTTAAAATGAACAGAAATACGAGATCATGTCTATTTTTCATCTTATTGAAAACATTTTTGACTAGTTGTATTTTAAGTAGGCCACTGAAGATAAGACCTCAAAACGTTGGCATAACGACTTCATGACCACTGAAGATAAAACGTTGTGCAACAAAATGTTGGTGTGAAGACTACTGCGTGACTACTGAAGAAAGAACACTGCACAAAACGTTGGTATAAGGTTTTCATATCCTTTAAGATAGGGCACTGTACGGAATAACGTTCGTTTAACCATTTCACTATCACTGAAGACAGGACTGTTTTATACAGTATACGGATTTCATGACCCAAAGAAAATAGACCGCTGTACGACAAAACGTTGATATTAGGAGTCCATGACAACTGAAAAAAAAATACGACAAAACGTTGAAATGACGACTTTATGACCTCTGAAGATATGACGTTGTACGACAAAACGTTGGTATAACGACTTCGTGACCTCTGAAGATATGACGTTGAACGACAAAACTTTGGTATAACGACTTTATGACCACTGAAGATATGACGCTGTGCGACAAAACTTTGGTATGACCATTGAAGAATTTAATTCATAGAAAGTACGAACCTGGATCCGAAGAAAGGCCAAATCATTTCAACCATTCTGGTTATAACGACTTCATGACTATTGGCGCTGAGCGCAGTGTACACACGGTGACACGGGAACGGGTCTCTCCGCCACTTTTTTCAATGGTTTCGTTGACTCTGCGTGGAAAAGGGACTACTAATGAAAAGATGATAATTATTTGAAAATGGTTACCCATTAATTAAAGTAATGTCCGACCAAATTCGTACGAGAAGATACAAATACTGTAATGTAAACTGAACAGAATAATATTACAGTTAAGTGTTGCCACTCAAAGTTCAAGAAGAAATTTGAAATCCATCAAACAGTTTTTGTGCAACGTGTCAGTATTATGTTGCATAAGGTTTGAATAAAACGAGTAAGAATAGAAAGAAGTAAAGAAACAACAATATACTAGAAGTATAACACCTGAGATTCTAAACGGATCCTTAGATTAGAGAGAATCAACTTTTTTAGTTGAAAGAATCTAAGCCAAAATGATAAAACGTAAAGACACGGCCCTAGTTGGGCAATGAATGTCAAATAAGTACATTGAAAATACCCATTGGGACTTTATTGCGGTCGCATATTGGAGGTTGGTTCTAATTAAAGGCGGTCGTATGAGCAGAATATACTCTAGATCTAATAAATTGGCCTTTAAAGCGTATGACGTCATACTGACCACATATTCCGTTGTCTTTAAAGTTTAAATGGTGTATTCCATGACCCAAAAAATTAAACTTTTTACATTTTACCAAAATGGGTATTTTTTTATTACCTGGTATCATAACTATATGACAGAATACTTCAATCTTCAACAATTAGTTAAATGGACAATCGTTTTAAAAAGAATTCTATTTCTTTCGTCAAGACACTTGGTATGGCCAATTGATGAGTTATAATACTACGCTAACTGACCAAAACTTTGGATTTAATTTCAATCTTAGAGATAATTTGCCTTGTAAAGCGTGTGACGTCATACTGACCAAATAGCAATTCTGTAATCGT
Source organism: Nipponacmea schrenckii (assembly GCA_030562195.1). Classification (NCBI taxonomy): domain Eukaryota; kingdom Metazoa; phylum Mollusca; class Gastropoda; family Lottiidae; genus Nipponacmea; species Nipponacmea schrenckii. The sequence continues at coordinate 18,526,247 of JAUJPP010000005.1, read as the reverse complement.
CCTTAAAACTCTCTTAAATGCGTATGATGACAGTCTATTTTTAACGTAAGTAATACATTTCCTTGTATAAGTATAATACAAGATAATACATCAAAATATGACAAATACGTGAAAATAGCTCATTTATTTCACATTATCAGTGTATCATAACATTTACAAGATAAAGTTTAAAAGGAATTATAGACTAAAGCAAATATTTCGCGGTTGTGTGAATATTCAAGCCTTTCTTTGATATACTTATTGTTATTATGATCCAAAGAAACAATATTTTTAAACTGTTGGTAATCTTGTCTTAGAAATCAGAACAAAGCATGAATTAGTCATTTTGAAATAAATGTAATGGCTCAGAAAATAAATTTTAAAAGTAGTGACTTTTGCATACCCCCCCCCCCCTTTCCCCTCAGTCAGTGAATTACATTTTTCGGTTTAAATCAAATTGTTGAATGGTTACTCTCCATTTTTTTGCTGCTTTGATAAGGTTTATCGGTGTCAGTAGATGAGCATACGAGAATGGCGTCTCACCTAGTTACCAACATCAGGACACTAGGAGATATTTTGAAGGCATTTCCTCGCTTAGAGTTTCTCAAAATGGCGGCAAATTTTGAACTGATGTGACGTCATATTTAGTCCTATGCGTTAGTTCTTATGTTACGATTGTTACAGAATTTATTGGACTGCTTTCGGTCATTAACCTATATTTACTTACACATACAAACATACTGACTTCGGATATAAACTTGAGAAAAAAAATTTCAAGGTATTAACTAATAAGAGATAAGAAAAATATTTTAAAGCAATGGTTAATTGGAAAAAAAATACAACCTGACTTTGAATTGATAAACGAGTATTACTAAGAATTGAACGAGTATTACTAAAGAATTGGACGAGTATTACTAATGAATTGAACGAGTATTACTAAAGAATTGAACTTTTCTTGTGTTAATAAGTTCACTATCACAGTTAAGTAGCAGGAAACAATTTAAAAGGTCAAGTCTTAAATTTGTTCCGAGTGTTGAGAAGTGATACAGGTAATGATTTGCATGCTATTGCAAAGGATACAAGTTGTTTATCCAGTTATGTTATTAATTCATTTTTACAGGGGCTTTATGAGAAGGGTGATGGATATTCCACCAGAAATGATGAAAGATCAGCGGAAAATTTACCCCCGCAGAAAACTGCTGTCGATCATGACGTCGACGACGACGAAGATGAAATTGATCGTGGTCAATGGGGAAACAAGGTGGAATTTATTCTATCGTGTATTGGTCTCTCAGTGGGTTTAGGAAACGTCTGGCGATTTCCATATTTAGCTTACAAAAATGGCGGAGGTAGGTTTGAATACGTTTTGTTATATTTGGAAATTAAGGGAAAAGGGAAAGGACGTCACTATATTTTAAAACCTATTTTAGATCTGTGCAAAATATTGAGTCATGCCCCATCATGGCGAAGAACATCTGTGAAGATTCAACCTTTGGTAGGAGACGGAATAACGTTTGTACAGTTTTCTCGATCAAGTACCGCTTACACGTAGGAGCGTTATTTATCCAAACTACATGTATCCCTCTATATAAATATGAAAATAAGATAACTAAATCATACATGTTTATTCTTAAAATCCAATAAAGAAAACGGAATTAAACCGAATTTCAGATTCCTAGTTTCACGGTCCTTAAGCATTAATGTTTCCTTTTCAGCTGCCTTTGTAATAGCCTACCTCATTCTACAGATTGTAATTGGTAAACCTATGTATTTCATGGAGCTTGTAATGGGTCAGTTCTCGGGTCGAGGACCTACTGGAGTATGGGCAATGAATCCTTGTGCCAAAGGTTTGTTTTTTACCTGCATTATCAACTTTTTTTGCTATAATAGAAGACACACTGAATGACTGATAAACAGTAGTCTTACCACTTGCGTCACAACTAAGAATTAAAACCTAACTTACTGACAGAACAGAAATTTCGTTCTGACTTCATGCATTTGCTAAATTATTTATATATAGAACATCTATTAGCATTTTGGTGGTATGCACCTTGTTGGTACGTTCTCACGGAAGACAGGGAGTTCCAATGGGACAGAGTATACAAAACCAGACAATATTCAAATATACCCATACATTTTTTTATTTCCAGGCATTGGTTTGTCTATGGCTCTGATCTCACTAGACGTAGCTATATATTATAATGTGATCATGGCCTATACACTGTACTATTTCTTTGCTTCAATGCAAGAAACTTTACCATGGACCGAGTGTAAACCAGTAAGTTAGTTACTTCCCTTTACATTCTTCAGAGTGTTGAAACAAGAAAAGCAACAATGTTGCTAATATGGCTCTGAAACTGTTCAAAAACAACCTTGTTAATATTCAGAGATAACATGGCTCTGAAATTGTTAAAATGCCACACCGTGAAAATTCATAGCTCTCAATAGCAATCTTGTTAACTTTTGGAGCCAACATGGTTCTGAAAAACATCATCGAAGATTTCGCGGATAACATTGCCCAAACGTCACAGGTAACGTGGCTTTGAAACTGTTCAAAAAGAACTTTTAAAATGGTATCACAGGGGAAAACATTTAAAAATATACATGTATACTATTGTGCTGTCATTTAAAGTTTCAAATAAAAGCCTTCTTCAGAAACACCTAAACTTTTGATAGTTATTAGAAGAACGAAAAGCGCATGATCATAGACTACTTCAAGTGTTTCCGAAACGTTAAATGACAGGAAAATAGTATATGAACATTTTAATCTTCAGAGCTTACAAGGCAAAAAAACACCCTTGAAACGCCATAGCTAACATGGCTCTGAAAAATATTTAATTTCTGTTCAGGAATGGGAAAACTGTATAGCTAAACGGTTTAAATTCCCAGAATATTGTACGGGAAATGAAACATATGATTTGAATCTTGGTGAATGCCGATGTACTGGTAATAGCAGCATTGATTTGGTGGCTGAAACCTATACTAATTGCACTCAACTCAATTATACTGGTCAGCCAAAATCTGCAGCCGAGTTTTTCTTTTAGTAAGTAAAGTTTCCATCATCCATTCCAGAATGTCGAATTTAGTAACGATTAAAGCATCTGAACTGTCGAGAGCCAAAAGTTTCCTTATAATATCATTTTGTGGCCAATTGAAAATACATGTACACAAATTTTTTTTCAATACCGTATTGCCTGCTCGTGACATAAACATTGCTCTTTCCGCACTAAACCCAGGTACATCTGGGCCAAACGCAATTGTGAGGAACTGACAGCTGACACCATTGCTATGGATATCCATCACAACCGCTACATTTTAGATGTAAATCTGGGACCAACTGCGAATAATAGATTATATTTGGTTTTCAGTGAGGAGGTTATCCAGAGATCAGCAGGTTTAGAACCTGAAAATTTAGGTTATCCTCTGTGGTGGCTGGTATTATGTATGTTACTGTCATGGGTTGTAGTTGTTCTTTGTTTAATCAAAGGGGTAAAAAGTTCTGGTAAGGTACGTATCTTTTGACATGAGAGAATCAAACAACTATAGTTTACAATGGACCATGGCTATAAGTTGGTCCTTGGCCACAACTCTTCGCGTTTAAGTCGCGTTTAAGTCGAGTAAACAAATGACATAATAGGAATTACTTGTGTATCTTCTTGGAATTTGTAAACTAAAGTCGACAGCATGGAAACGTGTGATGATAATAACGGTTTAATAAACTTGTAATTTCTTGTAGTCGACCAAGCTTTAGATTTAGATTTCAAGAGTACGTTAAAGGTCGACCAACAACGTTGTACTATTAAAATCAGGCAAGTTTAATGATGTATTGAGCTAAAAAAATTTACGGTGTGTTTCAGGTGGTATATTTTACAGCCACATTCCCGTATGTTATTTTAATTATATTGCTGATAAGAGGAGCCTTATTGGACGGTGCTATTGACGGTGTCATCTATTTTATTGTGCCCGTTTGGGAAAAATTACTTGATATAGACGTAAGTGGTTTGGTTTTAGCCTTAAATTTGGATTTCACATAGTGTCTAGTACATAGTTGTTAATACCCATAGATAAACCTTTCTGTAAGAAAAATTGGCTTTGTTATGATTTTTATTATATCCCGTATGTGTATGTTACAAACGATTTACAGGTACCAGGAGATTCCAACCAATTGACACTGAAATCTGTTCAAAAACTCCATGTACTTTAAATTGACATGTTCGACATTCGTTGGACCAATCATACCTTAGTCTCAAAACTTTAAAGTCAGTTTCATTGCAACTAATGTTTACATAGGTATGGGTAGCCGCCGCTGGCCAGATGTTTTTCTCTCTGTCTGTATCTTTTGGTGGTATTATTATGTTCGGCAGTTATAATAAATTCAAAAATAATGTATATGCGTAAGTATTTCTTTTTTTGAATTTATATAATCCATAACTGCAAAGCTGCTTCATTCTCAAATTTTTATCAACATTTGGATTTTGATAAAAAATCACACTACGTCGTCTTTTCGCCAGTGCAACAACCATCTGCCTAAACATTTACTGCCAAACATGTATATGTTGCGTTCTAAAATTATTTGTTCTACCGTTGGACATTGAACAATTTAAAATAACATTGATAATTCGGTTTCACTTTCCTAATAAATTTGTGGAAAAGATATTGATTATACATAAACTTTTTTAATTACTGTAATTTGACATAGAATAAATACTAATATAAATACGTTTGGTAAAGATCTAACTATGTGATTATTTGATTTCATTGTTTTTTTTTATTTAAGTGATGCGTTATTAATCAGTGTAATGGACGTTGTTACAAGTATTATAGCCGGTTTTGTGATATTCACTACATTTGGTGGTATGGCCAAGTCAATTGGTGCAAATATAGACGATGTTGCTGAAGCTGGTAAGCACAACAGTATTTCTTATTGATTGATGAGTGTCATACAATAGCATAATTTGTATATTGGACGAGACCGACTTCAAAATGGATTTTGCCTTTTATGACCTGTGTTTTATTATTGAAAAGAAAGTACCATGGATATATGACGGATAATCGGACTGATTCCAACAGTTACCATTAATTTCCCCAATACACACAAGAACGTTGGAAAACCTCTGTCAATCTATTTATTAAACATATATTTTAAAATATCGTCTTCATTTTCAGGTTATGGTTTAGCTTTTGTAGCATACCCAGAAGCATTGTCCAACTTCCCAATACCACAGCTGTGGTCCGTATTGTTTTTCTTCATGTTGTTTACATTAGGTTTGGACAGCGAGGTAGGAAGTTGTCTTTTCTTGATTAAAGTTATTTCCCTTTACACCATTCAACTATTGCTCGTTTTTTTTGTTCGCAAATCTTTCTGAATATCGAATATAAGCTTGGTGCTTTACATATCATAGGTCTTTTTTCAAGAACTTGTGATTTGTTATCATTATGGTGACAGTCAGAAAACTACTTTTAAAAACACTTGCTTTAAAATGGAGAGAGCTTTTACAACATATATTCAAAGGTACACAAAGTACATTATTAGGTAGCGTTAATACTATTTATACAAAGAGCCAAGAAAGCTGATTTTACCAAGAAAAGCTCGATTCCCCCATAAGTTAACAAAGATGTATGTGAAAGTTAAAACTCCTAACTTTAGGAAAAATTCATTTTGCATAAGACAATTTTTATGATACCGGCACTAATACTTTTTGTTTTGAAATAGTTTGGTCTTATGGAAACAGTACTTACATGTATCCAAGATGAATTTCCAAAGACAAGAAAATACAAAGGTGCTATGTGTGTTGGACTTGGGCTCTTGTGTTTTGCGATTGCTCTTCCGGTAACTTGTCCTGTAAGTATATCCTATATTTATACAGCTATATATATAGCTACTTTGTAATATAGCTGCAAGTTAGTTAACTTGGTATTATACCTTTCATTATATAGGTCCCTAGTATATGTCCCAGAGCTATATAATTTTCGTTGTGAGTATTGCAAATAATTATACCTACGTCGTCATGTAGCTCGATTGTAAATATAGGCAATAACAATATAACCCATTTTTAATTATACATTATAATATATAGCTCCCTCTGATAAGTCCATATTATTAATATAGCTTCTATTAAATACAGACATAAAGCTCTCTTGTTATACATAGGTCGTCATATAGCTCACATGTATGTGTATCCTACAGTAAAACAGCTCCCTTGTAAACATGCAGTTTGATATATAGCTCCCTCGGATAAGTCCATATTATTAATATAGCTTCTATTGAACACAGACATATAGCTCTCTCTTGTTATACTTAGGTCGTCATATAGCTCACATGTATGTGTATCCTACATTACAACAGCTCCCTTGTAAACATGCAGTTTGATATATGACTCCCTCGGATAAGTCCATATTATTAATATAGCTTCTATTGAACACAGACATATAGCTCTCTCTTGTTATACTTAGGTCGTCATATAGCTTTCTCTCTCTCTACAGCTATCTATAGCTTACCTTTATCTATATAGCTTCTGGTCATTTATCTGGTACGAAAAGCTATATACCGCTTCGTATTTTCCACCAAAGTGCTATTTTCTTCTATTTGAAGGGTGGTGATTATATCGTTACGTTAATGGACCATTACGGAGCTGATTTCTCTGTGTTGTTTATTGCTGCATGTGAAGCTGTAGCCGTAGCATGGGTTTACGGTGAGTTATGTGAAGCCTTTTTCATAACAAAATATTTTTTTCAGATAAACAGTGTTTTTGTTTTTTTGTTTTTTTGGCGACTTATTGAAGATTATTCTGTCTTCATTTCTAAAGATAGTGATAATTTTTCATAAGTTTAATTATAGACGTGAGACAAAAGTCGAAACGTCGCATTGTTTATAATAAAGCAGTAAGGGTTATCTATTAAGTGTACTGTGTTCAGTAACGTTATAATAACTATGCGGCAAAATATTTATAACCCCCTGGAAGTTATGACTATTAATGAATACATGTATGTAATTAGTAATAAATATAATATTTTGCAGGTGTTTTGCGATTCTGGAGAGATATCAACTACATGTTAGGTTATAAATCGATTACATGGCCGTTCTGGGCTATATGTTGGGTTTCCATTCCTATCCTGATTGGTGTAAGTATTTGTACAACGTACTAAGATGTCCATGTCCGCGTAAGACGTACGCGAATCCAGTCAATTTAAACTTCATGTTCTTAAAACAGAATACCACAAATTTTGCTCAACAATAACCGGAAGATCATTGTTACCTCTCAAACTGTGATGAACATATAAATTTATTGGACCGCTTAACGTATAATTGTAAGGGATATTTTAAAATCCGTTTTGGTTATTTTTCCTCTACCTTTCTTTCTTGCAGTTACTTTTCTTGTATCGAATGATCAACTATGAAGCACCCAAATACCCTAATAAGGAACCATACCCCGAATACGCACAAGGTTTAGGATGGCTTCTAGCAGCTGTAGTGTTATGCCCCGTGCCCATATACTTTTTATATGCCTTCTTTACGGCAGAGGGTGGATTTTTAACGGTAAGTCTTAGATTCATTTTTTAACCACGGCACACAATCGCCTACCAGTTGAAGAGTGACCATTTTTGTCCCCTTGACAAAAGAAAAGAAGGGAGTGAATTGGGAAGTCTACAAATTTTGTTTTAATAACCCATGATACATTCGATCACTCTCACCTAGAACATGACAAAAAAAAACATTCTCAAATCTTGGAAAACCTATGAAATAACCTGTATTAAAAGATATTCAACATCCACTTAGATAAACTTTCTAACTTAGTTGTTATTTTTCAGAAATTAAAAACAATCACCACACCAACATCAAGATGGCGACCTAATGATGGCAGTAAAGCTTACTTGATACCCCAGAATGGCATGAACATGGCTAATATGAAAACAGGTGTAGATGCACCCTATATAGTGTCAGATTAGATATCATAAATGTGAAAATAAGAAAAAAAACATCACTCATTTAAGCTACCATGCTCTAATTTAGCTCAAATGGATTACTAATACAATTAAGACCAGCTGTGTAATTAAAGCATGGTAGCTTTAAGTTGTGTCGAATACCAGAACACTACCTCCATAGGCTTAAAATATACTAACTTTTGATAATAAATTGAAGTTGATCAATATTAATTATCAAAAGATGGTTAGTTTATTAATCCAGCTTGTAGGACAGGTTAACAATAAAATGTACGGAGTTTGATATTTATTTATATATAAGTATGCAAGGATCGTAATATCTGTTATGTTGAAGCTCCGAGAACCATCTTTGATTTGGAATGGATCAATTGCTATAACTGTTGTTATTTAACTGTGTCATAAAAATTAGTCCTAAGATATCATTTAGAGCACCACTTTCTGTCATTGTGCCATTTTAGACATTGCAGCTCTTTTAATGTGTTAAGAAAGGCACTACCATTAATGCATTATATTATTGTTTTAATCGATGTAAACTATTTTGTTGAACATACAATTTTGGTTAAACTTTTCTATAATTTATATCTTTTATATTTTTACTCGATTTTCAAGAACGTATAATGAAATTATTATGATCCTCGTAGCATGGTACATCTTTATTTCACTCATAATGATATACAAGAACGGAATGTTTGTTTGAGTGAAACTTAGACACGAGACCTGCAAAATACTGGTGTGCCTACCGCTTCATGAAAAAACATCACGTAGATTTGGACACTCACATTCTTATTATATTTTTCGTCGATTTATTGTAATCAATAGTTTGTTTTTACATTAAGACTCTCGTACTTACTTTATCTTTAAATATTGATATAGACATGGCATTTGTAATCGAGATAAAATAGTGTTAATATTAGTTAGCTTTGCTAGTTGATATTGTTTTTGTTTATTATGAAGCAAGCTGACTTAAACTTTAAAAAGGGATACATTTAGCTTAAAGAAGCATTTCCAGTCTATTAACTTTTATACGTAAATAATTGCATATTGTTTCAGACACATGTATCCTTTTGAAATTGGTAGAATTTTACTACTTGCAGTTTGTACATGTTTTGTTATTTCGTTTGAGCGAAATTATTATTGGATTGAATAATACAGAATACACTGTAGTCTCTGTACGTTCAAACTATTTATTTTAACGAAATACATCTACAATACATTTAAACTTATTAATATTTACTTGTGAGGAAATAATGATTATGAAAAGAGTTCGATTTCATAATTTTGTCAAATTTAAGAAGGAATCATTTTATTTATCATAACGAAATAAATTTTTCATATAGAAATGTACGGAATTGTATTTTTTGCCCAATGGATGAAATAATTTGACCTTTCGTTCCTGCATCCAGTTTTATTTTAACTGACCGATTCTGAATACCATTCCAAACCCAATTTCAACTTGCTGCTTCATTTACTCAAAGATTCAACTGATTGAACACAGAGATGTATTGTTGCAGATTGAAGAACGGTCGCTTGCAACAGAATGGTATCCCTTAAACCAATGATTGGATGAATCGAAACAGGACAAGTGGAAACTTGTGTCTAGTACAATAATAGAGCAAGTCTAGACATTGGGTCTTGCAGAATAATAGAAGAAAGTCTAAACCTTATGTCTTGTAACACAACAGAACAAGTCTAAACCTTGTGTCTTATGCATAACAGAACAAGTCTAAACCCCCTTAAAACCAATGATTGAATGAATCGAAACAGGACAAGTGGAAACTTGTCTTGTACAATAATAGAGCAAGTCTAGACATTGGGTCTTGCAGAATAATAGAAGAAAGTCTAAACCTTATGTCTTGTAACACAACAGAACAAGTCTAAACCTTGTGTCTTATGCATAACAGAACAAGTCTAAACCCCCTTAAAACCAATGATTGAATGAATCGAAACAGGACAAGTGGAAACTTGTCTAGTACAATAATAGAGCAAGTCTAGACATTGGGTCTTGCAGAATAATAGAAGAAAGTCTAAACCTTGTGTCTTATAGCATAACAGAACAAGTCTAAACCTTATGCCTTGTAACAAAACAGAACAAGTCTTAACCTTATGTCTTGTAACATAACAGAACAAGTCTAAACCTTATGTCTTGTAACACAACAGAACAAGTCTAAACCTTGTGTCTTTTAACAAAACATAACAAGTCTAAACCTTATGTCTTGTAACATAACAGAACAAGTCTAAAGCTTGTGTCTTGTAACATAACAGAACAAGTCTAAACCTTATGTCTTGTAACATAACAGAACAAGTCTAAACCTTATGTCTTGTAACATAACAGAACAAGTCTAAACCTTATGTCTTGTAACATAACAGAACAAGTCTAAACCTCGTGTTTTGTAGCATAACACAACAAGTCTAAACATTAGGTCTTCTAGAATTACAGAACAAGTCTAAACCTTGTGTCTTATAGCATAACAGAACCAGCCTAAACATTGTGTCGTTACAATAATAGGGTAAGCCTAAACATTGTGTCTTGTAAAATAACAGAACAAGTCTAAACCTCATGTCTTGTTGAATAACAGAACAAGTCTAAACCCCGTGCCTTGTTGAATATGAGAATAGGCATAAACCTTGCGTCATTTAGAATAACAAAAAATTTCTAAACCTTCTGTTTTGTAGAGTAACAGAGAAAACATTCGTTTTGTGTCTTGTGGAATGATAAAAACCAACACAGAAATAGGGATTCTGGGTTGTAACATTATGGTTAAGTGATTTTACGCACAGGCGCAGTTATGTAGGCGTAACCTCTTGTGAGAGAGTATTGTTGTGGAGTTAGTTTGAAAAATATAAAATATTTAAAATAAAGTTCACAAGCTTCAAATCTGAAATATTTAAGAGGAATAGGGGTTACCAATAGCTAAATGTGGGATTTAGCTTGAGAGATACTTGACTTATCTTGATAAAATATGTTACTTTAAGACATAAGAATACCGAGAACCTAAATATATAATGCAAAATTATAGAAATATTTAGAATTCGAATGCTGTAACAAGATGTTGCATGCGTTTGTTCAGCCCTTGGATAATTGAATCAAGTCACAAATTCTTTACATGTACAATGTAATCTGAAGAAGCCTACTTGATGTACATAACAGATGCAGTCTAATCATTTGGTAGATAACAATTTTTACGAGACGTCTTAATTTCTGGCCCATTATTTGACCATAATAGCAGGGTTGGGATAATAGGTAACTACATTTTTATTGGGGAAAGATAATCTACCTTAACACCTTCATTTGCCGTTAATTCCAATTCAACTCTTTGAAAGACAAAATTTGAAGTTTCAATTCGGTTGTTTGTAGCGGGTGTCAAATGGTCTGGGGCTCTATTCACACTCCAAACAGTTGGCTTTTTTGACAACGGATTAAAACAAAAGGTCGAATTATACGTTTATTACAGGTTTTAGGGATTATACAGCAATCGGTGAATTAAATTACATGAATAGGTATAATTAGCCGGACAAATCTCTTTATTCCTTCTAGATACTGACTACTGTCTATCTGGTATTGTTTCCAGTCTAATCACCCGTCAACAATGTGTTCTCGTCTCAATCTCCCTTAATACTTCGTATACAAATTACTAGTTTGTTTTCTTTAAGGTTTTTCTCGCCTCGCCGACCTAGAGCTTCTGTCACAATTTGGTGTTGTTTTAACTTATTGTTTAAGGCAAGTTGATCAAGAAATTGAAAGAAGGCTTAAATGATTAACTTAAGTCTTAAGAAAAATATTGTTGCGTTTTCTGTCAGGCGACGGGAGTATTTTTAAAACTACGGCGTCGTTCGTCCCGACGTGAACCACGTATTTGCTTGAAAATGGCGTCATTGTTTTTATTAGAATCCTTAAGTTGAATAATATTAAACATTTCATTACATTCTTATTGTAGCACTTTATAAAAATAAAATAACCCTAGGTTATTGAATCATACATTGTTATTCTAGAGATTTAAACATCAAAACAACAAATCAATTATATTCACTTGTATAATATTCATTATAATTTTGAATGAAAATTTCAAGGAAAAATCTATGGTTTTTTGTCATTTTTCGTAATTTACTATATTTTCAGACCATCATGGTATTCTACGTTTTCTGCGTATTTTCAATGATTCAAACCCCACGTACAACAATACCTAGTACGAGTGGTATTATCCATGAAAAAAAAAACAACTTAAATGCAACATGTTTGAGAGTGTAAAGAACAGTCAGTACGACACGTAATGAATACATTTTGCAATGACAGCTTGCCAACTTTTAGCAGATTTCAAATATTCTTTATAGCTTTGCATACATAGTATATCAAGAGACCTGAAAAAAGTCACGCGTACAACAGAATATCAGGGAAGATTCCAATTGTCCGAACGTCAATACCTTCTAGAGTTATATAAGGATATAGACAAATCTTGATTATTTACTAGTTCTACAGAAGATAATGACTATATGATTATATCATACATATCATTATAGTATTTAATACGGTGTTAATTATACTCGACTATATTAGTCCATATAACTTCTGATAATTAATATACACTGTTAAAATCACCTGTATACTGTATGGGGAAAAACGCGCTTGTAAAATTCGACAGTAAAAAATACGATTGATATAGTAAAATAATACTTATTTTCTTTATATTTAATAGGGCGTTAAGTTATACTCTACTATATAAGTGGGAAAATAGGAGCCGATACTTAAAAAAAATTCGTAAGCGGAAGTAAAATATACTATTTTCTTGTATTTGATGCTATTTCTACTATAAGTTCTTGTTATTAACACACACTGTCAAAATCGTCTGTATATACGGTTTATAATGTAAAATTCGGTAGTAAAAATACGAATGATTTACTAACAAAAATATTTATATATATAAAATATATTTACAACTTCTTTATTTAATTATTTGACATATATCAAGCCAGCTAATAACAGAACAACATCAAAGTTTAGCTTATTAGTACCATTGGGACTCTTCGACGGCTTTCTTTTCTTTTAACACTCTCGCCGTATTATTGCAAATAATAATATTATTAAAATTGTAATGAATATACAGTCGAAGCGGACTAATAAAAGCTTAGGCTTGTCTCCGTATTGACCTATCATGTTTATATATATCTGTAAAATGTGTAAACTGGAAATAGAATATTGTTTAAATCAAATCAAAAATATTTATTCCTTTCGTAACTCTGTCTGCTATGTTATTCCATTTTACTTCTGAACATTAATATACACTGTTAAAAGCTACTCTAGAATTTACCGTAAATGGGCGTACATACTGTAAAAATCGGTAGTTTCAGTAACATATACTAATTTCGTATATTTGATACGATGTCATTAACCATATTAGCCTTGTGATAGTTAATATAACCATATTAGCCTCGTGATAATTGATATTCACTGTAAAAACTTCCATATTCCGTGAAATCTCCACATAAATAGAAACAATTTCACTTAATTCGCTCGCTGAAATTGTTGATTTTTAATGTAGACACTTGCAAGTCTACTACAAGAAATATATGCGAAATTTATTGTTTTAACACTGTTCGTGGTATTGAAAAACAATTTGTCTTGTCTTTACATTACCCCCCCCCCTCCGATTTGATAACTCTTGAAGATGTTAACTGGATACCTATACCGGGCATCCATAAACTGTTAGATAAATTACCATACTATGAACAGATATACCATACTATGAACAGATATACAAACAGAAAATTTAAAATATAAATGTTCGCCATTTTGCAGAGTTTATTTTTGTCTTGAATGTAATATGTGAAGTACTAGACATGTAAAAAAGGAATCGCACTATTCCTTCAGACATACCTTGGAATTTTTATTTCTTTTTCCATAATGGTCTTTTATATCCATTGTTATAGTAGAATCTGCTGAAATAGACGATAATTCTGGACTTAAATGTTTAATTTATAAAAATGACAAATTAACACTGTTAGTGATTAATTTAGCTAAAATATTTCCGTAACCAATGTACGATTGATCATAAGGATGGTAAACTTGTCTCTTAAAGTCATTAGACTTTGATCCGAGTTAAGATCTGTATTTATTACTGATGAATCTTACAGTGTGTTATTAGTAAAGATTATATTTCTTGTTAAGCTCGACTTAAAACTTAGAACGGTTCATAATCTCTATCTGAACTTTTAATATTTTCTTAAGTTCATTAATTTGTTTCTTAAGAATCTCTCAGAAATATTGCAGCAGTCTCCGGAAGATAAGGTACCACATTTCATGGCGTGAAATTCCAATCTGTCCCATATTAATTCCATTTAATCGGCTCTCGAAAGCAATAGTCACTGAAAACTTGTCTCATCTTACTAATTGAGGTAAACGTCGAGGTTTGATTCCTACCTAGGATCTCGAAAATTTTCAAACGACTTATGTCTAGTTCATTTGTCATCAAGCTGCATCTTGGCCATTAACAGATGCAAATTGAAATTTGCATTTGTTTTCGGGATTTGTGACTTCATAGACCAGTTTCATATTTCATTTCAGAAAGCTTACACAATGTTCAAAGAAACAAATTTGATTTCGGGAGTGATGACGTCACGGAAATTTAATATTCCAATTTAGAAAGCTAATAAAATCTTCATAGAGACAAACTTGACGTCGAGATAAATGACGTCACAGACCATTTTCATATTTCAAAATCATAAAGCTTACAAAAGATAAAAAGGAATCAAATTGGATTTCATTTCAAAAAAGCTTATAATAATTCTACATACTAGCATGATATACGGTTTTAGTACCTTAAACAGCTCAACCCTTTTCTGATATTATTGAATGGGTTTGTATATTTCAAAATTTGCAACAAAATGTCAATTTATAACATTTACTATAATGTCCATAAATTTATTTGTATTATTACATATATTAGGCATAGAAGAGAATAGGAAAAATTGTGTCCCATACTGAGCGAAGCAAAATGAATGGGGTGGGGCTGTCAATCAAATATAAATTATCAATAATACCTATATGAAAAGAATATAGTTAATTTGAAAAGTGGCGACAAACAAGTAAAAACTGGTCAAGATATTGAAGTGGACAATCAACTGACCGTTACTATTAACGCTGACCAATGGGAAGAGAGTCTTACGGTATTACCAACAAACACAATGAGATTGAATACAATAGTCCCTAGCGGAGTGTTATGTAACAAATGAGGGTATAAAGCGGTCTGGAGCTGTTTTGATGGACAGACTAGGTCGTGGCTTGACAACAACACAGGTAAATATTCTTATTTCACCTGCCTTGTGACGGTAGTGACGTCTTTCTATAGTACTAACTGTTCAGTTCAGACATGAGAAGGAAATCGAAGGTTGGCTGACGTCCATGGAGATGATGATTTAATGTAATCAGGTATGTTTTTCTAATGTTTACATTTTTACTTGGTCACACAGGTATTTACATCGATCTTTTTTTTGACTCGATCAATTTCGACAATCGGTTCTGGACGATGTCTATATATAAGAATACACGTGCAAATTGACTCTTGGTCTATTTTACAATTACATTAAAACATACATTGTACATTTATATAACAGTCGACGTTTAACTATCAAATTGCCTCCTCCTGAAGAATTTTTCGCACTGCCTTTACAATTACATTTTGCAAATCATGTATCTGATATTGATTCCCTTTCACCGGTTAACATATTTCCAACAGCTGAGTACAACAATCAAGCATACTGGATGCTTTTTCACGAATCTTCTACCCTCTCCGCATATTCGTTGGAAAATCATTTTTTTTTAAAAATTGAACAGGATATCCCAACTGTTTCTGAACATTAAACTATTAACAAAAAATACCTAGTATAATATTGCGTGCTAATATTTTTGTATATATCAAGCTATTTCAAAAGTAATGTTTTCATTTATATCTATATATATATTCAAATTCATATGAAAAAAATAATCGACACTAAAATAGAAATTACCAACGAATATGCACTGCAAAGTCGAGTATTCGATTTCTCAATTTAAGGAGTTGGGTTTAAGGGACTGGCATCAAGCCGTCTCGTTGATCTCTTAAAAATAAATTCTATAACGATAATGATTATAATGGACTGTTAGTCTTATTAATTAGAGTTCATCTTTCGACATAAACATAAGCCTTATGATCAGGTGTCCAGTGAATCTAATTTACTTCCATTCTGAAGGTCATCTGGCTCGATACATTAATGTATGTAATTAGCCGGGCTTTTCATGTTTTAATTAGTGTTCTCGTCTTTAGTCTTGGACATAACATGTAATCCGATCCATGATTCTCTTGCTTCGAGTATGGAAACATTTTATTGTCGTGTTCTTTATGCAGATTGGTCATTAGCATTAGGTGGAAGAGTTATTGTTGATGATTGTCTTCTAATTGAGGATTGCATCTTACTGTTTCTTCCTTATGGTGAACTTGGTGAAACATAAGGTAGTAACTTTTGATATTCAGTCTATTTAAGAGTTGCCTTTTTTTCTTATCTATTGCCATTTGGTGTCCAAATATGAGCTTAGGGTGTGATTCATTGTACATTTATAGGTTATTACTACCAGCACAATTTATGGGTTTTCCTACTGCCGATACCCTATCAATGCACAAAATGTAGGATGCCAAACTTTACATTTTTGTGCAATTGATGTACTCACACTTGAAGGAAAGAGTTTCGGATTGTAAAGACCAAAGTCAATTGATATTGGAACCTGAGCTTGTGGACATGATTTATATTACATAGAGACGTAGTTATTTGCTAGTGCTTATTCGTTCTTTTCTGAATAGTACCATTTACTAAGAAACACATCAAGCTACAGGGCAGGACGCTAAAGTTTTTTACCATTTTGTTTTCTCGCAAATCCCTTAAGAAAATAATCCGTAACCCGAAATAATTTAAGCTTAAGAATAATGAGGATTACTCTTAATGTTCAACGAATTTCACTGAAAGAGAAACAAACATACGGTTGAATGAACGAAACTAATTTGCCCAGGGCTATGACTGTATCGCCTTTATCGTGTATTGCCCGCCGGTGCTTTGTTGTCTTTCAACAAAGTTACATAACTCGAATACAGGTGAAAGTTAAATGACATACTGATAATAGAGTTGTGTTATTGTTATGAGGATAATTTTCACATGATTTGAACAAATTATCGAGTTTTATAACCGCAAGGGGTATATTAGAAGTTCAGTTGACAAACATCTCATTACACAACTTGTATGCTTTTGTCATAATCGCCTATTTATTATTTCTATATTTTTAATATTTACTAAATCAATAAGTCTTATACTTTATAAGTTTAAGCTTCAGATAATTGTATGGTTGTAACATTTTTTTGTGATTACGTTTGGTGTTTAACATTCTTAGTCTTAGTGTTATGCCAAATAACATATTAGGCTTATAGATTTGGCCACTGTATCAATTAATGACTGCTCGTTCACATTTCAAATGGCACAAGAAGAATAGTTCTAGTTTGGGGTAAAATAAAATAAGCATAATTTGTATTGCTTATAGATTTCTGAAGACTGAATGAGATTAGATATAATCTGTATTACTTGGATTTTTCCATTTAATTAACGTGTTACAAGTTTACAATCGATCTTGTGATTTCACTTCGGCATTTACCTTCTGATTTGTCATCCGGGTTCCTAATATGGATGGGAGGTAGATATACTATGAATATATACTATTAACAGTCACTACGATAGTTTAAAGTATACATTAATAGTGTTGTTCACTTGGAATTCTGACCACCGAAACCATGTCGCTGCAGGTTATTGCAAGTCTGAATGCGTCCGAAATTTTAGTATTACAGTGGCGTAATGTAACAAGAATTTCCTCGTTGATTAAGAGTCTAAACTTGTTCGATCTCCTACTGTTTGATGTGTATCTTGCACAGTATGTAACGCACAAGACATTTGGACAGAGATCAGCTTCAACCTGTCACATCTGAACTAATTAGGGTCAAAATGGATAATGACTGTCATGTAAATACTATTGTTCCTTATGAAGTTAATGGTTTCATGCTGAGAAGTGTCTACTTGTTAAGGTATATGTAGTCATTTCGGACAATAGCGGCTCAGGCAACTTTGCTGTATATCGACCTTTCAAAATTCACCATAAACATTCTGACAATTGCGCTCAAAATATAAAATATGGTGTTATGCATCTTATGAAAGAACCCAGATGAATTCAAGTAGAATAAACCTGAAAATATATGACAACGGGAAAATCACAAGGTGGTTAACAGGGGACAGAACTAACTAACTATGCTATTACTTGTAGGTTTTAGTGATAAAGTTGTTTTGGATGGTGATATTGATGTTGGTGGTTCTGGCGTTAAATCACAGTGGACAATCAATAAGATGATTTCATGCCGTGAAATGGTTTTAGGAAACGGTTCGACAGTGAATGGCACTGGTAGAATTCACGGTGTAAACCTTGTGTTCCGTGGTCTTCCGGTGTCATACATTGTTAGCCGGAAGTCAGCTTGTCAAGAAACACCCATTATGCTGTAATAACAGGAGTGGTATAGCTTTAGTAGATCTTTCAATGGGGGATTGTTCACACCTCTTTTGTTACCCAGGAAAATGCATCTTCAAAGGTTGTGACGCATTCTGCCCCCGATAAGCTTCAATGGTTTAAGTTTCGATTAATGAAGAGTTCACACTCGAATTTTCACTTGATGAATATTCAAATCGAATTAAAATGTCATCGAATTTCGATATATTACACTACGTCCAGCAGAGAGGGTCTTTGTGGCATTTGTATAACTGAAGTGTATGTTGTTTTGGTTGGATGAAGATTAGACGGAACACAACAATGTTTCAACATGCCAGGTTTCTCACCCGTAACTGACTTTCATTGTAGTTGAATTTATGGTCTACAAATTAGGTCAATCATCCTCGAATAGATTGTAATGATCAAATATTACAAGCTGCTGACGTACTTTTCAGACACCACCTTTATCAAATTAGACTTGAATTGCTAAAACTGCTCTTGGCACTGGTAGAATTCACTGCTAAATAAAACTTCAGTGATTCACCGGTTCCAAACTCGGTTAGCACCATACATCAAAGAATATTTTAAACTTGTTAAGCTTGGCATGCAACCAGTATTTTATACATACATAATTATCCTGCTCCGACGACCATCTTTGTTACGCGCCCAACTATAATATGTGACCACTTGAGTCCCCCTCTTCCCACTCTGCAATCGAAATCCTCTAATGATATCAATAAGTTGGTCCAGGAGACAAAAACATAAGGTAGACAAAATTTAAATAATTTCATAAGCGAATGGTTCAGTCGAGGAATAAAAAATTTAAATCATTTCATAAGCGAATGGTTCAGTCTAGGTAGACAAAATTTAAATCATTTCATTAGGGAATGGTTCAGTCTAGGTAGACAAAATTTAAATCATTTCATAAGCAAATGGTTCAGTCTAGGTAAACAACATTTAAATCATTTCATAAGCGAATGGTTCAGTCTAGGTAGACAAAATTTAAATCATTTCATAAGCGAATGGTTCAGTCTAGGTAGACAAAATTTAAATCATTTCATAAGCGAATGGTTCAGTCTAGGTAAACACAATTTAAATTACTTCATAAGCGAATGGTTCAGTCTGAGATGTGATAGCCCCACAAAAAGAGATTCACTCTTGACTTTGACCAAAGATAAAACAGTTTCTGCTACATTGAATAGATCTTTCGAGGATTTTTCTTATTTACGGCTGGTTAAACTGGAATGAGAAAAGATTTCCACGGTCACCACATTTTCAGATTAGAATCCCCCCCAGCTATTTTCGGCAATTAATTCTAACTCTCTAATTTAGTATGGATTCAGTACGTCCTTATAACTTTAAGTGTAACTTTGTGCCTTCTTTTACAATAACTTCGAATTGTAAACACATCTTTTCATAATAATAATTGGCAAGGGCAGAAGTGTTATGGCTTTTGTTAGATGAAAGTGGATGTAAAACCACGTGTAAATGAAACACAGGCAGAGGAGAAAATTTAGTACCACCAATAATAATTATAAATTGTAACCAAATTCTGTCTGAAAAGTCTGGAGAAGATAAAAATGATTTAAAAAAATCACTCATATTTACTATAACTTTTAAAAGCAACTATTATTTTTTTGTGAATTTGTTTCAATTCTTTTTCACTTCATTATTAATGCCTGGAACAATCATATACAACTACATGTCCTTTAATCTAAGAAACGTTACTAAGAAAAAAAATCCAGAATTTAATAGAGTAGTCAGATTGGATAAAAAACAAAATATAAAATCAACGTTAGTGATTGATATTTTACTGGCACATTAAAGTTAAATTAAGTTTTTGAAAATAAGGTCCCTGAACAAGTTACCAAAATTAAATCACGAAATAGATTGTATAAGGTGTGACGCAATACTTTTTCTCGGATTAGGAATCGTGTAAACAAAGTAAAGTAGCATTCTCAATTTCTTTTCAATATTTTGCATGTAAAAGAAATTCAACACTTGAATTGATGGATCCAATTCACACCCTTTCTCAAATTTGATATTGGTCACTGACTATTTAGACCAAGTTTGTAATGCATAACTTTGATAGTTACAGTCCACAATCAATTGTTGATATTTTGAAAAACTACATAGACGCCATCTTGAATCGAGTACAAATTTGTGATCTAGTTGATTGATATTTACACATAGACCTACATAGCCGATTATCTCGAACTTTTTAAACATGAAGCGAAACACAAAAACATTACATTGACATATTGGAAGATTTGTAAAAGTTTAAATATTACATACTACATACATACATCGTTTGTAAAAACACAAAACAGACCCGTTATTGGAAATTTATGAAGACTTCCTTTAAATGTCATGAATGTTTGAATCCAATAACCAGCTAATTTTTCATTTGCGGTGCCAGCCACCCTCTACTTGGCGTACACAAAGAGGCAGCCTTACTCAGTGGACATGTGTCTGATTTCGTAATGCGGATTCAAAACATTCTATGATAATGATAGTGCACGAATGTAGAAAAATAAATGACCTTGTCTGATCAATTTCAATGGTTGGTTCAAGGGAGGCGACCGATGACTATATTCTAAATTCTGGACTCAGTCCGCCAATTCAATTGCCATCTGTTTCAATTTTAAATCACGAAATTCAACCTTCCATAACTTTTTCCAGGAATCTCGTTGAAAGCTTTCCTGTATGTCACATGAAAGCCTGGCCAATACTTGGTTTCTGTACAAAATTCCAATATAGCATGACCATGAAAAGTTTGAACTAAACAAAATGAAAGTAAAACACTTCATTTTATCAACATCCGCTTGACTGTCACTGTACACAAAACCACTTTTTTTAGAAATAACCTTCCGCCAATTAAATTTCTCATTATCTCAGAAATTCTGAAAGAAAATGCAATTTCAGACATCAAATTTCAAATCTAGACCAAAAATGGGCATGCAAAAACCACCAAAGGAGGGGGGAAAGAGGATTTCTAAAAATAGAACGGACTAAATTCGTATTAGCATAAAATGTTTTTGTGGTCTGAGTCCTTCTAATCTAATTTAGAAATCAGTCCAGCAAAACATTCTGTGCTACTGATTGTAAGCGAATATAGTCCGTGCTATTTTTAATCAATCATCTTTCTGCCTAACCTTATAGGTTTTTTGTATGCCTATTTTTTGACCATTTTTGATGTCTAAAATTGAAATTTCTTTCAGATTTGTGAAAAGGTGAGAGATGTACACGGGGAAGAATAATTGTAAAATTGTCGTTTTGTGAGCGTTGACAGTCAAGCGGAGGTTAATAAAATGAAGTCTACTCTAATTTTGACTTGCTCAATGATCACCGCGGTGAATGAACTCCCTACATCCCTACTGCCGCCGCCACAGCAAGTTCAATATGAATGAAGTTATATTTTTCGGCATCACTTTCTCCGCCTTTTTTCGTTTTTGTGTGCTTTTTGTTTGGTTTGGACCTGAGATTTTAAATATACATATTTTAAATATGTTTATATCTGGGACTGGTCTTCTATCGATTAGCTTAACTTAACAATTTCATGGTTATGATATATATACATTCTGACCAGATACCAAGTAATGGTAGGTTGAATTTTGTGAACAATTCATGCCCACCTAATCACTTCAACCAACACGACCATTCCATTGAAGACTTGTTGATTATGTCAAATGAAAAGCTACAGCCTATGCCAAACATCAAGCAAAAAAAGAATATGAGAACGCAAGAGTTATTGGATGGACCAACTTCAACCTGTATACCCCAATGGCCTAAATATCCAACATGATATAATACCATTTGTTACCACCTACAATCATACTGCCAGTAATGCCCCTCTCCGCCTCATATCTACAGCGAGAAACTTGTTACAGCTTACAAACGAAATTAAAAATCTCAGTAATATCCTAGTTCATGGTAGACTCAAACCTCAATAACCTAAAGATATCTGACTTCTTTTATTTTGAATTTACTACATTGACTCTTTATAATGCTTCTTAAAATCTTGTAGGTACATAAACATATTTTGTTTTTCTCTTTAGAAGATTATTGATATTGTAGAAGAACGTTGATTCTTATATTTTCAGCTATTTCAGTTGAAAAATGATACAACCATAGATAATATTTCCATAACTAATTATCCTAACCTTTAACTTGCACCTAGATAAAAAAATCTTTACTTTGTGACCTAGGCCATTGCTTTTATGAGAATATGTTCTCATCATCATCTAACACGAACAAATATCCCATAAGGATTATTGGGCCAAGTCATAATTAGGGGATTGTTAAAAGTGGATATTTTCCTTTGCCACCTGTTTCCATGTTGCAGCCTGTAATTCTACGTTCTATAACTTTTTCTAGAAATTTTGTTGCAAATTTTCCAATATGTCAAAATGTGAGCCAATGGTTTCTGTACAAAATAAAAAAGTTATCATGAAAATTTTAAACTAGTCAAAATGAAAGTAGGGCGCTAAATTTTATCAACAACCACTTGATTGTCACTGCACACAAAACCACTGTTTTTAGAAATGTTCTTCCGTCCGCCTTTCAAATCTCTCATTGTCTTACAAAATCTGAACGAAAGTGCAATTTCAGACATGAAACCTGAACTAAAATTTGGTCAAAAATAGACATGCAACACCAAAGGCGAGGTAGAAAGAGCCCGAACTAAATTCCTACACAATCATAAGCATAAATGTTTAAGTCCTATATCATTCGCTCTGTTTTCATGTTTAATCACTAAATTCAACCTTCTATAACTTTTTCCAGAAACCTCGTAGTAAACTATCCAATATGCCGCATGAAGGCCTGGCCAATATTTGATTTTTGTACAAAAATTCAATATAGAATGAGCAAGAAAATTTAAATTCGTCAAAATGAAAGCAGACCACTACATTTTTATTAATATCCGCTTGACTGTCACTGCACGCAAAACTACTATTTTTAGAAATAACCTTCCGCCAATTAAATTTCTCATTATCTCAGACTTAGGACAGAAAATGCAATTTCAGACATCAAATTCCAAATCTAGACAAAAGATAAGTCAAATGGACAAGCAAAAAACCCAGAAGGAAGGGGGAAAGAGGATTTCTAAGTAAAGTACGTTTTTTCATTCGTTAGAATAAAATGTTTTACTGGTCTGAATCCATAACTTTCATGAGCAGTTCCCTCCCTTTATCAGATCAAACGACCAGTAGACCAGTAGAGCACTACTTTTTATTAACATCCATTTGACTGTCACTGCACACGAAGCAACTATTTTAATAAATATTCTTCTACCTTTAAAGTCTCTCATTATCTCACTAAATCTGAAAGAAAGTGTAATTTCAGACATCAAATATAGACCAAAATATCGGTTGCTTTCCTTGAACCATTGATGATTTATCATTGGTCACTGTTTGTTTTGGCTATGCCTTTCTGCTTGTGTATGATGTGCACCAGCGACGTCAGGTTGGGCATGTTCTGTTTTTAATTTCTCTAATACCCCTGTTTCATTCTGAAATAATCTCCTTTGTTTAATATATTTAATCATGTGTAAAATTATTCGCTGCAATGTTTTGTCCATATAATTTTTTTTTGGGGGGGGGGGGATTTCGTTTTGTGGTTTCGATTATTACTTGCTTAATTTATGCCGCTAAGCAGCCTCACTGAAACTATGCTTAGAACAAATAGTGATTTCCTTATGTCTCTAGAACGATATTCCCAATTAGTATTACTTGGTTTAAACAAAATTTATTATATATATTTATATATTATATAGATACTAAAAATAACAAAAACAATCACTAGAGCCACGGTAAAAGTATCATAATCGACGATATACAATTTTAGAAGAACAAACAAGTTAACTCATTTGCCTTTTTATCCAGTTCCTCTGTTTGAGGTGTATGTACTCTCCGATTTTTTGGATTACAAAATCTACCATACTGAACTTATTACGCAAATTTGTATGATGGATCTCTTTCTGCGATGTCGGTCGGGCAAGGTTAATAAAACTATGATAAAGCCGCATTGGACAAAACTTATGATAGCTCAGCATGTAGTTTCGTATCATGTTGGATGCGACATATTTTTGTTCCTCGCTCAGCAATATCAACTGAAACATTAACCCGAGAATATTACGATTTGTCTGTAAGCTCAGATTCCGAAATCTCCCTATCTTTTCCTGGTATGTTTCCATGCAAGGTTTCCATTTCAGGTACTGGAAATGGAGGTGGGAGTCCTGGAAATGAAGTCATTTGACTCTTCATGACCTCTCCATACTGAGCTTCCATGCTCATGTGAAAGTGATATAAAGCTGCATAGTATTGCACTACGGCTGGAGATGGCATTGGAGGAAATTCCGGTGGGCAACCATATGCTAAATGTGGGTTCCAATGAGGGTACATCTCAGAAGGCTGAAGAGATGCAGGTTTTTGGGGTGTTTTTTCTGGTGATAACAATATTGGAGAACTAGCACTGGAACCCTTTTCTGCGTCCCTTTTACATAAATTTAGTATTGTATTGTCGTCAGGTGAAAGCGAGAGAAGAGAGCTATTTTTAGATAGCGGACTAGGTGTTTTATAAAGATTTCTGAAAGCAGGCGACTCCTGGTATTGGTAGTTCGATACCATCAATTTATAATCGTCTGTAAAGTTCGAACACTTGATGCCGGGTTTTGGAGAATTTTCATCTGACGAACGCAGTGATCGCTGACGTTTCGGCTTGGGCGAATGAAAGTCTCCTTTGTCTATCGATTGTTTACTTGAAACTTTCATCGGTTGCTTCTTGGGGCTGTTTGATTGTGTTTTATGCCAACTAGGAGTCGTTTCTGAAAGCCTCATTCTATTGCTTATTCTATTGCTTCTTGTCGGCGATGTTTCATTACTCGGTGGGGCGATCTGTTGAGAATCGAACGAGATGCGTTCGATGGTATCTTCTCCCTTTCTTTTAATATCCTGAAGTATTTGCATACATGGTGCCATTGTTTCGAATGTATAGCCACTGGATTGGGGATACGATTTCGATGACCTCAGTTCTAACAATTCTTGGTTGGCTTCTGGTCTCGCTTTTCTTTGTCTTGCTCTTCGATTTTGAAACCATACCTGAAGAAAAGTGATGTATATGGAATTAATTGTGATTGTGGCAAATATATGGAGTATCTAGACTATTCTAGATGGACAACTTGTGTATGACTCGAATCTTGGTAGTTATCGAAGAACTTATAGTATTCAAACATTTCAAAGAATTTATTTGAGATGGTTAGCATCAGTTTCTAGTCAAAGCTGATGTAGAAAAGATAGCGTTGGTAATTGGACTGGGTAGATATATATTCTCAAATTCCTTAGATTCCACTGAAAAAAAGTGGCAGATGACAATTTAACAAAAGTCTGATTGCAGTAGAAGCTGATGTTTCAGTTAGACGTGGTTTTAGATGGACACCTTAACAAACAGTTACCAACCATTAAAGATCGTTCACCAATGTCTAGAGATGAGGAAAGTAGTTTTATTTGATCTTTATCTGGAAACTGGTCCACTGCAAACATGTCTTCCATTTTGTTAATCTGGGTGGGACTAAAATATGACCGGATTCTTTTAGGACGACTTTTGACTTGATAATCTGAAAAATATAATGATAGGTTAAATTTTTTTAGAATCATTATATTCACGCAACTGTTCTGATTTCCTTATTAAATTAATATCCATGCGTCATGTATACCTTCAGCTTGTAAAATAACATTTGTGAGTTTCATAACAAATTAACATGTGCAAGACCATAGTGGTTGCATAGACGTGCATCACAATTCAGGCCATGTATAAGTGACTACGACCCATACGGTTACCAGTTACAACAGTCAAGGGATTGTATTGCATGTATTCTCTATAAATCAGAACGTGTATGGGTAATTACAAAGGGCATGTATGATTAGCGACTATTTAAGAACGTGTATGAGTCATCACCAAGAGTATGTTTGATCGACTACACAGTAGAAGGTGAATGAGTTATCACTAAGAGTGTGTATGATCGACTATACAGTAGAAGGTGTATGAGTTATAACTAAGTATGTTTGATCGACTACACAGTAGAAGGTGAATGAGTTATCACTAAGAGTATGTATGATCGACTACTACAGTAGAAGGTTGAGTTATACTAAGAGTTGTATGATCGCTAACAGTAGAAGTGTATGAGTTATAACTAAGTATGTTTGATCGACTACACAGTAGAAGGTGAATGAGTTATCACTAAGAATGTGTATGAACGACTATACATTAGAAGGTGTATGACTTATCACTAAGAGTATGTTTGATCGACTACACAGTAGAAGGTGAATGAGTTATCACTAAGAGTGTGTATGGTCGTCTACACAGTAGAAAGTGTTTGAGTTATTACTAAGAGTATGTATGATCGGCTACACAGTAGAAGGTGTATGAGTTATCAGTAAGAGCATGTATGATCAACTACACAGTAGAAGGTGTATGAGTTATCACTAAGAGTATGTATGATCGGCTACACAGTAGAAGGTGTATGAGTTATTACTAAGAGTACGTATGATCGACTACACTGTAGAATGTGTTTGTTTATCACTAAGACTAGTATATATGATCGGCTACACATTAGAACGTGTATGATGATAACATGTACACAGTACTGTACAGGAAGGACGTTATGAATCATTTGACGCGGATAATATTGGAACACGTGGATTTGAAGACTAAAATTTCGATGGTGAGTCGTGGACACTATTACTGATTGGCTTAGCTAAAAAAATTTCCTGTTGCTAACACAAAGATAATGGGTCAAACGAATGGCGAATCTGTCCTTCACAAAATTAGCTTACACGAAAAAAGAAAATCGAGACAGCAAGTCGTGAATTGTCCAACAAATTGTAATGTAAGATAGGTAACACGTGTTAGTTAAATGGCGAGTTAATGGTATTGATCGTGAAAACTAATTATTCCCAGCTGTGTTAGTATCTATTTGTTTAATCAGACTGATAACTAACTTACATACACAATTTATGAATGAAATGAATGGAGTATTGCGTCCTACTTTTCCGCAACTTGCAGCCTTTTCAAAGGGTTCTACAGAATCATATTTCTGTCCTGTTAAGCCGTCTTCCCGTTTAATAATTTTCAATGAAATAAATTATAAAAAAATATTATTTGAGGCCATTGAGGTTAAACGATACGGGGTATCTTGATATATCAGTAGAGTTCTTGAGTAATACGCTTCCATAAAACTGAATCCGAATTAAGCCGTCTTCCCTTTAATAATTTTAAGCTGAAATAACATCTGGATCAACAAAAATATTAATTTGTAATATGGGTATAAACATGATACGGCCCAGGTATCTAATCGATAATCACGTAGAGTATTTGATCGTAATACGCTTTAATTCAACTGAAATTCCATAAAGCAACAATTGAATTGCGTGGATATGTCTTTAGTCTTGTTATAAAGGCTATGGAAATCAACCTACCTTCATGCAAAACGATCATCATCAACTGTTTTCACAATAATTTGAATATTGTCAAGTAACATCGGTGATCTTAAGAATGGTACATTATATCTACCCAGAGATTATCATCGACAGAATCTTCGTCATGCTTATTCGATCTGTATACGAAAACAATTTGAATTCTAGCCTGAAAGGTGCATAACATGCAACATGGCCCAATAAATTACTGGATAGTCTTCAGTCTTTTAATAAACGGCATGAATAGTCAACCAGTTTACCATTAACATGCAAAACAGATACATACAACTGGCACCATAATGTTACAAGTTTTTTCAAGTTAACATCGGTGATCAGTAAAGAATGGCTACAGGTTTAATCTACCTAGATAAATTCCACTCCATCGATAGAATCACCCGTTTCGGTCATTGCCTTCCACACGAAGTTGTCGTTTAAGATTCAAGAAATATTCACCACGATTCAATTGAAGGTTGCGTTGGATATGTCAGCATCTTGGGTTCCTACAAGTGAGAACTTATTTGGTATAAACAAACCTACCTTTCAGTCTAGAAATCTGATCGTTTTTGTCCATGGTTACATCCAACAAACGTATCTCCCCCTCTTTGAACTATCTCAAAGAACACTCGTTATACTATGAAGTAGATTGGGTTAATTTTCAATTATATTATAACAAAAATTGTCGTCCTAGAGCAGTAATTAATGTCACTGTCTTTGTCCTTTTTCAATCATTAAACCTCCTAACAATGGCTGGTCTATCTATTGTTTTCACTGTGTGTCCGCAATGCTAACTGGTGAAGTAATCTATATAATTAATTGGAAATATATCGAGAGTTTTAATTCAGTCGATTTTAATTAAGAATGTATTATTAGATATTACCACCTCGCCTGGCTAAATAATGTAATTGAGATTACTCAAAGCTAATTAACGTCAATGAAGCGATGATAATGAACAAAGAGCGTTAATTGATGTATAACCATTAATTACTGTGATTGACACCTTGATTAATATTCAAATATTTCTATACCAGTAGCCTAAATCGGTCCAGTACTCTATTTTCATGTTAGGTTAATCATAAGACTTATTGTAATTACCTCTGCTCTCAATAGTCAACGCCTGATATTCCATTTGTCGACAGATAAAATCAATTGTCTCTTCATTATTAACCTTAATTATGTTGTTTACGCCCAAAAACTGGAAAAATGATTCATAACCGTACTGCTAACATTTAATTAACAGCGTCAGACATGTGATGTTAACGTCCATCAAGTATCGCAAAACTTTCAGGTACCAGGCAAGTCTAGATTTTAGAGCGCTACTGATGCCTTGTACGGACTATTGTTTACAAAATTCAGGTTAACAATTATTTCATTGTTAATACAATATTGTAACTGATATATCTTACTCAACAATAGCAAATTGTTTCATTTTTAAAGCATTCTAACTCAACAACAGCAAATTATTCTCATTCAACAATAACAAAATTATTCTATCTCAACAATAACATCTCCACAATTACAAATTATTCTATCTCAACAATTACATCTCCACCATTACAAATTATTCTATTCAACAATTACATCTCCACCATTCCAAATTATTCTGTCTCAACAATTACATCTCCACCATTACAAATTATTCTATCTCAACAATTACATCAAATTATTCTATCTCAACAATTACATCTCCACCATTACAAATTATTCTATCTCAACAATTACATCTCCACCATTAAAAATTATTCTATCTCAACAATTACATCTCCACAATTACAAATTATTCTATCTCAACAATTACATCTCCACCATTACAAATTATTCTATCTCAACAATTACAAATTATTCTATCTCAACAATTACAAATTATTCTATCTCAACAATTACATCTCCACCATTACAAATTATTCTATCTCAACAATTACATCTCCACCATTACAAATTATTCTATCTCAACAATTACATCTCCACAATTACAAATTATTCTATCTCAACAATTACATCTCCACCATTACAAATTATTCTATCTCAACAATTACATCTCCACAATTACAAATTATTCTATCTCAACAATTACATCTCCACCATTACAAATTATTCTATCTCAACAATTACAAAAAATTCTAACATCAACAAAAAATCAAAACAAATTAGTTTCATTGTTAAAACATTGTAACTCTCAAGTAATGAGTTTAATTTGTCTATGTCATTTCACGACCGGTTTCATTTTAATTTGAATGTATTTGTGAAGGTGAATTGTCCATAGATCTTGGTTTTGAGTTCCAATTATGGCACGACCAGGGAAGTATTTTTTTGTGGATATCTAATCTTCTTCATGCGATCATCTTGAAGGAATCTTTATGTTTTTGTGCTTGTTTTCAATTATATCAACAAAGCATCGCAGCATCCCAAGACACCCATTACTCCACTGTTACGAGTTATGCAATTGGAACGTTTTTAGTGTATGGTCACAACAAGAAATTTCATATAGAATCTATTACAGGGGCAAAATCATATCAGAATTCAAGAAGGGTATTGAAGGCAGAAGATGTTCCACTACCAATTTTCGATATTCGAGTTTACTTTGAAGATTTTGTGGGTAAGTAATAGGAACATTTAACAGTGACATGTCAAAGGTCAGTACCTACGCCTTGTACTCTGCAAAGACATCCCGATATTAAACTTAAGTTACTCGTTTGGTAGAATATTATCTAAGTTGATATATGGGCTATGTGCATTGCATTCGCCAGGTTTTTGCGAAATTAACAGCTATTCCGGATCTTTAGGTAATCGAACAAGATTTTTAAGTAAGGATACAAGTATAACTTGTAAAACCACCCCAGACCCCCAGCATTTAGAGTAGAACACCAAATAACTATTGTATTTAATTTTTAATAATAGGTAATTAACAATTAACACCTTTAAAGATTAGTTAAGGGTGTTATAAGAGATGCTCCCCTATAAAACGACTGGCCTAGGTCACAAGTAGAGACTATGCTACGAATTTCAGTATATGTACATCAATTGATAAGAAATTATTATGTACTTCTGGAGAAATTTACTCAAGCCCTCACTAAACGTTTGGTATAGATATCAGAAAATTCATCGTGGAGTTCTTTATAAAAGCGTTTCACAATCACAGAGTTATTAGTGTTATATTTAGTATAAATAAGGTTTGCAAGGATTTCCAGATCGCAATTCAAAATGATCACGGAACGAAGATCGAAAGCAATGATTAATAAACGTCAAGGACATCAGCTTTGATTAATATGACTTGGGACATCCTGTCAACAAAGACATAAAGAACACATTTGGATTTCTAAATATAACAATCGAATAACAAATAAGTTGAATTTATATCTTATTAGGTAACAAAAAGCTTAGTACATAATCACATGGCTATAGTGATCATCGACCGTTGACCAAATACAAGCAATACGTTTAAATCAATATGTGTTTGCCTCAAACAGCAAAATGTTATGATTATCGTTTTTAAAAGACTAATGCAGACTTTTTAGGGACCCCAGTTACAAAATTATACAGGAGCAATCTATTCCATTTAAAGGTAAAAGCAGAAACCTAATAATAACCATATTTATATTATGATAACAACTCAATTTTATGGAATAACAATTACTGAATTTATTTATTCTGTAACGTTTCAACTTCATCTTCCTGCTTGATAACGACAAGGAAACACTTGTTGAAACGTCACAAAATAGATAAACTCAGTAATTGTTATTCCATAAAAATTCGTTATTATTAGTTTATTACCAATTACTAAATGTCATATAAAGAATATTATATTGTGATAATGAGTTTATCAACGAAATTATTGGTTGTGAAAGAATTTCTGAATAGTAGCCTACCAAGGGAGAGAATAAGAATATCTCCATTCTTTTCATAAAATCAATCATTAGACATTCAATCGATGTTATGTTTCAATGTAGATAGATATTATAAAACAGTTATAGGACAAACAAATCCAGGTCCTATAAATCTATACTTATTTCTGCATTTTAAACCGACTGATGAGCTTGA
This sequence comes from Nipponacmea schrenckii, assembly GCA_030562195.1. Taxonomy (NCBI): domain Eukaryota; kingdom Metazoa; phylum Mollusca; class Gastropoda; family Lottiidae; genus Nipponacmea; species Nipponacmea schrenckii. The sequence continues at coordinate 18,494,279 of JAUJPP010000005.1, read as the reverse complement.
TAGATAAACATTTTTCGTTTATAGAACTGATCTCATTAGTTTACAGTTTGCAACTCGTGTATTTTCTGTTAAATTGGGCATTGTGACTGAATTTCTACTGGAATATCACATCTTAAAATTCATTCACGGTAATGAACTGAGATTAGGTCCTATAAACCTATACATTTTCCGCATTTTAAAATCGATGTGTTTGATGGATAACATATTTCGTTTATCGAACTGATTAAACCCGTTTACAGTTTTCAACTAGTGTATTTTCTGTTAAATTGGGCATTGTGGCTTGATTTCTACTGGAATATCACATCTTAGATTTTCATCCACGATAATACACTGATATCTATTCTCGGTACCTTCTTGAGAATATTTAACCACATTGTCTGTATACACATACTAGTGGATAACGACCACTTCAGATGGAGAAAGATTTTGGCATATTTCACATGATAAATCATAATTAAACAATAATAGGTTTGTGGATTTCGTGAATCATCTCTTACACTCCGTTCCACACGTTAATAACGGCGTCACTGGTTAAACTCACTTGAAAATACTGTTTGAGAATTACAAGTTCCACGTTCCAGAATAATCAATAACGTCAAATCGATGTTAAGTGAACGTCTTTTTTTCTTACGTTAATACCGGTGTACCCATTGCACTTCGGAGAAAGTCGACCAATCTGGTTCTCGTAGCTCAAAAACGACGTTTTCACAGTAGTCAATATCGATACTTTCGCTTCACTTTGAAAATGAGCAATTCTTTTTTTATTATTTTTAATTCGTGTTCGATAAATTAAAGTTCAGTGTGGATATATGGTTTACACGATTTGCGAAGATGATGGTTGAGATTTCGATTGATGAGATTTACTTTTTAAACTCTTTTGAAATGCTCGAGCAGACTGCATCATTTCTTTCAACTTGACTGCTACCTGTAAGATAACGTGATGTAGCGGTTTTAAATTTGTGGTCATTATTGCAGAAAACAGTACGTTGAAATTAACAAATATTTAATTTTTTGTTATTTAAAGGGTTGATTTCACTTTTTTTTAATTCTAACTTCTGAAATTGTTTTTCGTTACTAATAATAATTATCAATTTCAATAAATCATTATCATCATTATTAAGCCACATCTTTGTCATTCATACCTGTTTAGCCGATGGGCGTAGTTGTGGTTTTTGACACCAACATTCTACAATGAGATCTTTATATTGGGTTAGTGAATCAGACGAGTCTGGTAATTCTGGTCTACCACCACCAACAACAAAATCTATTATCTGGAATTCAAAATTAGCGAACAAAGTATATAAAAGGGGACAAAATCAGTTCAGACCCGATTCTGTATTCTTTTATGTTACATTTGGGTGAATTGATCGAAAAGGGACCACATTATGCCTTTTTGTCAGTTTTTACCCACTGTCAAAGGGTCTGGTATTCACAAATAAAAGCAAACGTGAGCTCGGTGTATTGTTTCTTCCAAACTATTTGGTACACTGGGACCGTATTCCCAGATAGTTGTAAATTCCCTACCAAATTTCAAAAGGGTCCATTTTCTTGTTACATTGTTTTGAATAATGCGCTGAGAATGCGAAGGATTTTCAAGAAATAGATCACTGTTCAAAATTCCATCTCACCTCTGCTTCCGAACTCAGATCTTCAAAAGGATCTTCACAGACTTTGATCTCCCAAAAAACCATTCCTAGCGAATAGACGTCACAGGAAGATGTGAAGACGGAACTGTCGTCCTCCTCGTGAACTGTGGGGTTTGACAATATTTCTGGAGCCGTCCATCGTAACATTGCTGGACATGCACTATATTCTCTCATACCTAGACAAACAATATTACAGATTTTAAGTTTCAACTTGTTAGCTCCTGAATCTTTCTGATTTCATTTACTATTTTTCATTTATTGACAAAAAACTCCACAATCAAACCAATATCAAGAAATCAAAAAAAAAAAAAAGAAAAAAAAGAAACCAAGACTTCATGTATTTTCGTAATAATTTATCCTTAACCCCTTTCTTATATTATTTACTTCGTGACTAGCATACAAAATCACTCCAATTGTACCAAGCAAAATTATATTTTGCACGTCCCTATTTGGGACGGTAATAAACGGAACCACAGTTAATCGCTATATCTCTAAGTCTATGTATTTTCTCCACCAGCCTATTTGATAATTTGAAAAAAAAATCTTACTTAAAATTTAAAGATTAAAGTGTGACTGGATTCGATAATTCACCAGGTTTTTTTGCATCACGTTTTGCCAAATGAAGGCCACAACGCTTATCAATATACAGTGGAGAAAATTAGTTATGGAATACTTTTCAAAAACTTACAACAGCAATCGTCTTGTGTACATTCTTCTCTCATGGGTTGTATTAATTTCGTTAAACCGAAATCTCCAACCTAAAAGCATAAAACAACGCACACTTTAACTTTTGAGGTTCCTTGTTGATTCAATTAAATATTGAGGGATTTTTTTTTATGAAAACCAAGAAAACATGCTTATTCACCACCAAAGAGACCACATACAATAATACTTAGTGTCTGACTTAGCTACAAAGAACCTTATTCTCAAAAAAATTGACTAAAAATGGACTGGATTAAAAATGAAATAACCAGTAGTTTGATTGGATAAAAGGACGAAATTTAAAATCAATTTTAGTGATTGGCCAATAATATTAAGTTTTTAAGAATAAGGCCCCGGATTCAGAACAAAAACATTTCGAACTTACTTGACCGCCATGTGAAAGGCCGGCAGATTTTGTCTGACGTAGTGATTTCAATGGTGGTCAACTATTTGTATCTGTTCTTTCTATGTGTGAACGATAGTAAGTTACTATGACTATGTAATCATTGCATCATACCTTAATAGCATCCTCATCAATAATAAAGATGTTACCACACCGTAAATCTCGATGTAAAATTAATGGTTTACTGGAATGAAGAAATGCCAAACCATCAGCTATCTGGATACACTGTAAATACAAACACAAGGGGCTTCAGTTTTTCGTAACATTTAACTTAAGAACTTTTACGTAAGTTTGGTTTTTAAAAAGAAATATAGATTAACTCTCCATCAATGCAGGAACTATCAGGCATATTTCATTAATTCATGGCACAACCTACCATTCTATATTATTTTTTCTATCAATTTTCAGATATCCCAATAGTTCTTAACGTCATGACGTCATTTGCTTGAATACGTTGAAAATGTCGGACGTGGGTTCTAATCTAGATCGGTGAACACACTCAACCCCCATCCCCTATTTTTTGAAAAATCTGATTTAAACTGTATTTATATCAACTTACAATTTTGATTCTTTGAGGCCACGTTAATTGGTGACCTTTAACCTTTATGAAATCTCTTAAACATTCACCGTCGACATGTTCTGTTATAATATACGGTAATTTACCATCAAGGCATAGCCCAATTACAGTCACAATTAACTTATTACGTAAACGACTGAAATAAATCAGTAAGTACAAGGTTATACTGCTGAATTAGATGATTAAAGGCATCGAGAGAAATGTGGGGAGGCAGTATCAACCAGAGCTATATTCCATTTCCAAATTCTACATTCATATCTTGTAGTGGCACACAGATCCCGAAGTTTATGGCTCCATTCGATGAAAGCAAATCTTTCAAACATCTATTTTGTTAAATGCATAGAATAATAGAGTATGGAATATTATGTTGTAACTCAGAGTTTCACACTGTGCAAACTTCAGGCTAGCTAGATGGCATGTGTCTCGCTGAAATACGTACACAATTTGACAGAAGTTCGGAATCTGAATCAAACAATGGCACTTACGCAAGGGCTATTTGATCTGTTAAGAGCTAACTCAGTATACCTTAATTTCCACACTTCTTCTGTCATATATTCCATTGTTTTGGCAGTGACCTGGTTTTGATGAACATTTAATATAAGTCTTTTAACTGCAACATCCATACCATTCCATTTAGCTATATGTGTATCACCAAATAACCCACCACCTAATCTGAACAGAGATACAACAAAAAATGAATACAGTGTGGGTGCCAATTGTAACAGTTTGAATCAATATTAAATAAACAGAGTGCTGCAAAATCCTATGGGCTGAATGTGAGACAGGACCAAGTCCTTGTGTATTGGGCCTAATTCTGACCCATGTAAAATAAAGAGTTTATTATTATTATTGTTATTAAATCTTATAGTGAAGATTTCATAATAATAGGCTACCTAATGCATTATCCAATGTTACCGTCAAATATCCGATATGAATATAATCTAGCTGCAAACAATAAATCAAAATATGTCAAATCTATAAAGTAAAAAAGAAATCCTCGATGGAACCAAGCACAGTTGCTTGGAGCGCTGAATTTCTGACGCTAAATAGTTGATTACGCCGAACAAATGGTGAAATTGGCCTCTATTCTCAGTTGGCGTGTGAAAGACATTTGTCTCTGAGTTAACTGTCTTCGAGTTGACTTGTCTCCGAAATGACTGGTATTCAGGCCATGCTGAGCTGTCAAGCTCAATTCGGAACGGATGAATGCATAGTTCCCCCAGAACCGAATGTTTATTTCAAAAATGATACTTCAATTAATAACGCTTGATATTATTGTTATGCGATTGACAGCTTGTCTGGAGATCAATCATTTAAATAACTCAACAAAGCATATGCTTGACAGATATGAAATGTGATTATAATTAAATATGATAGAGATAAAACTGAATTTATTCTTTTAAAGTTTAAAAACCACGGTTATGTCAATAAACGCAATAGAAATAAATTATTTCGTAAGAAAAATTATTTATATTCGTATCACTAAATTGATGTAGAATTCACAAATTATCCCCACCCACTACATTCTAAAAAAGTTAGAAGTGTTAGATGCTAAACAGAGCTCTAAATGACTTAAGAGGACAACCTTCCTACATAGGTCGAATATCGCATTTTCATCTTTTCGTCATATACGAAAGGTGTGTCGAAAGTATAAACGAGGCTGTTTGTTGAATAATTATTTCAGGTACCTTTGTCCCATATCTAGACTGCTTAATGCTATCACCGAATCATCTAAAACAGGTAGTAATTTTTTCTTCAAGGATTCCTTCGGCTCCCAATCACTATACGGAGACGGTCTGTTCATACTTCCTCTTCCGACTGATTTGATACTAGATTTATCACCAGGGCGTCGTGCATTGGGATCAGCTAAACCCAGGCCTAAAAAAAGAAAAATTTGAACCAACAAGGCATGGGGAAGAGATCCTTTTGGATCATTGTCACCAGTCCTTTAAGTGTCAAGAGTAACGGGAAGCTTCCTTTTAACCAACGAGGAGAAAGCCGAGGTACCTGTCTATGTGTCCATGTAATTATATGTTAGATTCTCTTTAGATTTTTATATTCACATTGATGTATATTTTGTTAAGAATTGATCAGTTCGAGAATTTTTTACTTTCCATCGTTTAACTTTGCGGAAACTACCCGAAGGTACCGAATATCTTTTTTTAAGTTCGGGGATTTTATTTTAATACTTAGCCCGAGAAAAGTGGTATACATGTATTTGAATTCTAGCATTACCTGGTAATTTATAGTAGATCTGTATATGTGTTCGTTTGATATAACACAAGGCACCGATAACAGCCGCTAGAACTAATAATCCTAGATTAGTTAAAACTACAATCAATAGTAACCTTTTATCTCGCACTTTCTTAACTCCTTCTAACTCTGAAATATACAATTATATCATGAATAACATAACCAGACTCACTGGGTTACTCAACATGAACCAATCGCAATAGTAAACTCAGCATGAACCAGTCTCAATAGTAAACTCAGCATGAACCAGTCTCAATAGTAAACTCAACATGAACCAGTCTCAATAAAAAACTCAACATGAGCCAGTCTCAATAGTAAACTCAACATAACCAGTCTCAATAGTAAACTCAACATAACCAGTCTCAATAGTAAACTCAACATAACCAGTCTCAATAGTAAACTCAACATGAACCAGTCTCAATAGTAAACTCAACATGAACCAGTCTCAATAGTAAACTCAACATGAACCAGTCTCAATAAGAAACTCAACATGAACCAGCCTCAATGGCAAACTCAACATGAACCAGTCTCAATAGTAAACTCAGCATGAACCAGTCTCAATAGTAAACTCAACATAACTAGTCTCAATAGTTAACTCAACATGAACCAGTCTCAATAGTAAACTCAACATGAACCAGTCTCAATAGTAAACTCAACATGAATCAGTCTCAATAAAAAACTCAACATGAACCAGCCTCAATGGCAAACTCAACATGAACCAGTCTCAATTATTATACCCAACCGAATCTACATGTATATTTTACATGAGGAACAGAACAATGTTGTACAATGGCAAAACCTGACATGTGGTATACTCAACATGAGGAACAGAAACACCAACAGTGGTAAACCTAACATGTGGTATACTCAACATGAGGAACAGAAACATCTACAATGGCAAAATCTAACATGTGGTATACTCAACATGAGGAACAGAAACATCTAGAATGGTAAACCTAACATGCGGTATACTGAACATAAACCAGCTTCAATGGTATATTTCACATGAAGAACAGAACTAGAGATAATAGTAATGGTTTACATCTCAATGGCCAATTTACATAAAGAACACAACACGCAGTCCGGTATACATGTATTTCATATGAAGAACAATGTAACGATGTTTAAAAAGTGGTATCCCTGCTTTAAACTAGAGAAAATATCAATGATTGTCTTATGTAATGTATGAGAATATGATATTCTCAAAACTTTATCATTGATCAATACATTATTAATACTGATTAAATACAGACATCGTTAAAGATTTTCCGAGATAACACAGTAGGGAGGTTCATTACCCTTTTATAATGTCATATCTTTCTGGTTTGTACTAGTACACTTAGCCATTACAATGAAACATCCACATACCAACTTTAGTTATAGAACATTTCCGGATAAATATTCATAGGGTCAAAACCCCAACAACAAATTCAAATATAACCAACTGAACTTTGAAGGGTATATACTTATCTCAGTATGTTTCAGGACAAGCTAGGGGATTCTCAATACCATGCAAGTCAAATACTATTTAGTTGCATCAATATCAGATCAAATTTTACGGTCTACAGAAATGTACAAGAACGGAATAATAAAAGAATGAACAATAAATGTTTCCAATAGGAGAGGAAAACATTTAGTCCAAAGCTATAGGCAACACTAGATACCGTTTATGTAAACCTTGAAAAGAACAGGTTCTCCAATCTTTTGAACAATTATACCATGGTGTTCACATCGCCGAACTTTGGGCCTACACATCCATGCGTGTAAAGAATTATTTTAAAATGACGACAAGTTTCTCGAATCTCGAGATGTACAGAAACAGAGAATTTCTCTTTTGAAAAAATTATGCGATTTTTACGTATTTCTTGCACCCCGAAGTAATAAAATATATTAAAATCTGTTAATTGAAGGCGCAATGAATCGGTATTGGTATCTATAATGTTGTATTTGCCAATACATCGAACAACGGTAGGGGTGAATTCTTGATATGTCATATTTTTTTCTTTTTTCTCCAGTGGATGTAAGAATTCTTGTCTTCATTGTTTGGATACCAATTTTTAGTACATATGGCCTAGATCCTGTCAAATATTATCTTATCCGGTCTTCAACAAAATTATAACCAATATTACACACAGACACGAAGCCGAGTGGTAATAAATTATAATTGTTAAGGTTTCAAAATGCATTCAATTTATTTATTACGTACTTTGACCTGACCCATATCATAGTCCTATATTTATCTACCTTAATAATTTCCATTGTCATATCACCCAGTCATATTTCAACTGTGTATTGTATCCCGATTCAAATAGGAACGAATTCAGATAACTTGCTGGCTGATTACGAAATCTGATATCTTAAATTTTAAAGTTTTAAAGACTATTTTAGATATCCTGCATGGTGATGCCCTAGGCTACAGACAGCTTCAGATATCTTGAATTCAGATGCTGTATAGACTGCTTCAGATATCTTGAATCGACTGCTTCAGATATCTTGAATTCAGATGCTATATAGACTGCTTCAGATATCTTGAATTCAGATGCTATATAGACTGCTTCAGATATCGTGAACTATTATTATTGTAAGGCTAAAAATTAATGCGTCAACACATACTAGTATGTAGAGGGCATTGGTTACTCTCTTAATCATGTCACTTGCGATTTGACCTTGAAAATGATATAACCCGTCATATAAAGTACACCGGTCATCAGTTCGGCTATCGAGTCACGGTAAAATGAGACCAAGATATATAAAAGGGGATTTGACACCGTGAAGTGAAGTGAAACGGGCCTTTTGTATGAGTTGTGTTTGTTTCGTTTGGATACTCGCTGTTTTTGGACCGCGTTTGCAAACCAGTTTCATTAATTGCTCATATTTTACCTTCTAAAAATAAAATCTTATGATCTACCAAAGCTTTTTAATACTAAGCAAAATAAATAGCTTTCAAAAGCTAAATTGAGGCTATGAATTGCCAGTCCTTTTAAATATCATAATACGATTAGCGACCCCATATTTCTAAACAAAAGCTAATAAAATGTAAAAAGGGGCAAGTCATGTCCTTGAAATTATAGCAAAATAACTGTATCAAAATAAGTTTACACGCACTAAATAATTGTTATCTACAATGGTATAAATTATATAAAGTAATGACCCTACCAGTAGAATTGGTAGTGTGATTTGATGATATTGATTATAAATAGTAATGATCTTACCAGTAGAATCGGTAGTGTGATTTGCTGATAATGATTATATAAAGTAATGATCTTACCAGTAGAATTGGTAGTGTGATTTGATGATATTGATTATAAATAGTAATGATCTTACCAGTAGAATTGGTAGTGTGATTTGATGATATTGATTATATAAAGTAATGATCTTACCAGTAAAATTGGTAGTGTGATTTGCTGATATTGATTATAAATAGTAATGACCTTACCAGTAGAATTGGTAGTGTGATTTGATGATATTGATTATATAAAGTAATGATCTTACCAGTAGAATTGGTAGTGTGATTTGATGATATTGATTATATAAAGTAATGATCTTACCAGTAGAATTGGTAGTGTGATTTGCTTTTTATAATGATTATATAAAGTAATGACCTTACCAGTAGAATTGTAGTGTGATTTGATATTGATTATATAAAGTAATGATCTTACCAGTAGAATTGGTAGTGTGATTTGATGATATTGATTATATAAAGTAATGATCTTACCAGTAGAATTGTTAGTGTGATGTGATGATATTGATTATATAAAGTAATGATCTTACCAGTAGAATTGGTAGTGTGATTTGATGATATTGGTTCTATACAGCCATCAGGACAACAGCACACATGATGTAAATTTGCTTCCTACAAGCAAAGTTAAAATTAGTTACATACAATCATATACCCTATCTTACATTTATGCTTCTTTCCAGGACTACAAATACTCAAAGTTGTCCCAACCTCTAAGATTCTTAAGCCTATTTTAAACGGAACACAGTTTAATGGCATACTTCTCCTGGGTATTATTGTACACAACTTTTCAACAATTTACATTGTCACCAACAGGTGAAACGTTGTGGACAATATACCATCAAATTGTATTCTGTTATTTAATGTGACCTCAACTATTATGTCGTATATGGATCATCTCCATGCAGCTGAAATACATCCCTCCAAAAGTTATTCGTCGAAGCACAACTATTCAAATTGTCTTATATGCCTAAAAAGAATCCCTTACGGTGCAATAACAGATAAATCAAACCGTAGTTGGAGCAATATAACACAATTATGCGTCATTCAAGTTACAGGTTTCAAGTCCAAAAAGTTATCATTGTCATAGTTATGTTGATATTTAAACATTTAAACAATTTAAACTGGTAGGTCGCAATATAATATAATGACTGAAAAGGTGTATTTGTAGTTCACTGAGTTGAAACTGTTGATAATGAAACCGACGCATAATATAGGATAATATAAGAATTGATTAGTTCCTTATTTCAAAGTGTACTAAAGTTGGGGAATTTGGGGTAAACGTCTTTAAATATGTATGAATAATCATCTCGCACCGTTTTGTATACGTGCTATAGAGTCATAAAGAGTTTTCTGTAGTTTTGAATATTTATTTTTATAACTATTGTACATAACGTTTTTTATATTGATATAATATTTTTGTACATATTTAAAGTTATTGTTTAATAATGTGTAAAATGTACTATGGCTGGAGGCCTTATTTATTGAATAAATATATCATATTATTATATTGATAACTTGTTCATTCAAGTCGTATTATCTCTATAAGGGGAATATACATTTCTATTTATGCTGTAAGAGAATTGTATAAGCAGAAGATCGAAAATAGCAGACATGTATAATAATCGGAAGAGTGTTGACCTTACTAGAATTCACAGACCCCCTATACTTGATTACACAAATCCCGATACTAGAATCCGCAGACCCCGATACTAGAATCCACAGACCCCCTATACTAGATTACACAAACCCCGATACTAGAATCCGCAGACCCCGACACTAGATTACACAGACCACCTATACTAGGTTACACAGACCCCCGATACTAGATTACACAGACCCCCTATACTAGAATCCGCAGACCCCCGATACTAGATTACACAGACCCCCTATACTAGAATCCGCAGACCCCGATACTAGATTACACAAACCCCCAATACTAAATTACACAGACACCCAATACTAGATTACGCAGACCCCGATACTAGAATCCGCAGACCCCCAATACTAGATTACACAGACCCAGATACTAGATTACGCAGACCCCGATACTAAAATCAGCAGACCCCCAATACTAAATTACACAGACCCCCGATACTAGATTACACAGACCCAGATACTACATTACGCAGACCCCGATACTAGAATCCGCAGACCCCCTATAATAGATTACACAGACCTCCGATACTAGATTACACAGACCCAGATACTAGAATCCGCAGACCCCCAATACTAGATTACACAGACCCAGATACTAGATTACGCAGACCCCGATACTAGAATCCGCAGACCCCCAATACTAGATTACACAGACCCCGATACTAGAATCCGCAGACCCCGATACTAGATTACACAGACCCAGATACTAGATTACACAGACCAGATACTAGAATCCTCTGACTCGGATACTAGAATCCTCTGACTCCGATAATAGAATCCACAGACCCCAAATACTAGATTACACAGACCCCGATACTAGGATCCGCAGACCCCCTACACTAGATTACACAGACCCCGATACTAGAATCCGCAGACCCCGATACTAGATTACACAGACCCCCAATACTAGATTACACAGACCACCTTTAGTAGATTACACAGACTCCGATACTAGATTACACAAACCCCCAATACTAAATTACACAGACCCCCGATACTAGATTACGCAGACCCCGATACTAGAATCCGTAGACCCCGATACTAGATTACACAGACCCAGATACTAGATTACACAGACTCCGATACTAGATTACACAGACCCCCAATACTAAATTACACAGACCCCCGATACTAGATTACGCAGACCCCGATACTAGAATCCGTAGACCCCGATACTAGATTACACAGACCCAGATACTAGATTACACAGACCAGATACTAGAATCCTCTGACTCGGATACTAGAATCCTCTGACTCCGATACTAGAATCCACAGACCCCAAATACTAGATTACACAGACCCCGATACTAGGATCCGAAGACCCCCTACACTAGATTACACAGACCCCGATACTAGAATCCGCAGACCCCGATACTAGATTACACAGACCCCCAATACTAGATTACACAGACCACCTATACTAGATTACACAGACTCCGATACTAGATTACACAGACCCCGATACTAGAATCCGCAGACCCCCTATACTAGATTACACAGACCCCCAAAACTAGATTAAACAGACCCCGATACTAGAATCCGCAGACCCCTATACTAGATTACACAGACCCCGATACTAGAATCCGCAGACCCCCTATACTAGATTACACAGACCCCGATAATAGAATCCGCAGACCCCGATACTAGAATCCGCAGACCCCCTATACTAGATTACACAGATCCCCAAAACTAGATTACACAGACCCCCAAAACTAGATTAAACAGACCCCGATACTAGAATCCGCAAACCCCTATACTAGATTACACAGACACCCTATACTAGATTACACAGACCCCGATACTAGAATCCGCAGACCTCTATACTAGATTACAGAGACACCCTATACAAGGTTACACAGATCCCCGATACTAGATTACACAGACCGCCGATACTAGATTACACAGACCCCGATACTAGAAACCGCAGACCCCGATACTAGATTAAACAGACCCCCGATACTAGATTACACAGACCCCCAATACTAGATTACACAGACCGCCGATACTAGATTACACATACCCCGATACTAGAATCCGCAGACCCCGATACTAGATTTAACAGACCCACAAAACTAGATTACACAGACCCCTATACTAGATTACACAGACCCCGATACTAGAATCCGCAGACCCCGATACTAGATTACACACACCCCGATACTAGATTACACAAGCCCCGATACTAGAATCCGTAGACCCCCGATACTAGATTAAACAAACCCCGATACTAGAATCATCAGACCCCGATACTAGAATCTACAGACCCCCTATACTAGATTACATAAACCCCCTATACTAGATTAAACAGACCCCCGATACTAGATTACACAGACCCCCTATACTAGATTACACAGACCTCCGATACTAGATTACACAGACCCCCTATACTAAATTACACAGACCCCCGATACTAGATTACACAAACCCCCTATACTAGAATCCGCAGACCCCCAATACTAGATTACACAGACCCCGATACTAGAATCCGCAGACCCCCGATACTAGATTACACAGACCCCCGATACTAGATTAAACAGAACCCCGATACTAGAATCTACAGACCCCCGATACTAGTTTACACAGACCCCGATACTAGATTAAACAGACCCCCGATACTAGAATCCGCAGACCCCGATACTAGAATCCACAGACCCCGATACTAGATTACACAGACCCCGATACTAGAATCCGCAGACCCCCCCCCCCCCATACTAGATTACACAAACCCCGATACTAGAATCCGTAGACCCCGATACTAGATTACACGGACCCCCTATACTAGATTACACAGACCCCCGAAACTAGATTACACAGACCCAGATACTAGATTACACAAACCCAGATACTAGAATCCGCAGACCCCGATACTAGATTACACAGACCCCCTATACTAGATTACACAGACCCCCTATACTAGAATCCGCAGACCCCGATACTAGATTACACAGACCCCCTATACTAGAATCCGCAGACTCCGATACTAGATTACACAAACCCCCAATACTAAATTACACAGACACCCAATACTAGATTACGCAGACCCCGATACTAGAATCCGCAGACCCCCAATACTAGATTACACAGACCCAGATACTAGATTACGCAGACCCCGATACTAAAATCAGCAGACCCCCAATACTAAATTACACAGACCCCCGATACTAGATTACACAGACCCAGATACTACATTACGCAGACCCCGATACTAGAATCCGCAGACCCCCTATTATAGATTACACAGACCTCCGATACTAGATTACACAGACCCAGATACTAGAATCCGCAGACCCCCAATACTAGATTACACAGACCCAGATACTAGATTACGCAGACCCCGATACTAGAATCCGCAGACCCCCAATACTAGATTACACAGACCCCGATACTAGAATCCGCAGACCCCGATACTAGATTACACAGACCCAGATACTAGATTACACAGACCAGATACTAGAATCCTCTGACTCGGATACTAGAATCCTCTGACTCCGATACTAGAATCCACAGACCCCAAATACTAGATTACACAGACCCCGATACTAGGATCCGCAGACCCCCTACACTAGATTACACAGACCCCGATACTAGAATCCGCAGACCCCGATACTAGATTACGCAGACCCCCAATACTAGATTACACAGACCACCTTTAGTAGATTACACAGACTCCGATACTAGATTACACAAACCCCCAATACTAAATTACACAGACCCCCGATACTAGATTACGCAGACCCCGATACTAGAATCCGTAGACCCCGATACTAGATTACACGGACCCAGATACTAGATTACACAGACTCCGATACTAGATTACACAGACCCCCAATACTAAATTACACAGACCCCCGATACTAGATTACGCAGACCCCGATACTAGAATCCGTAGACCCCGATACTAGATTACACAGACCCAGATACTAGATTAAACAGACCAGATACTAGAATCCTCTGACTCGGATACTAGAATCCTCTGACTCCGATACTAGAATCCACAGACCCCCAATACTAGATTACACAGACCCCGGTACTAGGATCCGCAGACCCCCTACACTAGATTACACAGACCCCGATACTAGAATCCGCAGACCCCGATACTAGAATCCGCAGACCCCGATACTAGATTACACAGACCCCCAATACTAGATTACACAGACCACCTATACTAGATTACACAGACTCCGATACTAGATTACACAGACCCCGATACTAGAATCCGCAGACCCCCTATACTAGATTACACAGACCCCCAAAACTAGATTAAACAGACCCCGATACTAGATTAAACAGACCCCCGATACTAGAATCCGCAGACCCCGATACTAGAATCCACAGACCCCTATACTAGATTACACAGACCCCGATACTAGAATCCGCAGACCCCCTATACTACATTACACAGACCCCGATAATAGAATCCGCAGACCCCGATACTAGAATCCGCAGACCCCCTATACTAGATTACACAGACCCCCAAAACTAGATTACACAGACCCCCAAAACTAGATTAAACAGACCCCGATACTAGAATCCGCAAACCCCTATACTAGATTACACAGACACCCTATACTAGATTACACAGACCCCGATACTAGAATCCGCAGACCTCTATACTAGATTACAGAGACACCCTATACAAGGTTACACAGATCCCCGATACTAGATTACACAGACCGCCGATACTAGATTACACAGACCCCGATACTAGAAACCGCAGACCCCGATACTAGATTAAACAGACCCCCGATACTAGATTACACAGACCCCCAATACTAGATTACACAGACCGCCGATACTAGATTACACATACCCCGATACTAGAATCCGCAGACCCCGATACTAGATTTAACAGACCCCCAAAACTAGATTACACAGACCCCTATACTAGATTACACAGACCCCGATACTAGAATCCGCAGACCCCGATACTAGATTACACACACCCCGATACTAGATTACACAAGCCCCGATACTAGAATCCGTAGACCCCCGATACTAGATTAAACAAACCCCGATACTAGAATCATCAGACCCCGATACTAGAATCTACAGACCCCCTATACTAGATTACATAAACCCCCTATACTAGATTACACAGACCCCCGATACTAGATTACACAGACCCCCTATACTAGATTACACAGACCCCCGAAACTAGATTACACAGACCCAGATACTAGATTACACAAACCCAGATACTAGAATCCGCAGACCCCGATACTAGATTACATAGATCCCCTATACTAGATTACACAGACCCCCTATACTAAATTACACAGACCCCCGATACTAGATTACACAAACCCCCTATACTAGAATCCGCAGACCCCCAATACTAGATTACACAGACCCCGATACTAGAATCCGCAGACCCCCGATACTAGATTAAACAGACCCCCGATACTAGATTACACAGACCCCCGATACTAGATTAAACAGACCCCCGATACTAGAATCTACAGACCCCCGATACTAGATTACACAGTCCCCGATACTAGATTAAACAGACCCCCGATACTAGAATCCGCAGACCCCGATACTAGAATCCACAGACCCCGATACTAGATTACACAGACCCCGATACTAGAATCCGCAGACCCCCCCCCCCCCTATACTAGATTACACAAACCCCGATACTAGAATCCGTAGACCCCGATACTAGATTACACGGACCCCCTATACTAGATTACACAGACCCTCGAAACTAGATTACACAGACCCACATACTAGATTACACAAACCCAGATACTAGAATCCGCAGACCCCGATACTAGATTACACAGACCCCCTATACCAGATTACACAGACCAAGATACTAGAATCCGCAGACCCCCCCCCCCCCCCATACTAGATTACACAAACCCCGATACTAGAATCCGCAGACCCTGATACTAGATTACACAGACCCCCGATACTAGATTACACAAACCCCGATACTAGAATCCGCAGACCCCGATACTAGATTAAACAGTCCCGATACTAGAATCATCTGACTCCGATACTAGAATCCACAGACCCCCAATACTTGATTACACAGACCCCGATACTAGAATCTGTAGACCCCGATACTAGAATCCACAGACCCCCAATACTAGATTACACAAACCCCGATACTAGATTACACAAACCCCCAATACTAGATTACACAGACCACCTATACTAGATTACACAGACTCCGATACTAGATTACACAAACCCCCAATACTAGATTACACAGACCACCTATATTAGATTACACAGACCCCCGATACTAGATTACACAAACCCCGATACTAGACTATACAAACCCCGATACTAGACTATACAAACCCCCAATACTAGATTACACAGACCACCTATACTAGGTTACACAAACCCCCAATACTAGATTACACAGACCCCCAATACTAGATTACACAGACCCCCGATACTAGATTACACAGACCCCCGATACTAGATTACACACACCCCCAATACTAGATTACACAGACCACCTATACTAGATTACACAGACCCCGATACTAGATTACACAGACCCCCGATACTAGATTACACAAACCTCGATACTAGATTATACAAACCCCCAATACTAGATTACACAGACCACCTATACTAGGTTACACAAACCCCCAATACTAGATTACACAGACCCCCAATACTAGATTACACAGACCCCCGATACTAGATTACACAGACCCCCAATACTAAATTACACAGACACCCAATACTAGATTACGCAGACCCCGATACTAGAATCCGCAGACCCCCAATAATAGATTACACAGACCCAGATACTAGATTACGCAGACCCCGATACTAGAATCCGCAGACCCCCAATACTAAATTACACAGACCCCCGATACTAGATTACACAGACCCAGATACTAGATTACGCAGACCCCGATACTAGAATCCGCAGACCCCCTATAATAGATTACACAGACCTCCGATACTAGATTACACAGACCCAGATACTAGAATCCGCAGACCCCCAATACTAGATTACACAGACCCAGATACTAGATTACGCAGACCCCGATACTAGAATCCGCTGACCCCCAATACTAGATTACACAGACCCCGATACTAGAATCCACAGACCCCCGATACTAGATTACGTAGACCCCGATACTAGATTACACAGACCCAGATACTAGATTACACAGACCCAGATACTAGAATCCTCTAACTCGGATACTAGAATCCTCTGACTCCGATACTAGAATCCACAGACCCCCAATACTAGATTACACAGACCCCGATACTAGGATCCGCAGACCCCCTACACTAGATTACACAGACCCCGATACTAGAATCCGCAGACCCCGATACTAGATTACACAGACCCCCTATACTAGAATCCGCAGACCCCCTATACTAGATTACACAGACCCCCAAAACTAGATTAAACAGACCCCGATACTAGAATCCGCAGACCCCTATACTAGATTACACAGACCCCGATACTAGAATCCGCAGACCCCCTATACTAGATTACACAGACCCCGATAATAGAATCCGCTGACCCCGATACTAGATTACACAGACCCCCTATACTAGATTACACAGACCCCCCCCCCCCTATACTAGATTACACAGACCCCCAAAACTAGATTAAACAGACCCCGATACTAGAATCCGCAGACCCCTATACTAGATTACACAGACACCCTATACTAGATTACACAGACCCCGATACTAGAATCCGCAGACCTCTATACTAGATTACACAGACACCCTATACAAGGTTACACAGATCCCCTATACTAGATTACACAGACCGCCGATACTAGATTACACAGACCCCGATACTAGAATCCGCAGACCCCGATACTAGATTAAACAGACCCCCGATACTAGATTACACAGACCCCCAATACTAGATTACACAGACCGCCGATACTAGATTACACAGACCCCGATACTAGAATCCGCAGACCCCGATACTAGATTAAACAGACCCCCAAAACTAGATTACACAGACCCCTATACTAGATTACACAGACCCCGATACTAGAATCCGCAGACCCCGATACTAGATTACACACACCCCGATACTAGATTACACAAACCCCGATACTAGAATCCGTAGACCCCCGATACTAGATTAAACAAACCCCGATACTAGAATCATCAGACCCCGATACTAGAATCTACAGACCCCCTATACTAGATTACATAAACCCCCTATACTTGATTACACAGACCCCCGATACTAGATTACACAGACCCCCTATACTAGATTAAACAGACCACCTATACTAGATTACACAGACCCCCTATACTAGATTACACAGACCCCCTATACTAAATTACACAGACCCCCTATACTAAATTACACAGACCCCCGATACTAGATTACACAGACCCCCTATACTAGATTACACAGACCCCCTATACTAAATTACACAGACCCCCGATACTAGATTACACAAACCCCGATACTAGATTACACAGACCCCCAATACTAGATTACACAGACCCCGATACTAGAATCAGCAGCCCCCTCACTGGAATCCACAGACCCCTTACTAGAAACCACAGACCCCACATACTAGATCACACAGACCCCGATACTAGAATCCGCAGACCTCTTACTAGAATCCACAGACCCCCTATAATAGATTACACAGACTCCGATACTAGAATTTTCTGACTCCGATACTTGAATCCGCAGACCCCTTACTAGAATCCACAGACCCCCTATACTAGATTACATAGACCCCGATACTAGAATCCGCAGACCCTAACTTTAATCTACAGACCCACTAAACTCGAATCCGCAGACAATTCTAGAATCCACAGATCCGAAGACCTCAAGTAGAATCCGCAGGCCAACCGACTAAAATCTGCAGACCCAACTAGAATCTGCAGACCCAACTCGAATCCGCAGACCCCAATTTTTATTATTATAGGACCATGCACAAGGTGATTTTCTATAACCACCATGCCCCTTTATAATTCATTTTTTGAAAGCATATCATGTGCTCAAGGGCATCAACAGTAGGCATTTTCACAAAGTACCTAGTGATTTTGCAAAGTGGTTTGGAATTTCCATTATTTGCTTATTTAAGAAAACATAACATGTAGATAATGCGTCCTGTCAAGACAGTTAACATCTATCTCCGACTTTCACTTAGAAAGGTGTCAGAAACTACTGAAGTTTTGTTGGTTCATATCCTTGTATGTTGCAAATGAGAAGGGTTCAAATAGTTGAAAATTACATCAAGATAGATTGGCCAATCCTCGCCAGTTTCAAAAACATAATCTGTTGCATAGCGTGACTTTCACGCTCGATTATGATATTGAAAAACGAAGTTACAACTGTTTTAATCAATCTACAATTATTTTTATATTGTGCATAGAACATGTTTTTCAATATGAATTGGATTGTCGGAAAAACGATTTTTCAATCACTTTAATACTTAAACAGCGTTGAAAGAGACAGTGGGCCTACAATTATTTCACATTGTCATAAACAACTCTATAGCACCTTTACAAAATATTTCTATGTCACAAAATAATTCTTTATCGCGAACAAAATATCGTCCTAAGGAACTTTTTTCATATATTTCAGTTCTGAAGCACTTTTACCGAATAAATACATGTGACAAATACAAATATTTATTGTGTTATTCTAAGGCACTTTTTTCAAATAATTCGAAGCCTTGAACTCAAATTTTCGTTTATTTCTGAAGCACTTTCACCAAATAATTATATGTCACAAACATAAAAAAACTATTTTCATGCGCTCATTTGGGTCTTGAATATTTGTTTATATTCTCCAGATGGACTAGACGAAAATCAAACAGTTCCTTCAAATATACCTTAAAAATCTCCTTCCGTGTTTATAAATTTCTTTTCATTTTGCTTGGTCTCATTTTATGACGAGTTTTAGTATAGGTGGTCTGCGGATTTTAGTTGGGGTCTGCGGAATCTAGTACAGTTGTATAGGTGGTCTGCGGATTTTAGTAAGGGTCTGCAGAATTTGTATTGGGGCATTATTTCATTGCTTTCTTACAAGTAATATTTTTGTTTATAAAGATCTAAATAGAGAAAGAAAAAAAAACAATAGAAAATTTCTCTTGAATTATTGATAAATATGAACTTACCACTGGGCCTTTTCCCATTGGACTTGAAATTTCAAAAAGGGCTTCATCAGGTTTAGTACGACTTCTATCACAAATTAAACTGACGAATGTCAATCGGTTTCTCATTGACCTGAAATACGAATAATTTTGTGTTAGAGCCAAACTTGTCAAGGATGTGATACAATTACTTCAAGTCTTTGAAGAAATAGGTTGCGTCAATCAAAGCTGAAAACATGGAAACATTATTTTATGTATGTCAATTTCAATCTTAAACAAACTACGTCTTATATCTGGACTGCAATAACATCTGCTGCTAAGCGTGTTTCAAAATGACTCAGCTAAACGGATTATTAGGCCTACTTAGTTTCATGGATTTGTTGCTTTATAGATGAATTCTGTGGTATAGCTGGATACCGAATAAGTATTATTTTGGTCATCCCAAGAGTATACGTTTTAAATGATTATGGACATTTGATGCAGATATCTAACAGAATAAATTTTACTTATTCAATCCAGTAAGAATAAGTAATATTTATTTTGTATATAATCGTGAAAAACTTACTTGGTGCCTTTAAGAACTAGTTGCAACGCAGTGCTATTGTTGGTGGCGTCTTCTACCATCCTGAATTTAACAGTGCGTTCTATACCTAATGTGTAATAATGATGAGATATACCGTCAAAACCATATATACACATCTACAAAAAGATGTACAAATCATTAAACGAATTTTTACTTAGATCTTATCTTAGATCCAATGAAACATACGAAATTTAAAGGGACTGTAGAGAGGTTTCCAAAAAGTAATAAATAGCATCAATTTGCATCTTAACAATTTTCAATCAGACTACTGTGATTCCTACAATTCCACTGAAACTAAATACAATGGCGTTGTACCAATACTGTTTCTGATGACGATACTAATTGTCAAACATGCTTGTAGCACAATCACAAGGAAAAATTCCTGATTATGTTTCTCCGAGTATTGTAAGCCGAAGTCGTGTATATATAGTCGTATTAGATATATAAATTATTGAAGATAGAAGAGTTTGTTTTATTGCCAGTGACTCATCAAATGTCGCTAAAAACTGTGCAAATGTACCCATGGATGAAAACATACGGTTTGCTTTTGCTGAAATTAAAGACTGTCTGGAGCTGAAATTTCTGAAAAGTAATAAGGATATCTGAAATTGTGCTCTATCCGAGACCTATGTTACTTTCAGAAATGACACTAAGTCAAGCAATCGATAAGGTAGCCGAACTTTCTATATATCTAAACGACTCCTGTACATCGCGCGATATCATAACCCTTACGTTTTCAAATTAAAACCAAATCTATACAAAAGATATACACGTATAAAAACAAGCTTATTTGAAATAATCAGACCGACAAATAATCGTAACCTGAAGATAATATTTATCTGAAATAGTTTAAATTATTATAATAATAATAATATGCTTTATTTCGTACATAAAATAAAACAGTATAAATATAATATATACAACAATTTACAACTAAGAGGTGCCGAGAATCTCAATTATTTCATTTAAATCAGAACTAAATACTCTGTATAATTACTGCCTCGAAATGTTATAAACTCTCTGATCTCGGAAATAACTCTCCGTCATCAGAACAGCTAGCACGGTCATTACTTTTCATTATATGTGCAACTAAAGACAAATTCATAAATTCAACGCTATATTTACAGATTTCAGACTGTCGAACGACAGAGAAAATTTATATCATTGCACATAGTTACTGCCATATAGGGCATGCAAACCACACACTCTTAAACTTTGTATTCGCTATAAATAATACTATGATGAAACTTAATGAATCTTTTATACTGTTGTGTTTCATTGGACAAATGGTTACAGATTATTTGGAGCAGTCTGTTATATGTATGAAAAGATATGTTGATCGGGCTCCTTATACCTTTACGCCATGAACAGAAAAAACTAATCTACAGATGCACTGAAAAAATCCCATAATTGGGAACCATACAAAGGCATACAAAATGTCTGAAAAAAACCTATATTAACCAGTAGATGGAACAAATTTAATGTTTTTGAAGGTTACATTAACTCTTGGTATAAAATAAAAAATAAATAACTCAATGAACATAAAATGTATACCCAAGGCCATCTTAAATCCACTGTCTCCTGTGAGATATGACATTTGGGGCGTCGCCTCGAAGAGACAAAAACACCCCCTTAATTCAGCATGTTCTTGATAAGACACTGTATGGAGGTAGAAGATTTACCCCACGACAAACGAGATGTTGTTGCTTATGTTTAGGCACGTTTCAAGGCGAATGTAAATATCTGTTTTGGACTCGAGCCGCAGAAATATCCTTGTTGGTTGGTACAATAGATAACAATTCAGAATTCTAATTGGGGTCAGGTCGACCTTGCGATCGACTGGATTTGGGAGCAACTGGTCTGACGGTAACGATCGCCGGATTAAGTCTTAAATAACACAAGTCAAAAATATGCAGCTGTCGCCAATTGGCCATGTATATTTGAAGTTTTGGGATCGATCCGGGTTGTCGAGATATGTATTGGCCCAACAAGCATAGGGACCAATATGATATACCAATACATGTGTATACAATACAATACCTACCAGCACAGAGGAGCAACCGTCTCCAAATCCGATATGAGGATCTTTTGGTTCATTATAAGCTGTACACGGATCAAATGTATAATTCCACAACTGTTTGGATGCAAAGAATCTGTAAAGGAAAGATCGGATATTTAAAATAGAACTATTAATTTCACAATGGTAAGATACTAGTGTGTCTATTGTTTAAATCCGTGACTCTTACCAAATCCACGGACCCCACAAACTTTAGTGAGTCTCTACTCCTAATAGAATCCCCATCCCAGGAAACAAAATTATACAAATTAAAAAAACAAACTGTACTTATTTAAGTTTTTAACAGATTGATACACAATATAATACTTATACTAAGGGCAATAACATGGTCTTAGATTGCAGGATATCAATGCTGAAAAACAAATCAAAACGGAGGGGACCTGGTCCATTTAAGTCATCTAAATAGAAATGCAATGAAATGAATCCTACTCTTCTGTACCTTATGAATTACCTAATGAAGACGGAGGGAAATTTTGTCAGGACAGCGACATTTGCCTACCCTTTTTGCGATTTCCAACTATCGATGGATCTTTAACGTGCACAGCCTTTACCACACGGGCCCTCGGTTTATTGTCCCATCCGAACGACAAGACGCTTTTTCCATGTCAAGTCCCTTCGACCTGCATCATTGACAAGGAAAAACCGGGCTGAAAAATCCGAAAGCTCATCTCGACCTTGATCCCTGGGCCCTCAGGTTAGCGAGCAAGCGTTTCTTTTTTTATTTGCATGTATAAAAGTGTATTCAAAAATAGATCGATTACATCATTACACATAACGTATTATATATTCTTTACAAAAAGGAATAGGATAAATTTTACAGCTAAGATTTTTTAAAATTTAAAAAGGGTGTAAAGCGTAACACAGGCAAATTTTCGTATTTAAAACACATTGAATAACTGAAAATATCAGATTAGCAGAGAGCTATTTTGAAAAAATGAAGCTGGCTTAAAAGGGATAGAAATTATTGAACAAAATTAAATTAAGTTTTAGATCTCACGGAGTCACTGCGGCTCCCTTATATAAACCACTGGTTGATATATCCCATTGACCTGATACGATATCAATCTTTCAAGGTTTCTAACTACCTACCCCATAACAATTTACTAGATCTTGTTAAGGTATTTTGCTTATTTTGCCCAATGTTGTAACGTCGAAGCAAGGTTGGTCGTCGGTTATAGTGTCGGTCAACATGTGAAAGTCTTAGTGATTTTCTTTATTCCATGCGATTCAAAAAAATGTTTCAACCAAAACCAACAGATAGAAGGAATTCCAGAAAATAGGTATCCAAGAAATAATATGAAGTTTTCTTTCGTTTTCTTTTAAATTTTAAGCGCCGAAGATGTGCGGGTCTCATAATTGAGATCACCGTGGCCCAGTCTTTTTGAGCAAAACAATATCATATTACGATTGAGTTTTGAAAAACCTGGACAAAGTCACTGCACAGCTTGGCTCCACGACCTGCACCCATTTCAATTAGAGAAGGCAAATATCAAGAATACTGTACCTAGCCAATATATCACTCTATTAACGGATTTGTTTTCTGACATTGTTGGCACTGTTATGTATCAAGGAATGTTCCATTTACTTAATTAAAGATGATTTATATTATCTGATGCATAAGACTCCTAATGGACTGGACCTTTAACCAACTTTTATGAGCCCACAAATTTGGAGGCACAATTTGTCTCTTTGTTCTAACCATACAGACTTTTTTGTCCCATTCTACGATAAACTATACATATTATCATAATTTTATACCTGACCCAAGGTTCATTCTGATTTAGATAAAACTAGTAAATGAATATCTCAATTTCTAGTGGGTCATAAAAACCTTAATAGAATAAATACTTGCAACGTCTCTGACATTCTGATTATTTCAATAACTGGTCTTATATGCGTAAATATATTTTATTCCAGTACACAACACACGATGACATATATACTGACAAATATCATCTTCATGATGGTCAAGATATTGCGATCTTTGCGTGATACCTTGATTGCAACTGCACCCTTTCTTGAATGACAGAAATGGTAAATGCAGCAGATTGGATTGTACGTCAGCGAATACGGCCATTCATAATGTAGAATACAATGCATCGATAAATTATGTAACTCTCTTGACTCTGCCTTAATATAAATGCACTGGTTTGAACCGAACATCTGCAATAATTCCCAATTAAATTCCCTGTATTGTTTGCGTCAAAGGAAACTCCGGTACGGAGTGCAACTCTATTTTATTAATGGTCGGTCTTTTGGTGGGTGTGCGACTTTTTGGCGCAGCTCCCTGTTGTGCAATGTGGAACCAATTCTGTTAGGCGTACTTGCATACATTAGGAGAAGAACTTATAATAAACATTCTGATGTATTTGTAACCTTCTTTGACGCAGGATTGTCATCGACATATTACTATCTAAGGTTATTTGTCCTTACAGTACAGTGACTTTAATCGAAATGAAGCCACAAATTGGAATCATATTATAAACTTTATGTGTACTTTAAAATGAACATTGTGTAAATAACATATATATGTATATTTTTAATTCATGTGCATCATGAGTCCGAATAAACTCATGAGTGCGAATAAACTATTATCATTATTATTATTGTTATTACTATTTGGTTTCCTTATTTCACATTCATGAACATGACTTTTTGCTTTAATAATACAAACAATAACAACATTAATAGACACATGGTAGCTTTAATATGAAACTAGGTCAAGTAATATTTAATGTTTTTATCGTTTTATGGCATTTTTAATACAGAGATCATAGGTGCAGTTACCTGGCATATCCATCGTTTCTTGTTAATGGCTGGAGGTTAATAAGTTCCCCTGTTTTAATCCTGGCTTTGCATGCATCGAAACTACTCACGACCCCACTGCCACTCACGCTATCGGATAAAGGTCTCTCATTCGCTATTGATAACGTGATGGTAACTTTTACTCCAAATAACACAATTGATATAAAAAACATGACAAATACTGACATTGTCATTGCACATTGATAATGATAATTTAGATGTCATCGATGTTACACACAAATTTAAGCCCTCTTACTGGCAAGAAAACACTATCACTCTCACAAACAGTTCACAATAGATCAAATCACTACAAATGTGTATTATGAACTCTCGAATTCCATTGGATATTACTTGACCCAGTTATTAACCAGCCACGCCTCTTACCTAGATTTATTACGGTCTGTAATGTATATACCAATAGCATAATAATTACGTAACACATATAACATAGTTATTTTACCATATACGCCCACATGAAATGGGGGGCGTATATTGTCGTCACCCACATCCGTCCGTCCGTCCGTCCGTCCGTCCGTCCGTCCGTCCGTCCGTCCGTCCGTCCGTCCGTCCGTCCGTCCGTCCGTCCGTCGGTCCGTCCGTCCGTCCGCCCACAATTGCTCGTAAACACTCTACACGGTGTAATTCTTGACGGATTTAGATGAAACTTAATATGAGTGTTTATGATCACGCAAGGATGAACCCTATTGAAAATCAGCGAAATCGGAAAAAAATTAGTATGAGTTCGTGCCATTGTTCTTGAATGGCTCGTAAACACTCTACAACGTGCAATTCTTGACCGATTTTGATGAAACTTGGTGTGAGAGTATGTTATAACTCAAGGATAAACCCTATCGAAAATCAGCGAAATCGAAAAACATTAAGTATGAGTTATTGCCCTTGTTCTTGAAAACGCGTTCAATTTTAGCTTGTAAACACTCTAGAAAGAACAATTCTTAATGGATTTTAATGAAACTTGGCCTGAGTATTTGTTATCACCCAAGGAGGAAGCCTATTGAAAACCAGTCAAATCGAAAAAAAATTTATATCAGTTATTGCCCTTGTTTTTGAAAACGCGTTCAATTTTTAGCTTGTAAACACTCTACAAAGCACATTTATTGACCGATTTTGACAAAACTTGCTGAAATTGTTTAATATCACCCAAGAATGAACCCTTTTGAAAATAGCACATATCGAAATATATTTAATAGGAATTATTGCCCTTGTTCTATAAAATGTGTTGGATTTTTGCCTTGTAAACACTCTACAAGTCACAATTCTTGAGCGATTTTGACATAACTTGGCATGAGTATTTGTAATCACCTAAGGATGAACTCTATTGAAATTCAGTTAAATCGAAAAATATTTAGTATCAGTTATTGCCCTTGTGTTTGAAAACGCGTTCAATTTTAGCTTGTAAGCACTCTAGAAAGAACAATTCTTAATGGATTTTGATAAAACTTGGCTTGAGTATTTGTTTTTACCCAAGGATGAACCTTGTTGAAAATCAAATAAATCGAAATATATTTAGTGTCAGTTATTGCCCTTGTGTTTGAAAACGGGTTTAACTTTTTGGCTAATAAACACTCTAGAAGGTACAATTCATGACCAATGTTGACAAAACTCACTGAAATTGTTTGATATCGCAAGGGATGAGCCCTATTGAAAATTAAAAATATATCTAATATGAATTATTGCCCTTGTTCTTTTAAACACGTTCGATTTTTGTCTCGTAAACACTCTACATGGCACAATTCTTGACCGATTTCGATGAAACTTGGTGTGAGAGTGTGTTATAACTCAGGGATGAACCCTATTGAAAATCAGCGAAATCGAAAAATTTTTCAGTATGAGTTACTGCTCTTGTTCTTGAAAACGCGTTCAATTTTAGCTTGTAAACACTCTAGATAGAACAATTCTTAATGGATTTTGATTAAACTTGGCTTGAGTATTTGTTATTACCCAATGATGAACCCTATTATAAATCAAATAAATCGAAATATAATTATTGTCAGTTATAGCCCTTGTTCTTGAAAACGCGTTCAATTTTAGCTTGTAAACACTCTAGAAAGAACAATTTTTAATGGATTTTGATGTAACTTGGCTGGAGTATTTGTTGTCTCCCAAGGATGAACCCTATTGAAAATCGAAAAATATTTAGTACAAGTTATTGACCTTGTTTTTGAAAACGCGTTCAATTAAACTCGTAAACACTCTAGAAAGAACAATTTTGAATGGATTTTGATGAAACTTGGCTTTAGTATTTGTTTTCTCACAAGGATAAACCCTATTGAAAATCAGATAAATCGAAAAATATTTAGTGTCAGTTATTGCGCCTGTTTTCAAAAACGCTTTCAACTTTAAACATTCCTTTTTGACAAAACTCGCTGAAATGGTTTAATATCAACCAAGGATGAGCCTTATTAAGAATTAAAAATATCAAAATATTATTAAGGGTGAACCCTATTGCAAATCATAAAAATACCGAAAAATATTTAATGAGTTGTTATTAGGTACAATTCTTGACAGTTTTTAATAAAACTAGAGACCCTAGAAAAAAATAGGTTGGAAGGTTGAATATTTCATTCGACTTGTAACCTCACTGAAAAGTTTTTATTTGAATTAAATGCTGCCAGTGGGCGTATATTACCTTGCCTGGCAAGCTATTTTACCATAATTATGTTCACTTTGTATATGTAATCCCCATCTCACGCAATGTTAAGGCACATTGCGCCGAACAAAAATATGATTGTTCACGCTTAACTTGACAAACGTGATAATTGTTTACTGGTTAATAATAGGTTACAAAGTTCAGTTTGATTCTAATAATAATTTCTCATGTGTACGATTTTTTTCCAATTAAAAGGGACATGATTCGCCATTCGTTTAATCCTAGTTTCACTCATTAACGAGAAAATTAATTTTAATGTTCATTTTGACTAGTTTAAAATTGTCATGGCCACGCTATATTGAATAAAAATTGTTGTACAGAAACTAAGTATTGGCCAGGTTTTCATGCGACTTAAGTTTTAAGAGAGATTTCTGGAAAAATTTCTAGAAGGTTCAATTCGTGATTTAACATGGAAACAGATGGTAAATGAATTACATGTCTAAGTCCATATATGTAGTGATCTACTGCCATTTGGTCAAGAAACTAAAGTATTGACCTGGCTTGAATGTGACATCTGAATTACCTGTCTGAGTGCGTATTTATCGACTCGGACCACAAACACATTTTATGCTAATGATTTAGAAATTTAGTCCGAGCTATTTTTAGAAACCCTCTTTCTCCCTTCCTTTTATAATAATAATAATAAACTCATTATTTTACATGGGTCGGAATTAGACCCTATACAAAAGGACATGGTCCTGTCTCACATTCAGTCCATGGGGCAATACCACTACATTTTATCACATCCGCTTGACTGTCACTGCACACAAAACCACTATTTTTTAGAAATAATCTTCCCCCAATTAAATCTCTCATTATCTCAGAAATTTTGAAAGAAAATACAATTTCAGACATCGAATTTCAAATAGACCACAAATTAGTCAAAAATGGGCATGCAAAAAAACCCAAAGAAAGGGAGAAAGAGGATTTCTAAAAATAGAAAGGACTAAATTCGTAATACAATCATTAGCATAAAATGTTTACTGGACTAAGTCCTGATGTTGCACAATTACAATTTGATTGCCTCCCTTGTAATAATTTTGTACGCTTTTGCTTGAATTTGAATTTGGGCTTTCACTTGAAGTTTATATAATCAAAAACCTTCATCTTTTGAGCAATGTGTCGTTCCATGTACGTTTTGAAACGCACATTCGAAATGTAATAAATTATAATGCTTTTACCGTGTTAAAAAAAAAACTCGTTTCAAAGTCAATAATCTTAATACAATTTCTCCTCATGGATGGGATGGTGCGTCTGAACAAAGTTTGGGGAATGCGCAGCCATATTTGTACCAGCATGGTACCAAGCTGCTGCAAGTTCTTGAGGGCCAATCCATGACATTGGTGGATGCCAGCGTGCCTGGAGAGATTCGTGGTTAAATTCGCCGTATGAGGTCTGACGTTATCGAGTTGGAAAGTCAGACCAGAGCCAAGAGCTGCAATTAATGTTAAAATCTCTGGAACAAGCACCTGTTCCCTGGTTGACAATGAGTGGGAATCAAGCATGACCGTTCATACCGTCCCAAAGCGAACCACTTCCTGTACACAACAATGGTCAATGCGTTCTCTTTGTTTTTTCCACACTCAAACCCTTCCATCAGCAAAAGTTAGTGAAAAAACTTTGATTCGTCAATAAACACATCCTATTCGAATCTCGCTGGGTCCATCTCAGATGCCTTCGTGTCCAAAGAAGACCTTGGCGTCGATAGAACCGGGTTAGAATAAGTCAAGTATATGGCCGCCGTTCATGAAGTTGGGCAAAGCGCAGGCATTCGAATGGTTTGGACAATCACTTGACCTCCAAAAAATTTATTCCCAGTGGATGTAGCAGTGACAAACTGTTTACGCAAAATGGCGTAAGATTATCTGTTGGTATTTGTGGGTGACATAATACATGGTTGACCAGGACGGTGGCGTTCAGCTGTGGTGCCAGTATGCAGACGACGGAGATGGAGATGGATGGTCAGTCGACTGCATCCCATAACCCTCACAACGTCAGTGACGAATGTTCCTGTATTCAGCATGCCAATGCCACGTTCACTCTGATTGATTGATTGACATATTCCTCTTCTATCTTGAGATCAATTGCAAGTGGTATTAATATGCCACGTAACATGATTATAGATTGAAGTGCTCTGTCACGTGCTACGTAGGCCGATCAGTAGAAAAATGTGTGAAATAATACCCTTAAAAATACCTTTAACCATAATCGCAACAACGACTCTATTAAGAAAAGTTTCTTAACACTATTTGGCAAATGATGAGTGTCAAATGTTTAGTTTTGAGTTTACATTGCCAACTGCAATATTTTACTAGATAATCCGAGATAGATTTATACCAAGAACCAATGGATAGACAGAATCCGAAGTACCTTAGTAAAGTATCATTTCCTTTTACTCATAAAAAGAACGAATCACTTTTTACCCAATAATATTTAAATTATAAACCATTATAAGTTACATATAAACAAACAAATACAAATTCATGGTATTAAACAAAGTTTGAAAACCTCATTCAAATCTAATATACAACAAATTGAAAGGCATAAATGGGGCTGTAAAAGGTATTTAGTTTTATTCAGTGTTATAAGTTTAAATATTTATCACATTCATTCAGTTTTATTAGTTGAATATTTATCACATTCATTCAGTATTACTACAATCATTCAGTTTTATTAGTTAAATATTTATCACATTCATTCCGTATTATTTGAATAATGTTTAACATCACATCCATTCAGTATTATTAGTTGAATATTTTTCACATTCTTTTAGTAGTTTATTATTTATTTAACAGCAAAGTAAATGTAAATATATTTCGAGTAACAACATGAGCAATATCTTTTATCGCGTGGGATTTTAGTGTATCGACTAGTTTCACCATTTAATTAAAGGCTACCACAACGGAATGACAAATAAGTAATATGTATATAGAAGAAATATAAGGATCTAGGTATGATTCAAATTGAAAATTAATTTTATATTTTTTTATAAAACCTAAGTTTACTAGATATCTCTAAGGATGCGAACCATTCTTGGTGGAATTGGTCTATAATACGTGTTTTAATTTAAGAATAGTTGAATAATTGTGGTTGTTGAAAGAAGTATGAAAACCCTGTTTCATTGAGATCCAATTAATTTTACCATTACAATCATCTATACAGAGTTTTAGAAATGACTGAAATAAGAGGATTATCTGAATGTATTGTCTTACTCCAATGTTTTATTAATCTTACTTTTGTAATTTTGGACAATGGTAATAAACCAATTTCGGCTCATGCAGCGCATAGTGGCGCCTTCTTTCCAACACGCAAGACATCGTACAAAATCATTTTGGATTATTTCAATAGATTTTCCAGACAAAAATCCCCATATTTCACAGGCATACATTGAAACCGAAGCCACAGAGGATTTATAAACAACGCAATTATTTCTAGTATTTATATACGTATATATATTATAAAGAGATGAAATTACGGAACCTAGGGCTTTCCTCCCTTGAGACGCCAGTCTCTTCTCAGCATTAAGGAATTTTCCGTTATAATAGAATACAATTCCGAGATATACATATTCTTTTACAATTGCTAGCGTTGTGTTATCAATTTTAAAACCGGAATACAGTGATAGCTTCCCCTTATGAAATACTATCACTTTAGATTTATTGGCATTTATCTCAAGTTTCCATTTACTACATTAAAAGCCAAATTTATCCGATAGATTTATCCACTGCAAAAAGCAAAAAGTAAATTATGGTATTACATATTTTAACTAAATCTCGGTCATCACTATCAAGACAATTTTCAATGACATTAGTAAATAACAAGAATAGAAATGGTGTGAGTGGTTCACCTTGTTTCACTCCTGAAAAACTATAAAAAAAAATCTGATAATTAGGATTAAAACACTATATAATTGTTGATACATTGATTTAATCATATTTGTCATTTTACTGCTGACCCCTACCGAGTGAAGCTCAACCAGTAGGAAGATCCTATCCACTAAATCAAATGCTTTTTTAAGTCCCTAAGTATTATAAGTCAAATATTTATCACATTCATTCAGTATTATTAGTTAAATATTTATCACATTCATTCAGTATTATTAGTTAAATATTTCTTACATTCATTCAATATTATTAGTTTAATATTTATCACATTCATTCAGTATTATTAGTTAAATATTTCTTACATTCATTCAGTATTATTTGTTAAATATTTATCACATTCATTCAGTATTATTAGTTAAATATTTCTTACATTCATTCAGTATTATTAGTCAAATATTTGTCACATTCATTCAGTATTATTAGTCAAATATTTATCACATTCATTCAGTATTATTAATTAAATATTTATCACATTTATTCAGTATTATTAGTCAAATATTTACCACATTCATTCAGTATTATTAGTCAAATATTTATCATATTCATTCAGTATTATTAGTTTAATATTTATCACATTCATTCAGTATTATTAGTTAAATATTTATCACATTCATTCAGTATTATTAGTCAAATATTTACCACATTCATTCAGTACTATTAGTCAAATATTTATCACATTCATTCATTATTATTAGTTTAATATTTATCACATTCATTCAGTATTATTAGTCAAATATTTATCATATTCATTCAGTATTATTTGTTAAATATTTATCGCATTCATTCAGTATTATTAATTAAATATTTATCACATTCATTCAGTAATATAAGTTTAATATTTATCACATTCATTCAGTATTATTAGTCAAATATTTATCACATTCATCCATTATTATTAGTCAAATATTTATCACATTTATTCAGTATTATTAGTTTAATATTTATCACATTCATCCAGTATTATTAGTCAAATATTTACCACATTCATCCAGTATTATTTGTTAAATATTTACCACATTAATTTAGTATTATTAGTTTAATATTTATCACATTCACCCAGTATTATTAGTCAAATATTTATCACATTCATTCAGTATTATTTGTTAAATATTCACATTCATTCAGTGTTATTAGTCGAATTTTTATCACATTCATTTAGTATTATTAGTTAAATATTTATCACATTCATTCAGTATTATTAGTCAAAAATTTATCACAATCATTCAGTATTATTTGTTGAATATTTATCACATTCATCCAGTATTATTAGTCAAAAATTTATCACATTCATTCAGTATTATTTGTTAAATATTTACCACATTCATCCAGTATTATTAGTGAAGTATTATTTATAATTTTCACATTCATTTAGTATTTGTAGTCCATTCTATATTGCTAATAAGTTAATCACACATTCCTACAAGTTATTAGTTACATGCGTAAATAAACATGCCGTGTCTGTAATTCAATTTTCTTTATCACCGTTTTCGTTTTTACGTTACTATCCGTTTGTTCTTTATATTCTGAAAAAGAAATTTCCAACGTAAATCTGAGGAAAAAATAAAAATACTGGGTGGGTGCTGCTTGTGCCACTTTTTCATACAGACAAAACAGTGGATTGAAGATTGTCAACTTCACTTCTGAATACCATATTGTGAGGTTTATCAGTATTATTAGTCAAAAATTTATTACGTTCATTCAGTATTATTAGTCAAATTTTTATCACATTCATTCAGCATTATTAGTCAAATATTTACCACATTCATTCAGTATTCTTTGTTAAATATTTATCACATTCATTCAGTGTTATTTGTTAAATATTTATCACATTCATTCAGTATTCTTTGTTAAATATTAACCACATTCATTCAGTATTCTTTGTCAAATATTTACCACATTCATTCAGTATTATTTGTTTAATATTTATCACATTCACTCAATATAGTCAAATATTTATCACATTCATTTATTTTTATTCATTTTTATTATTTATAATTTTCACATTCATTTAGTATTTGTAGTCCATTCTATATTGCTAATAAAAAGTTAATCACACATTCCTACAAGCTATTAGTTACATGCGTAAATAAACATGCCGTGTCTGTAATTCAATTGGGAAGCCGAATGTTGTTCAAATGAGTAGGAAGTGTTTTTGTTTACGTTTACAAAATCTTCTTATGATTCACGATCAAACCTGACGCTGTAAGTTCGTGTTGTGTTTATTGGTGGTATTTTGATTACTGATTCATATTTTACCTGTATTAACTGAAAATATCTGTTCGATCTCTTTATTTTGGGGCCTTTGCCCCATTGTAAACAATGACCGAAAATCAATCGGGCCACCGAGCTCGTTTGACTGTGCAGTCTTCAAAACCTTTATTTTCAAAAGAAGCAACGACAATAATAACTGTCAATAATAAATTAACTACAACTGCTGTCGATGTTATAAAATCTGTCAGAACTATTTGTGGTGATGATGCTGTCCTGTCGTGTGTACCAAGATCTGGTGATAAGTATGAGGTGTCTTTGGCTGATGAGGAGAGTGCCAAACTCCTGGTAGAATCTCAATGTACTATCAATGACGAACCAGTGCTAATTAATTACGTTGCCACCCGAATTAAAATTGTTTCTTTTATGCATTTATCTTCCTTAATTACTAATGAAGACATTTGCAGTAAATTGGAGAAATGGAACGTTGAACTTGTTGGGCCAATACATAGGAGAAAATATGAAAATGAAGATATATTCGATGGAACAAGGTATATGAGAGTTAAATTCCCTCCGGGTGTTTCTTCACTTTCATATTTTGTTGCTTTTGAGACCACAGAAGGTGTTGAATATTTCAGAGTTCGTCATGATAATCAGGAGAAGGTGTGCTTTACTTGCCTGTCACCTGAGCATTTGAATGCAAACTGCCCGTCACGTTCCTGTCGTGAATGTGGATTAAATGGTCACATACGTAGGAACTGTCCATCTCGCAAATGTAAAATGTGTTCTAAATCAGTATTAGATTGTTATTGTACCGCTGGTGCTGTTGGCGTGACTAATGTGGTTAATGCACCCTCTCCGATTCAGCAGTCTGATGTTAATTATAAGGTTGTTGAGAATGTTCAATCTGGTGATGTTATAGATAATGATGGATCTAATTTTGTTGATAATGGTGATAGGCCTATAGATTATTCTTTAAATACTGATAGAAACACTGACGATAATTCTGTTGTTGAAAATGATGATGATTTGGCTAGTGATTTTACCCAGGTTAATGTTGACTCTCAAGACACGACGGACTATACAAATGACACTCTTTGTACAAAAGATCAGGACATTCATAGTGAGGATGATTCGGTATTGTCAATTGAATGGCGCAAGTCTAGACATAGTAAACTAAGATCTAAGACATCCATAGCTAAAACTAGAGGTAGAAGAAAGTCTCTTAATCCAGAGAAATTAAAGGTAGCGTCTTCCAAATAACATGTTTTTGTCCTTTTCTATAATCATGATAGTTCTATCGGTAAATGCTCGTAGTTTACGGAGCGTAACTAAGATGAAGAACATTTTTGCTGTTTCTAGATCATTGTATTGCGGAATATTGTGTATACAGGAAACATTCTGGGACCAAAACTTCATTCAAGAGTACAAACATTTATGGGAAGGTAGTATATTTTTCTCGTGTGATCAACGTCATTCCTCTAATCGTAGAGGGTGCGCTATCCTTGTTTCAAAGAAATTTACGAGCTGTGTGCAGTGTGTATTTTCTGCTCCTGATGGTCGATTAGTGCACTGTGTGTTTGATGATGGCTCGGTTTCCTTTAACATATTGTGTATTTATGCCCCAAATGGGATTTCGGAAAGATGTGAATTTATGCGTGATGTTGAAAAGAGAATTTCAGATTTGAGTAACGTTTTGTTGTGTTGTGATTTTAATAACGTCATGGATTCCTTTCTTGACAGATCTGTAACACTCTCGTCGTATGGTGATCGTTCCGTAGATTTGTCTTCTTTTGCTGATAGGACGAACTTGACAGATTGTTGGAGGTATTTTCTTCCGAATAAATATGCTTTTACTAGGAAACAGCTGGTTAATAATGTTCTTAAGCAATCTCGTCTTGATTATTTTTTTCTGTTCGCCGAGACTAGAGAGGTATCTTGCATATTCATCTATTTATCATACTAGTGTGAGCGATCATAGTTTTTATTACTCTGAATCTAAATTTTAAATCGACCGATAGAGGCCCGGGCAGTTGGATCTTTAATAACACCCTACTTTCTGATGGTAATCATCGTAATTTGGTTAAAAAGACTGTCGATACTGCGCTTGAGTGCCCTCTATTTTTGACGGGTGTATTACAATGGTGCGACAATTTAAAATATACTATTAAAAAGAAAACTGTTGCATTTTCAACTGCGAAGGTAGCCAGAAGTCGTGACGAGTATCAAGTACTTCAAAAACGTTTACATGTGGTGTATAACCGTGCTGCGATAGATTTAGCTTACGACCCAGCTTATTTAAGCGATTTAGAATCAGAATTAGAATCCTATGAGAAGCATCTTTGTCAAGGTGC
Organism: Nipponacmea schrenckii; assembly: GCA_030562195.1. Classification (NCBI taxonomy): domain Eukaryota; kingdom Metazoa; phylum Mollusca; class Gastropoda; family Lottiidae; genus Nipponacmea; species Nipponacmea schrenckii. The sequence goes on along the minus strand of JAUJPP010000005.1, from coordinate 18,457,155 downwards.
TATTTTACGTTCAAAAGTCAGTGATTTGCTTGATTCTGAAAGATGTACATCATTTTTTCTTCGTCTAGAGAAACAGAAACAAGAATCTCGTTTGGTAAAAGAGCTGATTAATTCTGATGGAGAAATTGTGTCCGATTCACTCGATATTGTAACTACAGTTCGTTCTTTTTATTCTGATCTGTATACGAAGGATATCAGGTGAATTAAACATTCCTGATATAACATGTCGTCGTGATTCCTTCAGATTAAATTGACTCAGTAAGTTTTTGGATCCTGATGTTGATTCATCGTGGAAAGATTTTATGACTCATTTTTTAAAATGTTATGAATCTATGAATTTATCTAAAGAATTACTCTTTATCCGGTATGATTCCAGGAGTTTAGTCGGTATGCCTACATTCCACCGTGAGATCCTTTCTGCCTGGGATAAAGTTAATGATAATTCTAGAGTAATCAATGATAATTATGATTTTATTATTAATCAACCAATATTTGGTAATCCACATATTGTGATTATAGGCCATATTTTATTGATATTGGTTTTACAAAGATTAGTGATATTTTAAGTATTTCTTCACCCGGTTTCTTGTCAAAGGCAGCAGTTGTGAAAAGATTTAATGTCCGCTTCCCTGATTTAAATACTGAAACAGTTTCAAAGTATTATAATTTAATATGTGAAGGGATACCTGTCACTTGGTCCAGACTGATTAAATCTGAATTAAGGACTTTGTCTGAATATACTGATTTTTATGTTGAAGTTTGTTCTCAAGAATATCGTGTATCCTCTTTCACAGCCAAAACTGCTTATTGTTTATTAAGGTCCTTTTTGTTTGTTGAACCGGCTGCACTTGCATACTGGGAGGGTAAAGGATATGATATAAATTTCAGTCGAGTTTGGAAAACTGTATTCTATTCAAAGAAAAGCTCCGAAATGATATCAAATGATTTTTGTATTGTACATAATATTATTTGGACAAATGATCGTAAGTTTATATGTAATATTATAGATAGTCCTGTTTGCAAATTATGTACTAGTAATAGTAATAAATCTCTGCCACATATGCTCCTTGATTGTCCATCCTTTGTCTTTTTCATAGATATGATTAAAGATGTAATCACTACATTACTCTTAAATAGAGGCTTTCAAACAGAAGAATTTCGTCAGTGGATGATTTTTGGCTATTTTGTATCTAAAAGTGAACACAATTTGTTTTTGATTTTATTATTTTCTTCTGTACGATTAACATTGGTAAAAAGAAGGCTTTATTTTTTATCTCATTACAAAGTTTTGGATCCTTTTCCATTGTTTTTAAAATTCTTTCAACACATCTAAATTGCTTAAAATCCAGATATGGGTCAGGTACATTTTTATCTCTTTTAAATTTTAACACTTTTATTTCTATTAACTGTGATAATGAGATTGAAATTGACTTCTCTTAATTATTTGTGATAGATGTGCATGCAGTATTTTTATGTTTTACTTGTCATGTATTAATAATATTGTAGAGTGATATTCTATTGAATAAATATTTAAAAAAAAAAAAAAAAAAAAAAAAAAAAAATTCAATTTTCTTTATCACCGTTTTCGTTTTTACGTTACTATCCGTTTGTTCTTTATATTCTGAAAAAGAAATTTCCAACATAAATCTGAGGAAAAAATAAAAATACTGGGTGGGTGCTACTTGTGCCACTTTTTCATACAGACAAAACAGTGGATTGAAGATTGTCAACTTCACTTCTGAATACCATATTGTGAGGTGCTTAGCCGTGGTATAAGAAGTTGTATTGAGTTCTTGCACGGGCCACCAACTACCTAGTTTGCGATATCAGCATCCACTGGAAGTAAACATGTATCTTGGCATCTACCTACCTTGTTGCATGGCTTACTTTGTAAGAGATAGGAATGACTGAAGTCTTTTGCACAGGTTACTAATCCTAGCTCCATCTATTCATCATGCACAAAAATCATTTATAATGAATCAGAATAATAAAACTGACGACTTGATTTCTTTATAATTTTATGCAAAGTCTCTGTGCCCTGAACCGCAACGAAAAGACCCAACACCAGTCGACAATTGTCTAAATAGAGGCTGGGACCAACAAAATGACCTTTGGATAAATTATCAAAACAAGAACGATACGATGAATCAACGAATATTACAATAAATAACTTACGTTTAATAATAAAGCTTTGTCTACGGTGATAGTAATGTGGGTGTATAATTTCTTAAATTCAATACTTGTAACATTATAGATTAAACTATTTAACCCATCATATGCCATTCTTTCTGCAGCCGAATACAAGTTTATAAATCTATGGAGAAAATGAAATAGACAACTGATATTGGTCCAAAGCATCAATTGTACAAGATGTCATATATGATCAATCTTCTTTAATAATGTCAAGCTATTATCATCTAATACCTTGTCTGCAATAGTCACCTTTCTTGTATCACGAAATGCAACCATTATCCTTACAATCGCAAAATCCAGCATATAATTTTTGTTTGTTTTGCACTTTCTGTTCTAATGAAGACGGTCTACACCATGTAGAGGGTAATTAAGGAAACTTTGACAGGACAGTGGCATTAGCAGACTCTTTTTCGACTCCGAGGGATATCTTTCGCTAACAGCTTGTAGCACACGAGACCAGTTTATTGTCGGACTCAAACCCTCCGAAAAAAAAAAAAATGAAAAATAAAAGTTTGATCGCATTTTACAATTTCTAGGTACATGTCATTTCATATAAAATATAAATCATTACATAAAAATACTAACCTTTGTTTGCCAAGAGGGTTGGTTGAATCGCGTTGATGTTGAGCTGAAGCATATCTTGATATCCTGGGCGATTTTCGCATAAAAGGGATACCTTTTTTATTTAACCTATTAACAAAAGTGATAATATAGGCATCTATACATCAGATCCAACATGGCACATTACGACACGGTGCGACACGCCTTCTCAATACACATCCATTGACTGTCAAAATGGCACGACAGTAGGATATTTGCCGCAGTAACCTCACGTCGAAAGTGATAATGTACATTATTTTTAATATTTGTGACAGATATGAATGACACGATAGAAAACAGAAATGTCGAAGGATGATGTGCAGTGTTGTTTCGAACCATAGTTAGTATATATTGTTTGTGCTATCTATATTGGTTTCTATCTCGTTTTTGTATTGTGTCGTATCGTGCTGGGACGGATCTGGTGTATAAACCATTTATATATTGAATCCAAAATCCAACAAATTTAAATAATTTTAAATAGAATTTTGTATAATTTGTAAATATTATGGTGGTTTGAAAACTTAATCAGTAACACTGTGTTTATTCAAAACAAAAATCTCAAAATATATTAGCTATATTATGTGCTTCGTAACTTTGTCATCCTTTTCTCTCGAACAGCAAAAATAACGTTTCCAAATACCTGACCCCTTCATCGTCGTCCTCCCCTCCCCATCCGAAGTAAGCATTAGAAAAGCCATTAATCATTTCAAAGTGCTTTCGCTGGAGAGCAGTGATAGCACCATAATAAGTAGGATATGGTAGCCTTAAATAATAAAACAATTAACAGTTATTTTGAGAAAATATTAAGATAGCTTGCCGGCCAATTTAACATACGCACAGATAGTATTCTTCATCTAAATTGTCAAATTCGAACTTGACCGCCGTCTTGTCAATTCATGTGGGAGTATAAAAAGCAGATCAATCTGCAATCTTATGACTTAATTAATTTGACAACTTGTTGTTAAACCAAGCCGTCAATAAACAGGGGAAAGGGTTGTGGCAGTTTTGTGGGGTGGGAATAAAATTAACATACATATTAGAAATTCGTATTCTTAACAAGACAAATATCGGACACATACCTGAAGCCATATTTTTCAACTGCAACCGCTAAATGTAAAGGTTTATCACCACATCGATATATATTTTTGTCATTCAATGCATACGTATCCACATCGTGCAATATAAAACAATCATAATTATCTATTTTCAATGCTTCTTTAAATCCAATATTAAGCAGTACTCCTTTATTATACATATCTTTGCCGCCCTGTAAATAACAAAATTACATTTAAAATACTAAAAGAGTAGGAGAGAGGATGGAGTTAAACATCAGCTATTCATTAAAATTCATATCATGTAATATCTTATAATTATGACTTAATCATTACATATTTTATATCGATACCGACAACCAGTTTTTTAATATTTTGTATAATAACTTGATCACAAAGATGATTTTGTATATTTACTTGATAATCTTGTATATATGAAATTTTGTATACATGTTTTTACTTTATAACCCATAGTATCATGTATACTTTATAACCTATAGTATCTTGTATACTTTATAACCTATAAAATCTTGTATACTTTATATTATTGTGTGTATAACCCATAATATTTTCGAGAACCTGTAACATGCCATTCAAAATTTTTATTTATTTAATAATGAAAATAACCATGGATATAATTCACAAGAACATCAATCCAAATTACCTGTTCTATGACGTAAATTGTAAATTCTAATTTTTGCCTTTTTAAAACTGGTATAAAGTGGTTTAAAAAATACAGTAAATGATGGTGCCTGTCTCTGTAAGGAATGATTATGGCCAACTTTTGTGTTGCGTTACAGTCCGTTGGTTTAAACCGACCTCCAGGTTTGATATCAGATGTATATAGTTTTTGCTCTAAGGCATCCATATTTCCTTTGAAGGGGTGAAATTCTATATCACCAACTGCAATGAAAAACATGATGAAGACAAATGAGTGGGGGCCCGTTAGTAAGTCAATTTAGGGAGGCAGTCGGGAGGATTAAAATCACTGGTTCCGATAAGCAGCCTTATGTGACAAACAGGTTGACGAATGCAGGTAAAGGCGCAAGCCTTAAAATAGGTTAGATTTTACAAAAAAGACTTGCCTAAATCAGTAGGTACTAGTGGGCAATTTTGACTTGCGTTTAAAAGCGTCTTTTGTTTATCGAACGTCCTTGTTATACTTTGGTGATATTCTGATCTATTGTTGGGAGTTTCAAAGAATGCGTTGTTACTAGTATAGAATGGAATATGCCTGTATATTGCAAGCGACCCCATTTTATATATTCTAACGAACACAGACATATTCATTAGGATTACTACCAGACCAATCATAGGCCAAACACATTTCACTATCTGTAATACAAAATTTACATTAATAGTTGGGTTCTTGAATATATGTAAATAGTGTTAAGAACTTGTAGTGAGCAAAAATCACAACCCTTTTAATATACTTTAAACTGGAAATTTCACTTTATTTCCATTGTATAGTCCTTTACATATATGGAAAAAAACGACTCGTCATTTTTACTTTCTAACGCCGATAATTCAGATCATAAAAGGATTTTTTCGGCTCAAGTTTCGAAACGAAAGTGAAAACCTTCTTTAAGATACGAATTTTAACATTCATTAACTATATCTAAAATTCAAAACTGACTTATTAGAAAGAACTATTTTGTGGGTTATACTGTATCAATCTATACTAGTTTTAAAAAAAATTATAAGTAGAATTCGTACTTTTGAAAATTCTCTGATGTCGCTCACAGTCAATTACATCTAAATCATGTTTAGAGTCTTCAAGAGAAATTCTCCCATGTTAATAACCAGAAAATGATAGTGACATATTCCAAAATCAGAACTTAAATGACAATCTTGTTCATGGCAAACTAAAACAAATCTGCATATGCTTAGTAATAGGTACTTTACTTCTCGTCCAGTTATAATTATTTCTATTTTCAGATCGGAACAGAAGAAAACCATCCATCGTATCCAGACCCTTTATCACAATTTCTCAATAAAATATTTGTTCAATCCCTCGTTTCCCCGAAAACCAATCGGATTATCCATCGTGAACCCATTTCTAGTAACGCTCAGTTACTATACAAGAAATAACAAAATTCCAAAGGGAAGTTTTGATTAAATACCAGGAGAAATTTTGGCATATGTAAATTAGGTCTTTAAAGAGACAAGTCGTGATTTTCAAATGGCTGTAAAATCGGAAGTAAACATCGCACTAAAAGAGTGAACATAACTAAATATAGATATAACAGTTGGAATTAAATTTTGTTTAGGTCAAAATGAGACAAAATACAACAATTTCAAAAAAAATTATAAACCGGAAAAAAAAGAAAATCGAATTCAAAATTCATTTGCATGCTTTTTTTAAGCAATCTGTTGGTCTTTCCAGAAATACTAATTACAAAAAGAATAATATCATTGAATGAATATTTCTAGTTAATTGAAAGAGGAATAAAATTAAGTATTTTTACATATATCTTCTATCTTTTTTTTAAATTTTAGTCTTTCTAGAACGTAATGAAGACCGTGGACTTTGTAGAACCCAGAACGCGCATTTTAATCTTTGGCACTTCACCGCTGGATCGTATCAGTCGGAATGTATCTTTGGAAGAAGATTAGACACTTGTACACTAAAAATGACCAAAATTATGATTATAAGAATTTCAAACCAAATACAGCGCAATAGCTGTTAGCTTAACTTGAAAGTTAAAATTATTTACTTGTTCTTACCTTCAGTCTCATATTGGGATTAAAGACGATTGCTTCAAATATCCCTATAAACTCCTGAAATCATAAAACATTCTTTTAACGTTTCAACATTTTACAATATTACAACTATTTTGTGGGGTCCTACAGTATTTGGTTTGAGAGTTGGTATTTAGTTGAAATCATTTGCTTGAAAACGTCATTTTTACTCATAATTCCAGTCGATCCAGCTGTAAATGGTTACAAAAAAAATCAGATAGGAAGGATTAAGTGGAATGATCCTTAAACGTGAACCTAAGTTGTTATCATTGTGAACCTAAGTTGTTATCCTTGTGAACCTAAGTTGTTATCCTTGCAAAATATGTTTGTTTCATTCTTTTGTTCTCATTTGTATCTTCCATATGCAAATTAAAGAATCGTTTTGATACCGGATGGTTTCTTATAACTTGCGATGTTGGTTTTGATCCTCCTGAATAAAGTATGCGCACGTACAAATACGTTAAACTGTTTTCTGTAGAGATCAATAAATTCATCTATAGCACATAAAAAGCACCTGTGTATAAATTGTCGCACAGCAGGACTATGTTTGTAACAATATTCTCTGTAGTCTCCTCAAAAAACGCTTTTAACGTTTGAATGCATACTTAGTTATTTTCAAGCTTTCGTGTTCTAATGTGGCTAAAATTAAGTATTAGAAATTAGTATTAAATTTACTAGAATCAGCCATCATATTCCACCATATAATCCAAGTACAATCCGCCAACCAGTCAGTAAAGAGTGTGAATTAAACTCTTCATAAGAATAAATTTGTGACAAAGTACACCCATCGGACTACAAAGGGTGTAAGTAAGCCATCAATGTAACCGTTGCTTTTTATATACTTTAAGTTTATCAGAAAGCGAAATTATAATGTACCTAATTTTGTTATAAAATCATAAAAGAAAAATTAACAGAGATATTATAGTGTACAGATGTTGTTATAAAAGCATAAAAATTTGGATTAACATATGTTACCGTAAATATAATACAAGCAAAGAATGATATTTCATTGAATGGTAAAAATATTTCGACATTGAAAACGTTAGTTCACGTGAAAATTTCGCTATCGAAAGAATTCAAACTAGAATTGCTGACAATTATGAACGTATTTCGACAACCTTAGACTATTATGCAGCTCAAATTTGCAATTGCCAACATCTAGGCAATAGATTGAATTCCATATCACCTAGTTTTCAAAGTGATAAACTAATTAGGTCACACCTTCCGTAGCTGTTCAAGATGACGACAAATATGAACATTATCAATTTTTGCTATGTTTAAGTACAAATATCTCTGTGAATTCCAAGTAGGACAAATTAAAAAATACCTTCATGTAGACAATATAATGAACAATATTTGACCTAGGTCATAGATTAAGTGGGTCAACCCTTCAGTAGGCGTCAAAGTGACCTAATTTGAAAAAATTCCAAATTCGAATATTTCGGAAAATAAAATCGAAATTCAAAAATCGCTATTCATAGAAATGTGGCCACTGATCAAATGTATCCATGTTCTAAATTTCACCCTATCTATGTCTATCAACAGACCTGAATTAGGTCCTGAAAAATTGTAACCAAAATTCAAAATGGCGGCCATTAAAAGATGACATTTCAGTTATCCTGTTTGGACTTTTAATGCACTGGGTGAGATCAAAGTGTCGGAGATTGTCATAAAGATGTCCAGATTTAATGGAGAGAATGTTAATATTTAGGTCTCCATTAATGATAACTGGTTTGCATTCGGACATAGCTTGTAAAATACTCTCACAAACTACATCCAAGTAAGCAACTGGTGTATTCGGTGACCTGTAGAAGGAGCCAATCAAGAAAATGTGTTTATTGATGATTATTTCAACCCATATTGCCCCCAGGCCTGCAACTGATAGACCAGGTCGTTGCCTTTCGAAGATTGCGTTTTGACAAAGATTGCAACACCATCACCAGTTTTGTCTGGGTCCCGCTTACATAAGAATGGTGTGTGCAAGTTTTCAAGTGAGAGTGAAGAGGGTGACTGATCATTTGTCGTCCAAGTTTAAGAAAGGGTTATCATGGTTGGTTTAATCAGGGTAATAAGACCGGCATTCCCGAATTCAAGGGATATTTCGTCAAGCTTATGTGTTAGACGGCGGACGTTAAGATGTGTGATTGTTTAATTTCGAGTTGATAGTCCAGGGCTAGGTTGTATATCCCCACCAAGTAAGATCCTTGAAGGTGAATGCTTATTACGATAGGACAGTGCGGGACTGGTTAAATCAGGACCTCGATCGACCAGAGGATGGCTATGGGTATCCATGAACACTACTGAAAGGACCGATGAGCAAGACCAAAAGTAAGTTAATAAATGATGGCGCAATTGTCTGATTTGGAAGAATTTTCTGTTAGCAAAGTATTGGTATGTTCGCAGGGAAAGCAAGTGTGGCATGCATTATTTTCGTTATTGGGATATCACTTTCTTGGTATAGCACAGATTCTAGTGCTGAAAATTGGCTGAGACCCGAATGGGTTCCGAACCAGTGATCTCAGAGTCAGGCACCTAATCGCCAGCAATACTTGTCAACCTTCTAGACCACTCGGCCAACGGACCCTCCACAAAATAGAAGGCAGCAGACCGGTAGATTTTTCTGCGAACATGCATTACCCCTCTGATAATCAGTAACGACACAGCTCCGTTGCTGATTACATGAGATGATACGATGTCATTTAGAAAGTGGTGTTGCAACATTATTTTCGTTATTGGGATTAGACTTTCTTGGTCTAGCACAGATTCTAATGCTGAAAATGTAATCAGCTTTGGAAGCTGTGTCGTTACTGATTATCAGAGAGGTAATGCATGTTCTATCGGTCTGCTGCCTTCTATTTTCGATGTTGACAATCCAAGAAGACCTGGAAAGAATGTAACCTGATTTTACTGCTGGGTTGGTAGTTGTGTATCTTTCTGCAAGCTGTGACTTCCGACTTGCAGAGAAGAGATTGGAGACTGATTAGTAGATCCTTTAATTGAAGGATTGTCATGCTGATTTGATGTTAAGATGCCCTGCCGAGGCCGCAGTGGTTCATTGTGGATGGCCCCTTGCTCGCTAACCTGAAGGGTCAGAGTTCAATCCCGGCAAATGTCGCGATGAACTTTCGTAAATTGCAAAAAGTAGCTAATGTCGCTTTCCTGGAAAAATAATCTTCATTGCACAAGGCATGGCCTTGCCCATCTTCATTAGCCCAATAGGTGCAGAGGAGTAGTTCGTAACAACTCCATTCATTTCAATTTGTGAACGCTGGGGAGATGAAGCTTTACTTTCATATCTCATCTAAGACCAAACAATGTTGTAACTAACGCAACATGAAATTGTTACTGACGCAACATGTCTGATTCTATTTTCTGATTATTATATTTCTTGCAATGAAACCACACATTCTTTAATAATTCTTTATTATATCATTAACGGAATGAAAATTAAAAAAAAAAAAAAAAAAAATATGTACCAAGTTTAGGCTTGTACAATGAAAGTAAACAACATAATTAGTCGAATGAGCCTAATTATAACAATAATTTTAAGATTCATTTTGGTAATCCAACAAAACATTCATTAATTCTCTTCAATTCATGTACGGGCAATGTGAAATCAATACAACCATTGTAACAGGACACCAAAATATGATCCAGGTGTGAAGATTCTTCTTTGTCATCTGTCTTTGACCAAATAAAATGTGGAACACCATCTTGCGGATATTTGTGGAAAATTTCATTTTCCAGAATCCTTGTTGTGTTCCCTGACAAAATCTGTCAACATAGTCAACAGTATAATAGGTCTCAAGTTAAATATTTAATGACGCTCTGGCAACATTCAGCCCGGTTAAATTTGGTTTTGGTACATCAGCAGAATTTAAATTTGACCCATAAGGCCACACCAAATTTATTTTCTGTTCTTCGGGATTTTTGAGGAAAAAATAAATACGATCCAATTTGTGCACTAATGTCTGCCATGGTAAAATATTTGTGAAATGCAACAAGCCTGAAACAATGAGTAACACTCATTAATTTAATTTTCTACAAAACATATTCCTGTCAAATCCATCAATAATTTCCTCGGTGGGCTGTGGAGGCTTTTTGGTCACAAAATATTCAATGTATATAACTTTAGTTCTTCACATATACTAACTTTTAAATTGGGAGCCACATGCACACCGCCAGCCTTATCCGAATCTTTCATAACGATATGGTCTATATTGTCATACACATTTCTGCCCCTGGACGACGATTCGCACTAATAATTGAAAGTTCATTCAAGTACACATCCATGAATGTGCATTCTGAAGCGAAATCTACAGCCGTATAAGGCAGTATTGTATCTGTAATTGATCGTATGAATACAATAAGTAGCTTTGCCTATTCATTGTGGAATATGTAGAAATAAATAATAGTGGTGGCCTATTTCGCACATGGAACAGTCATAGAAAAAATTTCCGAAAGCAGACGTTGCTAAGTTACCGATGATGTAATCGATTCGTTGTACCATATGGTGATACCATACAAAAGAAGGCCTATTCAGAAACATTATATTATACTTTGATAATTTTCATTTGAATTTATCTACGTAACGAAAAATATCTGACGATTTTAACAAAAAGTCATTGATTTAAGAAATTTATCATTAAAATCGCAAAGGGAATAATTTACGAAGCAATTCCAGTCGTCTGTTGTCTTCAGTTCAGACAAACTTGATTGAAAGTTTCACAACACTCTAGTAAGATTTTTTGTGAAGATTAAAATAGGGGTTAAATTTATGTTATTTATCCATATAATCTGATCTTACATAAAAGATCTCGAGTCTCGACCATGTCATTGGTCTCAACGGAATACGGTTTTAAACCTGACATAATTTATGATCTCGATAATCGAGGCTAATAAAAACAGTTGAATTACTGGAACTGGAAGACGTTGACAATACAAACATGATCTCGGAAGCAAATGAAAATAGGCAAATATTATAAGGAAAATACATAAAATTCCACACATTAATGACTTTACAAAATAGAGAGAAATTTTTTTTTTAAATCAGGGATGCAGAATCTCGATCTACCTTTCTACGTACAGATTTAATTTTTGTTTTCTAAAAAAAAAAAAAAAAATACAAGTTGATATATTTGGTACGGAAAATCCCGACGATCAGAATATCAATTTGGTGTGGCCTAAATAGCGACAAGTGACTGATTGACTGCAGTACCATCTGTGAATGGACTTAAATCACCGACTATCATTTGTGTGCTTGGTATACGCTTGAAATAATGACATTTATGTATGTTTGGGATTGGTTGAAGTTAGTTGCGTATCCAGAAATCATCCATCTCCTTCGCCATAGCAGCAATTTCATCTTTGTCAACAAATATAATATTTATATTCGTACAGTATCCTTTGGCAACATTGGCAGATCCTCAGCAGCAGAGTTCACTAATACCTGGTTTTGCAGAATTCTTCTCCACGTTTTACCATACCGCCTATACCATCAACATATCACAATTCTCATTGTAAATACAACAACAGACTGTGTGATCCTTCTCTGATATTGGACGTACTTCCATAGGTTCAAGATTGGTAAATTTAGATTTTTGTACTTTTATAGAAGGATTCTCCTGTTTGAACATACGAAAAGCCTTCATTACCGTCACATTACTGTCGGATAACCTTTCATACCTGGCATTTGTCTGGAAATACTGCCACTGTATTTATACTGTAATAATCAAAAATTGTTCTATCATCTGAAGATAAAACCTGTGGTGTAGAAGGTTATGTAGGCAGATTAAACTTCACGGCTATTTATTTTTACCACTGCCAGCTGTTTTCTTGGGCTATTTGGTAGGGATTTGCCAACTCTCCGAACTGCTTTCCCGAATGATTTAGCAGACCCAAATGCTTTGTCTGGTGATTGTGTTATTCCAGGAGAAGAAACTCTTTCTTTTCGTAGGAGTCTTGATTTTCTCATTCTTATTTTACTTTCAATCCTTTCTTTGTTAATTCGACTTCTACCCCACTTTACTCTAGAGTTCTTTTGCTGCTCCCTGTTCTTCATTTGCATTTCCCCCCGTTTCTCTCCAGTCATCCGAACTCGGAATTCTGTCATTCTCTCGGCACTAGATTTTGTTTTTCTTGTATATCTGAAATGAAATACCTGTATTGATAGTCTTTTTGAATAAAAAAAAAACTGATGAAAACTATTTATTCTCAATCATTACAAATTCTTGTAAATTAACATAAATCTAGTCAGTTACGTTGCGTCAGTTACACTTTTAAATTAAATACAATATTTTCAATGCGAATAATTTTGTTTTTATATCATGCAAATCATTTTATCAAAGTATTTTTCAAGAAAATCTGAATCTCAAGTAACTACTCTACATACTCAACTGTGTAACTAACGTAACATTTTAAAAAATGAATTAAATTCAATTTTTCTTATGATAGAAAGTAAAATCTGATTGAATTTTTTTATGCGTTGCGACACCGGAATACATAATCTATGTAATAAAAACAAAACTTACCCCTTAAAAAATCTTTTTTTTATGTATAAAAACACTGTTTTAATAGAGTTGAAATGACTCCCTTTCTACTACCTTTCTTAAACTAGGCTAAATAGGCAGATTCAAGATGGCCGCAAGTCACATGACATAAAGAAAGCAGAAAATGTTTGCTGAGTTTGAAAAGCCAATAATCATCTAACTATTTTATGTGAAAAAATCAAAGAAAATTTAAGTTCTTAAAAATCTGTAAAAAGTAACATTCTGAATGGAATTAGCCTATGGGCAAATACTGCACTGATGTAGTTCTTCCTTGTGAGATGTTAAGTCGAACAATTTGAACCATTGATGATCGCTTCGCTCTCTACCGTTAAGATTGAGATCGATATGACCATTTAATTCAAATTAGTAGCCAAGTCTTTTATTGACCAACGTCTCAAATGGTTAACATAGAGTCATGGTCAAACAAATGGGTCGGTATTATCTGAAGTGACTTCTATTTGGTAGGGGTATGCGGCGTGATGATGCCTTTCTTATTGCATAAAGCGCTCTTCGTGTACATCAACGGGAAGGCTAAGACCTCGTTCGTCGTCTATGGGCAAGTGAAGAAGGTCTCTTTGATATTCAAATATTCTTTGGTATGGTTATTGCCAGAACTGCCATCAGCATTACACTTGGCTTTCCCTTTATTCCAATAATCTGTAGAATCCCTTTAACATTAAGTTGTAATGATCGTGACCTACCTGGCTTTTATAGTTGATACTGTTGATAAAGGTCCATCATATTTGTAGAAGTATGGTGGCTGTTTTAGTAAATATATCAGAAAAACATATATACATTAGTTTTCAGGGAAGGGTTGGATTGATTTGCCAGATGTGGTGTGTCTGTGTGCATTGAATAAAAACGTTTTAAATGTTTAGTTACAAAATTCACAGACGGTTAAAAAAAAAATCTTCGAATATATACATTATAATTATTTTTAAATTGAAAATTATTCATTGAGAACATAGTCCCATAAAAGTACTTACAAAGGTTACAAATAAAAAAAAATGTAGGGTAGTAAATCTATTTTTAGATGACGTGTCCTTCACCTTAGTGCAAAGTTCGCTGCCTCGTTTTCATAGCAACTCACGCTTCACGCTTCCTCCATTTTGCCTAAGGGCTTTTGTAAAGTCTCTGAAAAAATCAAAATGAAATATGTCTAAGGTACAAACTCGACGAAGTACAGCCGGTTGGAAATTCAAAGACGTGTTTAAGCCATGTAATTATGAAATGGAGGACGAAGAATCTCCCATAAACGATGGGTAAACCGTGTTCGAAAACAGTCATCCCACTACAAGTAAGTCAACAAGGAAGGCCTCAACGTCGAAGCCACAGACGACGATGTCAAAGACTACAGCGTTATTGGGTCAATTCAGTGTACCACACGTTAACAGCTCTCAAATGGGTCCGTGGCTGAGCACAATACGGTCGATGAAATTCAGAGTAAAGGTACAGAATTACTGTTACTCCTAGAACAACTAATGAACATTCGAACCGAACGTGGAAAAGCGATCATCCATAAGCAGATTGCTTCAGAAAAAAACGAGGATTGAGGCACCCCCTTACCTACTCCCTGTTCCCGTAACACAAGCTTGGTCGTGTTCGAGCGACATCCCTAGGTCTTCCCAGAGTATGGAAGTGTGACGTCACAATTTACTCGGGTGATTGTGCCGATACGCGATTGGAACCCGGGGAATTCAAAATGGAAGGCGACAGAAGGCAAATGCGTTTCTGTGCCGCTTTTTTGTTACTCCAGCGTAAATCCCGGGCACTGACAAATTATATGAATCCCCTAAATGATAGCTTTGTTGCGTATTTCTACTTCCAAGCTTCTAAACAAAATAAAGTATGTAGAATAGAAGGATACGCAGAAGAAACTGTACCAAGATACTAGTATCTTGACATTTCAAGGACACTTTCGTTTAACCAGGTGCTCATTTGATCTTTTAGTTCAACGGCTTGGGAGATGCCCAGTCATGGTAGAAGCGAGGCAACAAGGCGGGGGCACATCAATCACTATCGAAAAACAAGCTTTGATGTGCTGTTGGTATCTCGGTAAGTTTATTTTGAAATGATTTGGCTATAATTCTAACAGGTTTATCTTAACTTTGTAATTTATCTATATAATTAAACATAATTATACCTGCGACGTCTAATCAGCTGGCAGTCGTGCTCTATTGTTAAAACAGCACAATCTGCTCGTCAGGCTCTTGACATGCTACGTTAAATAATATGCAAATTATGCATTAAGGATATATTATGTCATATATTTTAAGCAACCTTGAGAGCTTTAGGTCAATGTCTGATCGATTCGGAGTACCAAAATGATCGGTTCACAAATCTTGCAAGCGTGTGGTTTGCTGTCTTACCAATGAAATAATGTCAGAAGAAGTCGTATGGCCTACTGGAGATACATTACAACATATTGTGGAAGAATTTACCGATCTCACAGGCATTTTAATATTCGATTGATCCTTCTAACAACATATTGTATTTTCATAATACATAAGAAATTTTCGAATTTTGTAGTTAATAAATGATTGATCTTTTTTTATTTAAGGTATCGTGGGAGCCATCGATGGATCGCATATACGGATCACAGCAACAAAACATCAAGCCGCATCATACATCAATAGAAAAGATAGCTTGCCAGGTAAGGTAATATACGCCCACTGGCAGCATTGATTTTGAATAAAAAATTTTCAGTAAGGTAACAATTGGTGGACTGAAATATTCAACCTTCCGCCATATACTTTTTTTCTAGGGACTCTAGTTTCATTAAAAATGTTAGGAATAGTACCTTATAACAATTCATTAAATATTTTTCGGTATTTTTATGATTTGCAATAGGGTTCACCCTTAATAATATTTTGATAGTTTTAATAGGGATCTTCCTTGAGAGATATCAAACAATTTCAGCGAAAAAATGAACTTGTGTTCACAAGCCAAAAGATTAAAGCGTTTTCAAAAACAAGGGCAATAACTGACATTAAATATTTTTCGGTTTATCTGATTTTCAATAGGGTTCATCCTTGGGAGAAAACAAATACTAAAGCCAAGTTTCATCAAAATCCATTCAAAATTGTTCTTTCTAGAGTGTTTTCAAACTAAAATTGAATGCGTTTTTAAGAACAAGGGCAACAACTCATACTAAATGTTTTTCGATTTCGCTGATTTTCGATAGGGTTTATCCTTGAGTTATAACATACTCTCACACCAAGTTTCATCAAAATCAGTCAAGAATTGCACATTGTAGAGTTTTTACGAGACATTCAAGAACAAGGGCGAGAACTCATACTAAAACAAATACTAAAGCCAAGTTTCATCAAAATCCATTCAAAATTGTTCTTTCTAGAGTGTTTTCAAACTAAAATTGAATGCGTTTTTAAGAACAAAGGCAATAACTTGTACTAAATATTTTTCGATTTATCTGATTTTCAATAGGGTTCATCCTTGGGTAAAAACAAATACTCAAACTAAGCTTCATCAAAATCCATTAAGAATTGTTTTTTCTATAGTGTTTACAAGCTAAAATTAAACGTGTTTTCAAGAACAAGGGCAATAACTCATACTAAATATTTTTCAATTTTGCTGATTTCAATATGATTCATCCTTGAGTAAAAACACACTCTCACACCAAGTTTTATGAAAATCGGTCAAGAATTGTGCCATGTAGAGTGTTTACGAGACAAAAATCAAACACGTTTAAAAGAACAAGGGCAAAAATTCATATTAGATATATTTTGATATTTTTAATTTTCAATACGGCTCCTCCCTGGGTGATATCAAACAATTTCAGTGAGTTTTTTCAACATTGGTCATGAATTGTGTCTTCTAGAGTGTTTATAAGCCAAATTGTTAAACGGTTATCAAACACAAGGGCAATAAATGACTCTAAATATATTTCGATTTATTTGATTTTCAAAAGGGTTCATCCTTGGGTAAAAACAAATACTCAAGCCAAGTTTTATCAAAATCCATTAAGAATTGTTCTTTCTAGAGTGCATACAAGCTAAAATTCAACGCGTTTTCAAACACAAGGGCAATAACTGATACTAAATATTTTTCCATTTAACTGAATTTCAATAGGGTTCGTCCTTAGGTGATTACAAATACTCATTCCAAGTTACATCAAAATCGCTCACAAATCGGTTCACAAATCTTGCAAGCGTGTGGTTTACTGTCTTTCCAATGAAATAATGTCAGAAGAAATCGTATGGCCTACTGGCCTTGTTAATTCTGTCCTAGTTGCATGTTGCCTTCACAATATCTGTATAGGAGATGGTTTGTTTGATGATTGTGTGACTGATGCTGATGATCCAAATGATTATATAATCCAAGCTCATTCTGAAGATATAGGAGGTGTTCAGAGAATACAAAATATGGTTGATATACTATAAAAGAAAAAACATTTAGAAATGGGCTTGGATTTCGGGGAAGGGAGGGATTGAATCTCCCAAATGTACAGGCCTATGGTGGAACAAATATCTTATTGAGAAATTGGGATCTGGATCTGTTGGATGATTTTCTTCTCTTCTGATCTGAAATTAGAAAAAATAAAATAACTCGCCCGATGGGCGAGTAGTATAGTACCTGTTAAGTACAGATTATTTTTAGTTTGCTATGAACAAGGTTGTCATTTAAGTTCTGATTTTTTGAATATGCCACTATCGTTTTCTGTTTATAGACATGAGGAAATTTCTCTTGAAGACTCTTATAATGGGTTTGAACTATCTTACTTGCTTTATTACTGGTTGTATTAAATGGAACTACAAAGGGTGCTATGCCTACACTGTGGTGAATATTAAGTCCTATGGGTCTTGCTGTATTCAATGTCTCAATCCAATGGGCTTCTCTAGATTGACGGAATTTGGTAGTTTCATCTTCGGGCAAGTCGATTTCTATGCGCTCAATTGGGGTTAGGGTGAGATCGTCAAGTGAATGGTCGTCAAGATTGAAATGGTTAGAAACAGGCTTGTCTTTTTTTTAATTTAATATCTGATCTGTGAGCATTAAAACGAGTGCGTAATTTGTTCTTTGTTTCCCCGATTATTGTTTGGGACATTTTTTACATGAAATTAAGTATATTACATTCGAGTTTTCACATGTTAGGTGCTCTTGGATCGGGTATCTTTTATTCGTAGAGTTACTTTGAAAATAATGCGTTTCTGATATAAAGGGACATGTTTTGCATCTGGTTGACATACATGGGGCACTCCTTAAACCTGGAGGCCCTTCGGCATAAAGTCTATTTTTAGCTGCTAACTGTGCTAATGTGGAATTTTTTATGTTTCGTAAAAATCGTTTAGAGTATCCACGCTCTTTCAGTTTTGAAAAAAACAATCGTACAGGCTTGGTTGAAATCAGAAGGCCTTGTGCAAATTCGGTGAAATCGTAAAACTTGTGACTTAATAATTCCAGAAAATGTATGTTTTGGATGAAATGAGCTCTTATGCAAAAGTTGATGAGTGTCGGTTTCTTTGAAATATACTTTAATATCTAATTTATTAGTCTCCGCTATGGAATCACCTTTAAAAACAGTAGTATCGAGAAAATCTATGCTTTTGTGACTGACGCTGGCTGTTAGTTTGATGGACGGGTGGTGGTTGTTGAGGATTTCAAAAAATTGCCAAAATTGTTCTATGGAGTAAGTCCAAACCATGAAAATGTCATCTAAGAAGCGTCCATAGAAAAGTGGGTCAAATGGACAAAGGGGTAATACCTCACGTTCCCACTCTGCCATGAAAAGGTTTGCGTATGAAGGGGCGAATCGTTTGCCCATAGCTGTACCTGGGGTTTTTGTAGATATGTTTTACCATTAAATGTGAAATCATTGCGACTAAGACAAATCTCTAAAAGCTGTAGAATTGCATCGTCGGGTCTGTCTGGATCTGGGTTTCTATCAAAAGCTTTGCGAACTGCCATTAGGCCAGTAGTGTTGTCGATATTGGTGTACATGGGAAGTTACGTCTATTGAAATTAGAATAGCATTTGAAGGGACTTTGAGGTTTTTTACTTTATTGACAAAGTCAGTTGTGTCCTTAAGGTAGGCTCGATGTTGACATGCTAGTGGTAGTAAGAAATGATCGATGTATTCTGACACTGCATAAGACTCACTACCACAGTCAGAGATAATCGGGGGGCCCTTTTTAGGGATTCTATTAGGCATGAACCAATCCTTGGTAGGATTCTTATGAATTTTCGGCAAAAATGTATAAGTGTCTCCCGCGGCAATCAGATTTGGCAGAAAGATAGTCCCTATTGTTTCTGTTTTAAATGACTTGTTTTAACTAAGTCGGCAAGAATATTGTTTATCATATTAGCAGTTTCTTTAAAAATCGGCTCCGGTAAAATTGCATAGTGTTTAGGATTATTCAATTGATGCTCTGCTTCTGCAATATAATCTTCCCTATTTAATATAACGCAACATGAACCTTTGTCACTCTTTTTAATTACAATGCTATCGTCTTTTTTTTAAGTACATTTAATGCTTCACGTTCTACTCGCGTTAGATTAGGCTTCTCGTGTTTTATGGAAAGATTTGATATTTGGTTATTCATACTTGTAAATACGTTTAACATTTCTGGATGGATAGCGGTTTTAGGTGGTTTCCACGTGGATTTAGGAATAAACATTGTTCTAGCACCGCGTGGAGGGTGGTTTCGAAAAAAAATATGTGCAACTGAGATTCCGTTGAAAAACGTTGGATAGACGGTTGAAGATAATCAAGGTTAGGTAATTTAGGAGTCGGAATAAATTTAAGTCCACGGTCTAAGATTGAATGCTGGAGGGGTGTGAGAATTTTTCGGCTTAAGTTAACGACGGTTTGGCCTAGCGGCGGCCTCTCAATATTTTTATCCCCAGTAATTAGTTTAAAGACTTACCCGGTGCTTGAAGCTGGTGTATCCAAAACAAGTATATATTGTTGGCTGTTTCCGGAGACCAATGAAGATTATCAACTGGTTCGAATTCTTCTTCGTAGGGTGACAGGATTGTTGCGTTCTCAGTGTCGGAGTTCATCATCATATCGTTGAATGTCTTAAGATTCTGGGTGGGCTTTCTTAGAGATTTTATTAGAGATAGGTATACAAGAAAAGATGATCTTGGAGGTAGGAAAGGTTTGGTTGGCTGTGGAAATTAATTTCTGGGCTTGGTTAAATGAGGTTTTGGCTAACTGGTCACGATTGTTGAGGCCTACATGCAGAATGATCGTAGCCGGTTTATGATCATGGTCGTAAGATTTTAAGGATGGGACTGGATGTGGTGGATTTGGGCACCAGGATACGAGTGTATTTCGGTGTCTGGAGCTGTTTTGGTAATTCGGTTGAGGTTTGAGGACCCAATAATTAAAGTAGATTTCTGTAGAGCAGGTAGATTCCATGATGACTTGTCCTTGGTTTGGTGATAAAAGGGTTTGGTAGCGGATATAATGGTTGTCGACGGGGTGATAGGTACTGGATTGGTAGTTGTTACAAATGTGGCATTGGGTACGGACTGAGATCTGGTTCGTGGTGGAGATGGTCTGGGGGACACTTGACCTGGTTGGAGAATTCGGGGTGGTTTGTTGATCCAAAAACTTACAGAAGGAAGAAAGGTCGACCGAACCTGGGTCACGTGGTGAAGATTCAGATGGTGTAGGCGAGGAATCTGAAAGGGAAAAGAGAAGGGGGGTACCTTCTCTACGAGAACGTTTACCAAAGTCTGCTGGACTAGGGGATGGTGGAGTTCGAGTTGGTCTTGAGCTTAGCCTTGGAGTTGGGCTTAGCCTTGGAGTTGGGCTTAGCCTTTGAGTTGGGCTTAGCCTTGGAGTTGGGCTTAGCCTTGGAGTTGAGCTTGGAGTTGGAGTTGGTCTTGGAGTTGGGCTTAGCCTTGGAGTTGGGCTTAGCCTTGGAGTTGGGCTTAGCCTTGGTGTTGGGCTTAGCCTCGGAGTTGGGCTTAGCCTCGGAGTTGGTCTTGGAGTTGGGCTTAGCCTTGGAGTTACGCTTGGAGTTGGGCTTGGAGTTTGACTTGGAGTTGGACTTGGTCTTGGATTTTGAGTTGGATTTGGATTTTGAGTTGGTCTAAATGGGGCACCAGTGTTAATCTGAACATCAACCCCAAAAAATCGAACATTGTTTATTAAAGAAACCCTTCAATCCCTACATCTAGTTTTGATTTTTCATGTGGTCTATCCAATATCAAATTCACAGATGTATACAGATACTTAGGTATTTGGATTGACGAACATTTGGACATGAAAAAGGCAACTACCGAATTAGCTAAGTCAGCCAGTCGAGCTCTAGGAGCCCTTAGCACAAAATTCAAATTATGTGGTGGAATGTCATACTCTGTGTTTACTAACATGTATAATAACCTGGTTGAGCCTATTTTGTTCTAGTGTGTGGGAATATGGGGTACAAAGGAATATTCGTGTAATAATTCAGTTCAAAATAAGGCTATGAAATTGTTTTTAGGGTTCGGCAGATTCACACCAAATGTTGCAAGTAGGGGAGACATGGGATGGCTTTCATGTTTGTCAAAACAGAAAGCGGAGTGAATCAGATTATTATGCAAGTTGTTCCGAGCGGATCAACAAAGGCAGATTTTCGGTATACTTAAGCATCTCTCCTCCAATATGTTCATCACAAAAAGAAGCAAAATACTGAACTTCGACTCAGCTGAATGGAATAGACAACTATTTAATGATCGGCAAAATACTAACGGTAATAAACTACGAACATACAGGAAGTTTAAAACTGATCTCTCCCTGGAGCTTTATGTAACGGATGTCCGCATACCAAGGTCACAAAGACGCATCATTTGCCAGTTAAGAAGTGGTTGTCTCCCTATCGCTATTGAAACTGGACGTTATTCCAAACCACCGACCCCACTCGATAGGCGTAAATGTAAATGTTGTGAGGAAAATGATATTGAAGATGAGTGAGGTGAGAATTTTTCGGCTTAAGTTAACGACGGTTTGGCCTAGCGGCGGCCTCTCAATATTTTTATCCCCAGTAATTAGTTTAAAGACTTACCCGGTGCTTGAAGCTGGTGTATCCAAAACAAGTATATATTGTTGGCTGTTTCCGGAGACCAATGAAGATTATCAACTGGTTCGAATTCTTCTTCGTAGGGTGACAGGATTGTTGCGTTCTCAGTGTCGGAGTTCATCATCATATCGTTGAATGTCTTAAGATTCTGCTGGGCTTTCTTAGAGATTTTATTAGAGATAGGTATACAAGAAAAGATGATCTTGGAGGTAGGAAAGGTTTGGTTGGCTGTGGAAATTAATTTCTGGGCTTGGTTAAATGAGGTTTTGGCTAACTGGTCACGATTGTTGAGGCCTACATGCAGAATGATCGTAGCCGGTTTATGATCATGGTCGTAAGATTCAAGGATGGACTGGATGTGGTGGATTTGGGCACCAGGATACGAGTGTATTTCGGTGTCTGGAGCTGTTTTGGTAATTCGGTTGAGGTTTGAGGACCCAATAATTAAAGTAGATTTCTGTAGAGCAGGTAGATTCCATGATGACTTGTCCTTGGTTTGGTGATAAAAGGGTTTGGTAGCGGATATAATGGTTGTCGACGGGGTGATAGGTACTGGATTGGTAGTTGTTACAAATGTGGCATTGGGTACGGACTGAGATCTGGTTCGTGGTGGAGATGGTCTGGGCACACTTGACCTGGTTGGAAAATTCGGGGTGGTTTGTTGATCCAAAAACTTACAGAAGGAAGAAAGGTCGACCGAACCTGGGTCACGTGGTGAAGATTCAGATGGTGTAGGCGAGGAATCTGAAAGGGAAAAGAGAAGGGGGGGTACCTTCTCTACGAGAACGTTTACCAAAGTCTGCTGGACTAGGGGATGGTGAACTGCGGGTTGGTCTTGAGCTTAGCCTTGGAGTTGGGCTTAGCCTTTGAGTTGGGCTTAGCCTTTGAGTTGGGCTTAGCCTTGGAGTTGGGCTTAGCCTTGGTGTTGGGCTTAGCCTCGGAGTTGGGCTTAGCCTCGGAGTTGGTCTTGGAGTTGGGCTTAGCCTTGGAGTTACGCTTTGAGTTGGGCTTGTAGTTTGACTTGGAGTTGGACTTGGTCTTGGATTTTGAGTTGGATTTGGATTTTGAGTTGGTCTAAATGGGGCACCAGTGTTAATCTGAACATCAACCCCAAAAAATCGAACATTGTTTATTAAAGAATCCCTTCAATCCCTACATCTAGTTTTGATTTTTCATGTGGTCTATCCAATATCAAATTCACAGATGTATACAGATACTTAGGTATTTGGATTGACGAACATTTGGACATGAAAAAGGCAACTACCGAATTAGCTAAGTCAGCCAGTCGAGCTCTAGGAGCCCTTTGCACAAAATTCAAATTATGTGGTGGAATGTCATACTCTGTGTTTACTAACTTGTATAATAACCTGGTTGAGCCTATTTTGTTCTAGTGTGTGGGAATATGGGGTACAAAGGAATATTCATGTATTAATTCAGTTCAAAATAAGGCTATGAAATTCTTTTTAGGGTTCGGCAGATTCACACCAAATGTTGCAAGTAGGGGAGACATGGGATGGCTTTCATGTTTGTCAAAACAGAAAGCGGAGTGAATCAGATTATTATGCAAGTTGTTCCGAGCGGATCAACATAGGCATATTTTCGGTATACTTAAGCATCTCTCCTCCAATATGTTCATCACAAAAAGAAGCAAAATACTGAACTTCGACTCAGCTGAATGGAATAGACAACTATTTAATGATCGGCAAAATACTAACGGTAATAAACTACGAACATACAGGAAGTTTAAAACTGATCTCTCCCTGGAGCTTTATGTAACGGATGTCCGCATACCAAGGTCACAAAGACGCATCATTTGCCAGTTAAGAAGTGGTTGTCTCCCTATCGCTATTGAAACTGGACGTTATTCCAAACCACCGACCCCACTCGATAGGCGTAAATGTAAATGTTGTGAGGAAAATGATATTGAAGATGAGTTCCATGTGATGATTAATTGCCCCGTTTATAACAGTATAAGATCTGATCTTTTAATCTTTTGTCGAAATATGTCTTCAAATTTTAGCCTTTTATCGGAACGTGACAAATTTTATTTTATTATGAGTGAGGCGCCCGTCTAATATCACTTGGGTAAATTACTCTCTAATATGTATAAAACACGTCAGAAAATTTTAGCTTTTAAATAACCAGACAATATTTACTGTTACTATAGTGTAGAGAGAGCCCGTGTATTATTTTGTTTTATTTGTAATTTTTATACAATACTGAGAAAATAGTTTTAATTTATGAACTAATCAATAGTTTAAATCTAGAGGTAGATGTATATTTATTTAAATTGTAATATGTAAATATGTTTTTACCTGTAAGTGTCAGATAGGCCAATTTTGGCCGGGAATCCTATTATTATTCCTTATTATGTTGTATATTTATGCCTGTGATTTGTGACACAACTAATAAACTAAATTATTATTGCGTGGCAAATAAAATTTGTCACGCTTTGTTTTCGTTCGGATTATTTTTTTTTTTTTTTTTTTTTTTTTTTTTTTTTTGGGAAGCTCGCTTGCCCAAACGGAAAAAGATAGACTAATTTTGTTTTCACCAATGGTTTTTATATGGGCTGGAATCAAAAATGAATATCTAACATAATATTTTCGCTAACCCGAAAGTGGTTAATTGCATAATATGCAAATAAGATTTCAAGCTAGCTCGGGCCCTAATAGTCGGATCGGTCTGAAATTTACAGGATATAGATAGATAGGCAGCGCAATTAAAACTACATCATCAAAATTTTTTGATCACTTCCGGTTTGGGCGTGGGGACTTCCGGTTTTTTCGTCTCATGTCGAGCGACCCTGCTTCCCATGTAATTCAAGAATCTAAACAAAAACAGTATATTTAAGCTATACTAAATGATTTTAATCCCCTGATATGAAGAAAAATTAAATTGAATGTTGCGCATGCGCAGTTTTCAAAAATGGCAAATTTTCTTAAAAATTTAAAAGTCCGCCAATTATTGACCGATTTTTATGATTTTGGTGTCTATCAAAACCTTGATACTTTATCTAAAAAATGTTGGGAACAGAATTTTGATTTTCGAATTTGAATTTTTTTTATGCCCGTTCGAATTTTTCAAAAATTTAAAACTCTATATCTCGTGACCTTGACCTTCAATGACCTTGACATTTGAGATGTAGAATGTCCTTGACCTCAGCTGTCTATAGATGTGCTGATATTGCATGACAAATATTAACTTCCGGTTTTATAGCCCACCGAAATCTGACTATTTTGCAATTTGGGACGGTTATATTACACTTTCGGGCTCTAATGTTCGGATCGATCTGAAATTTACAGGATATAGATAAATAAGCAACACAATTAAAAATATATCATCAAAATTTTTTGATCACTTCCGGTTTGGGCGTGGGGACTTCCGGTTTTTTATCTCATTTCAGGCGACCCTACATCCCGTGTAATTCAAGAATGTAAGCAAAAACAGTATATATTAGCTATACAAAATAATTTGTATCCCCCGAGAAGAAAAAAATTCCAATTGCTAGTTGCGCATGCGCCATTTTTCCGAGAATGACAAATTTTCTTTAAAATTTAATTAGTCCGTCATTTATTATTTATGCCCGTTTGAATTTTTTAAAAATTTGAAATTCTAAATCTTGTGACCTTCACCTTCAATGACCTTGAAATTTTCCATATAGAATGGCCTTGACATCAGCTGTCTATAGATCTAACAATATTGTTACGCTTGTTCCACAATTGGAGGCTGAAAAGTACCGGAATTGAAAGCTAGCAGGTTAGAAGTTTCAAAATGTTCGAAATCCATGGGATAACGCATAGTTGCCATGCTCGGAGCTGTTCACAGTTCTAGTTATTATTATTATTATTATTATGTATTATACACTTTATGGGGTGTTGTACTTTAAAAATATATCTGCAAGCGATAATTTACATTTAAAAGATTATAAAAGGATTCTAGTGGCTGGTGGAGTACTAATATTAGTTTTTTGATACAATCAGTCCCTTGTAGGCATAGTATATTACATTTTTAAGACTGTAATTCAAGTTTTGTCTTTAAAACATCTATTTTCATTTAAGGTGCGAATGTGCATTATGTTAAAATGTTAGTAATTTATTTAATTATAGATATATGTTTACTTAAAATTTAGTAATGAAATAGTTTAGTTGAACAATATCACAGGTTGTTTATTATAGCTGATGTTGAACAACTCAGAGTTATTACGGCTGTAGTCCATACCAGAGGGGGGGGGGGCGTTCTTCATCTATACAATCATCTAATTGGTATGATAGTTCCGCTTGGAGAGAACTCCCTTCGGACTCGATATAACCAGTTTCAGTATAAGATCGTGTAATCTATGTCAAATTCTTTTTGTCCAATGCGTTAAATTCTGTTAAGAATTTCTCTGTGGATTCTGTGGAGTCTAACGTGACCAATATGCGTCCTTGTCCTATATTTTGGAAACAGTCCATTTGATAAATATCGATGTCACGTTTTGCTATTGTCCTTATAAATTAAGTGGAATTAGGCCTGGAAGATTCGTTAGGAATTAGGGTTAATTTTCTGTTAAGTTTCTCCATTATGTAAGAAAAAAAAAAGAACAAAAAAAAAAAAAAACCTCCTGGATTACAGAATCCAACCGGAATTGGGCTTATTTACATTGGTGGTCTCATTTTTTCACATTTATAAGCTACATTTATAAACCACTTTTAAACTGTTAATTCAGATGAGAGGGAGCGAAAAAATACCACAGTCGAAATCTATAGACCGTACAAATCAAAACAAAACCGGAAAGCAAGAACAGTTGACAAATTTGCAGAGCACATCAACACCCGACTTGTCAGTCCGCCAACGTTTTCTACGTTCGACATCACATTAGTTTGACATCTCAATTGTCAAGCGTGGTTAATTAAGCGTGAATTTCGCTTTAAGGTCCTATGTCCTACACCCGGGGCGGTCACATCTAAATTCAACTATCCTACCTATAGGTTCCGAGATAAGTTGTGTTAGGTTAAAGTGACGTATGATGTTGTGTAATCCACTGTTTTGCGAGGTTAGGAAGTTAACATTAAAATCTCCAAGTATGATTATATATGCTTGTCAAGATCCTTGGCTTTTGAAACACTGTCTACGATCTTATTCCAGTACTCCGATGGGGCGTATGTTGTCCTGCAGAAGGAACCAACAAGAAAGTTTCGGCTTTTATTTCTTAATTTCAATTCATACTGCTTCCAGACCTACAGATTGAAGTTCTGGACGATGTTTGAGAGAAGAAGAACACCTAGGGTGTTGGATCTGTTTCAAAGGCTGGGGAGGTGTAAGTTTTTGATAATAATTTTCTCTGGTTCAGTGCTCGGATTCAGTCAGGTTTCCAATAAAGTCAAAATGTCTATGTCATGAAAGGCTGCCTCGATCTGATGATTTTTTTCATTAGTTAGGCTACGTACGTTTTGGTGAATTATAGAGATGCATTTGTTTTTAATGTTAGGACCTGGGTTTTTTCAATATATTGTGATATATTTCATGTGAGGGCGTATAAAAATATAACTTGAGTTTCTGAAGGACCGAATCGCATTTTAGAGATAGTTGAGACAGGTATATCACAAAAATGTGTTAAGATGATACTAACAAGAACACGATGGGTCAGGAGAGTTATTTACCTTGAAGATGAAAAATAAAGTCAAAGTCTATTAGAGGCACCCATGGTACACGTGCTGTGAACGAAGTCAATGTGTTCATTAGAAAGATTGATGGATGGCGAGAAATAAGTGAAATGAAAGGATAGATATGTGGTCATGGAATGTAAAGGACGGAAGTAAAGAAATAAAGCTAAGTGCTTATATATACAGAAAAACAAACGTATGTACATGGTGGATATCGCATTATAATTCATAATAATGCGTGAGGGTTACTAGAAACCAGAGTCGATTAGAGACATAAGAGATCATCTGCAATTGAATGAGAATAATAGAAAACATGTAAATGGTAAGTATAAGTTTTGATCCAGTGGTAATAACTTGTCAACTATTTAATACAGGACGGAGACACAATAATTCTACATTGATTAGACTAAGATATTTCAGAATATTTAAATGGTAAGTATAAGTTTTGATCCAGTGGTAATAACTTGTCAACTAATTAACACTGGACTGAGACACTATAATTCTACATTGATTAGACCAAGATATTTCAGAATATTTAAATGGTAAGTATAAGTTTTGACTCAGTGGTAATAACTTGTCAACTATTTAATACTGGACTGAGACACTATAATTCTACAATGATTGGACTAAGATATTTCAAAATATTTAAATGGTAAGTATAAGTTTTGATCCAGTGGTAATAACTTGTCAACTATTTAATACTGGACTGAGACACTATAATTCTACAATGATTGGACTAAGATATTTCAAAATATTTAAATGGTAAGTATAAGTTTTGATCCAGTGGTAATAACTTGTCAACTAATTAACACTGGACTGAGACACTATAATTCTACATTGATTGGACTAAGATATTTCAAAATATTTTAAGGGTAAGTATAAGTTTTGATCCAGTTGTAATAACTCGTCAACTATTTAATACAGGACTGAGACTATATAATTTCTACATTGATTGGACAGAGATATTTCAGAATATTTAACTGTTAAGTATAAGTTTTGATCAAGTGGTAATAACTTGTCAACTAAGTAATACTGGACTATTCAAGAGGTGTAGCTATATTATTTAACAACAACTTTGATTTCACAATTCACAATCTGAACATGACGATGTAGGTAACCTGTTAGTAATAGACATAACAATAGACGGCATCCGCTGTATGGAGGTATAACGTTGCCAATATTCTCGATAGTGTTGCAGACTACAATGCAGCTTACAATTTACACTTTGCATTATGCATTTTGCATTAGACACGTTGCATTATACATTCTGCATTAGTCACTTTGCATTACGCACTTAGCATTATCGAGCCTTGCAGAATAGACTTCTACATAATAGAACATATACCTTATATGGAATGATGACTTATTCGTTTGCATACGTACAAAAACGGCGGAAATGTACGGAAATTTATAAACATGCGTGAGAAATAAATTCTCTCTGACGGTCAAGGTTGGTAAAAAGGGACGTTACGGCACTACTTCCCTTTTGTACTTCTTTATGATTTCTATTTCTATATATGTATTTTCTATAATATCGCGTAGTCTCACTTAATTATTAGTCGTAATTCCAACTTTCAAATGCAGATAATTATGGATATACATGGATTTGAAGGCTCAAATTTTTACAGTGAGCTGTGAACGCTATTACTGATTAGCTCAGGTAAAAAAACTCTCGTTTTTTAGACTAACGTTCGATTGGTCGAAACAAACGCCGCCGTTGTCCTTTTAAGCACATGCCTGGACTTCAGCCCAGAGTAGCTTCGGACAAAATACCCCGGTATAACCTGGACAACCCCCAATAGTTTTGGATGAAATTTCAAGCAAAAATGTTTTGCAGTACTCCGGGCCTTTAGTTTGGGCTTTAGCCTCAATCCCACATTCCCGGACTGAGGCCCCGGAATACTCCCGGACTCTGATTCGTGGATACTCCTTTAGTGCGGTCCGGGCTGAGCCCAAGATTTATTTGACATGACAAATACTTCCGTGTGTTACGGCGTTAAGCTTTCGGGTCTTCTCTGGGCCTATGTCCTGCTCTACACCGGCAAGGTTCAGGTGTAATCCGAATCTGTCCCGATCTGTTCATCCGGGTGTACTCCTTTGCTTTTCCGGGTATATGTGCAGAACTATTTTTGACATTTTTCTTGAAATTTCACCCAAAAATACGGGGGTCGTCCGGGATATAACAGGGTATTTTGTCCGGGGTAAGTCCGGGCTGAAGTCCAGCATGCGGAACTGGGGATTTAAAGACTATCAGCGGTATGATACTGAAGTTGGGGCTCTATATGGCGTATATACACGATATGGTTGACGATATGGCGCATATGGACGATATGCATGGTGGTATATATTTGGTATCAAATAATTCTTATCGTTGCGGCAGTGGTGGGCTACTGAAGTAGGTGCATATGGTATGCGCATATGGACGATATGGTGGCCTAGGCCGTTGCTGGGCAGTGTGGGTCATTGGGTGACTCATTAGACTTGTTAGTCATTGTCAGTGCCTGTAGGTCACATCATGGAAAAATCAAATAATTCTTTACGCCACTTCCAATAGAGGTATGATACTTAAGAACGTGCTTTATAACGCATATAGACGATATGATGGCATACATACATCGCACACTGGACAGTGTGGGTCATACAGGTGACTCACATGTCATGTGAGTCATTGTCAGTGTCGCTAGGTCACATCAACAGAAAATCAAATATTTTTTATCGTCACTTCTGGCAGTGGTAGAATACCAAAAGTAGGGGCTCTAAGGCTAATTTAATTCCATGTAAAGATATTTATATTAAGTTGGTTCAAAACGTCCCTGATACTGCTCAAGTATATAGGACTCAGACCACTAAAACATTTTATGCTAATGATTGTATAACGAATTTAGTCCGTTCTATTTTTAGAAATCCTCTTTCTCCCTTCCTTTGGGGGTGTTTGCATGCCCATTTTGGACTAATTTTTGGTCTAGATTTGAAATTTGATGTCTGAAATTGCATTTTCTTTCGGAATTTCTGAGATAATGAGAAATTTAATTGGCGGAAGGTAATTTATAAAAATAGTGGTTTTGTGTGCAGTGACAGTGGATGTTGATAAAATGTAGTGGTTTACTTTCATTTTGTTTAAGTTCAAAATTTTCATGGTCATGCTATATTGGATTTTTGTACAGAAACCAAGTATTGGCCTGGCTTTCATGTGGCATATAAGAAAGTTTTCAACGAGATTTCTGGAAAAAGTTCTAGAAGGTTGAATTTTGTGATTTAACATGGAAATAGATGGCAAATGAATTAGCGGACTAAGTCCATGTGTGTATTGTTACGAAAAGACTCGTTATCTTTATTAAATTGAAGTTATCCATTTTTCGACATTCGAACATTATTTATCAAAAGAGCGATATTTATACAAAAAAAAAAATCGATTTATAGTAGAAAAAATGATCCGATTTTAATGAAATTTGGTGTGAGTATATAGAATAGTGTCCAGAACATCACCTTGGCGTTTTTTAGTGGATATAAAGTTAAAGAGATACACAAGTGAAGTAGTGCCGTAACGTCCTTTTTTACCGACCTTGACCGTCAGGGAGAATTTATTTCCCACGCATGTTTATAAATTTCCGTACATTTCCGCCGTTTTTTACGTATGCAAATGAATACGTCATCATTCCATATAAGGTATATGTTCTATTATGTAGAAGTCTATTCTGCAAGGCAGCCGGAAAAACACTCTTCGACCAAAAAGATATTCTATCAGAAACAAAAAACAATACACAAAAATTCAAAACATTGATATCACAGAAAACTCAAAAACTATGATTTTCCCAAATTGACTTATGCAGAATTAAATACAATCGAAGGTCCAATCACATACGAGGAAGCATATTCATGTGTAAAAACTATAAAAAATGATAGGAGCCCTGGTTCATCTGGTTTTACAGCAGATTTCATTAAATTTTTCTGGATAGATTTAGGTCAATGAATAGTAAAATCTGAAAATTATTCATACCAAAAACGGGAGCCATCAGACATTCAACAACTTGGTATCATAACATGCATACCAAAACATAAAAAACTTAAAACATTTTTAAAAGATAGCCTTGCGAAGCAAGGTGACATACGCTCACCAGCAGCTTTGATATTAAGGACAAGGCATTGTTTGTTGTCCATTCACATTTGGTTCATGTTGAATCTATATGGAATTTTAAGCAGATTTTTCTGAACTGCTTCATTATTAGGTTTTTTTTTTCTCGTGTTAATTCTTAAACAATATTTGGAGGGGTTAATCATGAAATGATTTATTGTAAGGAGCATGTATAATCTGAAATCCTTCCCTCTTTTTTTCGGTACTTTATTGTCACATTACATTTTTTATGTATCTAAAAGAACTGTGAATGCCAAATGTGAATGGACAGACTGACAAACAGGTGGTGAAAATTTAAGTTCATACTACATGTGAGCCTATAATTGGTCTTTTTTCTTTTTCTTATAATTTGTTTTTTTTTTTTTTTTTTTTGTTTTTTTTTTTTGTTTTTTTTTAGGCATTTTGTCCAATTGAGTCCTTTACTGTATGTATAATATTAGTCTGAAAGAGAAAGATATGTGAATATTAACTGTATCAACACTCATGTACACACTGCTAGTCATTAAATCATTTCTTGATTCAGGGGTTAATCATCAAATGATTTATTGTTTGGAGTATGTATAATCTGAAATCCTTCCCTCTTGTTTTCTGCATTTTTTTATTACCTAAATTTTATATGTATCTAAAGAATTGTAAAAGGACAGACTTACAGACGGGTGGTAAAAATTTAAGATCATACTGCAGGTGGGCATAAAAAAATCAAAGGAATCCACACACAAAAATTGTTACATGTAGTTTAATCCATATAGCAAACACAGTAACCATGTAAAGTCTGACATGATATTTCAGATCATCATGAAAATCAATAGGGATCAACTTTATAATGACACTGCCCCCCCCCCCCCCCAAAAAAACGAGCGGACGCCCGAAAGGCTATACGCCAACCAGCAGCAAATTTTTATTGGTGAGCAAAACACCAACAGCAAAAAAGTCAGAAAGCCAGGAACCAATGATCCAATTTCATGAAATTCGAACCCATCCAAGATCTCATCAATATGAACAAGCATACCAAGTTTCATTGAAATCCTATGAAAACTGTGGTCTCTATTGTGGCCACAAGCAATTGTGGACAAACGGACGGACGTCCGGACAGACAGGGGGCATAACTCACCAACAGTAAAAGTCAGAAAGATGGTTTTCGAAAGGAACCGAGATTTTATGATGACAGAGACACATACCAAGTTTCATTGTAATCCGATGAAAACTGTGGTCTCTATTGTGGCCACAAGCAATTGTGGACGGACGGACGGACGTCCGGACGGACAGGGTCAACCGCAATATACGTCCACATTATATGTGGGCGTATAAAAATTAAAAGAATCCATAAAGAATTGTAGCCCGTGCTCAGTCAGATGAAATATTTGGGTGGAAAATTATCTGATCATCACCAAAATCGATAGGGATCATCTTCATAATGACATGGACCCACAAAATAAAAATCAAAAGATTCCATAAAGAATTGTCGCCTGTAGAGTGAGCACGAGTTGCACCATATATCTAATGGAGTGAAAACCGTCAGATGCGATATTTAGGTGAGCAATTACCAATTCATCAGGAAAATCAATAGGGATTATCTTTATAATGATACAGACCCACAAAAAAGAAATCAAAAGAATCCAGAAAGAATTGTAGCCTGTAGAGTGAGCACGAGTTACTCCCTATAGCTAATGGAGTGAAAACCACTAAGTCAGATGCAATATTTGGGTGAAAAATTATCCGATCATCACCAAAATCGATAGGGATCATCTTCATAATGACATTGACCCACAAAATAAAAATAAAAAGAATCCATAAAGAATTGTAGCCTGTAGATTGATCACGAGAAAGCCACTAAGTCAGATGCAATATTTGGGTGAAAAATTATCCTATCATCACCAAACTAGAAATGGATCATCTTCATAATGACATTGACCCACAAAATAAAAATCAAAAGAATCCATAGGGAATTGTAGCCTGTAGAGTGAGCACGAAATGCACCCTATAGCTAATGGAGTGAAAACCACTAAGTCAGATGCAATATTTGGGTGAAAAATTATCCGATCATCACCAAAATCAATAGAGATCATCTTCATAATGACATTGACCCACAAAATAAAAATCAAAAGAATGCAGAAAGAATTATAGCCTGTAGAGTGAGCACAAGATAAATGTGGACAGACCGACGGACCAACGGACCGACGGACCGCCGGGGAGATCACAATATACGCCCCCAATATATTGGTGGGCGTGTAAAAACTGGCGACCTTTGACATTACTAAATACCATTTACAAAATCGCTTCTGGCTGCATCGCAAACAGACTAAAATTATATCTAAACAAAATAATCAGCCGGGACCAGACAGGCTTCATCAAAGGAAGATATATAGGGGAAACTATTCGTTAATATACGACATTATTCAATACACAAATGAACACGAAATACCAGGCATGCTCTTAACAATTGATTATGAAAAAGCATTTGACTCGGTTTCATTGGCATTTATACAAAAATCACTTACAATATTTAACTTCAAAGAATCCATAAAAACTGGGTACTAACCTTAAATAATAACTGTAAGTCAAGAATACTTCAAAATGGTTTCTTATCTGAAGATATACTGGGAAGGGGCTGTAGACAGGGCGATCCTGTACACCTTACATATTCATTATTTGTGTTGAAATTCTCAATATTCTAATAAAAAACACTGAAAATATAAAAGGCATAAACATTGAAGGCAAGGAATACTTGATCTCTCAATACGCTGACGATACCAGTTTTTTTCTTAATGGCTCATACACTAATATTATTAGATTATTTCGCATCAATTTCTGGATTAACAATTAATCATTCAAAAACGAAAGTAATATGACTGGGTAGTAAAAAGAACTCAAAGGAAGTTTTTCACTTCTCAAAATGGAATCTCGACTGGGGCTCTACTAAAATCAATATCCTGGGGATCGAATTTTCAACCATTAAGCAGCTTGATATCCTTGAAAATTACACCCCAAAACTAAACAACATCCGACAACTTTTAAAGTCATGGTCTTGTAGAAAACTTACTCCTCTGGGAAAAATAACAGTTATTAAAACGCTCACTCTTCCAATTCTTACTCATTTGTTCATTTCTCTTCCAAATCAAGAAAAAGTAATCCTTAAGGAACTTAATTCATTATTCTATAAATTTATCTGGGACTCAAAACCTGACAAAGTAAAAAGGTCAACCTTGAACCAAGATTACAAACAAGGCGGTCTAAAATGATTGATATTAATACATTCATTATATCTATGAAACTATCCTGGATAAACAGACTCACTTATTCTACAGCCTCATGGGTAAATCCAACAAAATCCACCCTAAACTGTCCTATTTATAATCTCTTAACTAGAGGAGACTGTTTCATATCAAATTTGGCTAATAATACAAAAAACCTAAAATACTCTTCTGTCTTGGTCCACATATCAGCAAAAACAAATACCCACTAACATAACCCAAATCAACTCGAGCACTATATGGCAAAATACTAAGATAAAAGTAGATCACAAATCAATTAAATTTCAAAACTACATTAATAAAAATATTCTTTTCATTGGCGATTTGAAAAATAAAGACAATGAATACGCGATCTACAAAGAAATCCAAAAAATTTATAAAGTGAAAACAAATTTCCTCTTACACCAAACACTTATTACAACCTTACAACATTATGAGAAAAAGTGCCTATCAAAAACAAACATAGAAAATACTCCATCCCCAATCTTCCAAAAACCAATCTACCCCTTTCAGTTTGTATACATTCCTAGAATATAAAACAGAAAAAACAAAGAAAGAAATAAAAATAACACTAAATCATTCAAACAATCTCAATAAGCCACCAGCTATTTTAAAATATCATAACAAGGGATATGCAGATCTTAGGCCGTCATTTTACCTTCAACTTACTATATGTGTTAAATATGTTATTACAAACGTTTTTGTTATACAACAAAATTTAAGTTTGGCGAATATAATTCTATCCATGGACCAGTTCCCTCAAGTTTGCGTTCTTTATACAATTGTCTGACTTTTGAATCCAGTTCGGCTCGCTTTCTTGTCAAGTCGTCGTTAATATAGATTGTGTTTGTCTTAAGGCAGGCTGGGGTATCAGGAGAGGTATTGCAGTTCTTCAAATTTTTTTTCTGTGTTTCATGAAAGCATGTTTATGGGAATAAACCGGACAATTATTGGCCTGACCTTATTTTTAAGCTTGTAATCATTAGGATTTCCAACTCTATGGCTGCGGTTGATATCGCTGTTGCCTATATCTACGCCTAACAATTTCTCGACAATGCCAGTTATTCACACATTGCACTTAGATATTTTATAAATTTATCGTTTGATTCAGTTATTTCAGTCTTGAGTTGAGGGAGAGTCAAATTAGCTGGACTCGTCGTCCAACCTGTCGATTAGAGAGTGGGAAGACATTTTGTCAAGATCGTTCGTTAGAAAGTCAATATCTTTTCAAACTCTTTTGCGGTCTTGAAAACTGGAATCGGATTAGAGACGACGCTTAATATTATCAACCAGGCTTGCCATTAAGGGCAAGGTAAACCTCAGTCATTTTGAAATCTGCTGAAAATTTTATAAAAATTTATTTCTAACCACGACACGACGACAAGAAAAAGAAATAAAAGTCAACAGTAAAGATGACACAATTAAAAACCTGTCGACTAAAAATAGCTAAACCGCGAACTATATTTCCAGCGTATGTGCAGCCCTGAAGTGAAAGGGCTCTTGCTGAGCTAAAATTTATGACATTTGAAAAAATAAAAGTAATCTAGCAGTTGTCAATGTGTACATTGAAGTTTAGAGCAAAATTTGTATTGTTAGTCATTCGAAAAAATATTTGTCAATTTGATTATCAATTTATACCAAAAAATTATGATGTCCGAAAATAGCACTCTATTATCTGACAAAAACATCAAGTGACCTCTATGTCCGGTTGCTAGCCAAAACAAAGTGACAAAATAGTTAAAAGAAAACTAAAAAAAAATTCATATCATCTACTTGAATGCTTTGTTTTAAGGTTTTAGGAAGGAAATCTTTAATGATGTTGAACTTTTGAGTGCCAAACAAACATTTTATTATTGTATGGATGGACAGTTGTGCATTGGTTTAGTCCATGACAACCTGAACAAATTAAGGCCTTGGCCTTTCTGACCATACACAGAGTTACTTTAATATATAAATCCACGACTCAAAAGTCCTTCTATAAAACTCATAGGCTTCCTTTTTACTACTAGGCCAGTCATACATAGCTCCCAAATAGACTCGGAGTCGAGAGTGGGCCTAGTAAGAAATTCCAATTCTCGCAGGGGACGGAAGCAGAAAATAACTCACATCATGTTTAATGATAATGATATGGCTATACAGCTGTAGATTTTTGCACCCTTGTAGTGATGTTTGATAGAAAGGAGTCTACTTGTAATTTAAGAAGACGCAAAGACTCAATGCAGGTATATAGGCTAAGGCTTAGATTCTGAAACTATGGTCAGACATTTACTCTTGAACCCCTGAGAGAATAAGCGCTAATACAGTAAGATAATTGATAGATACCTTCACAGAAAGATGTTGAGTTACCATCTGCATCTGGGCAACATAGAATGACACTACTGTTGTTGTCAGACTTCAAAGGCAATCATTTATAATTTTCGGCTTGTTCAAAGGTGGAGAATTACATTTTGATTTGTGGCCGAGAGTAAAAGGAAGGTGTGTCAAGCTTTGGAATAGAGCCTTATGGCCGATGTGGTAGGCCTACAATGTACGTTGAGGTTTAGGAGGAAGTGACAACAAGGGAAGTAACTCTGTATTCTTTGAACCGGATGTTGCTTCTCTTCCTAGTGTAATAAACAAAATCTAAATCGTATTATCTCTGCACAGTATTATTGCTGTATTTCGAGCATTTGTCGTGTGCCAGTTTGTTCATTGTATCCTGTTAACTGTTTTTGATCCCAGTCATACATAGGCCTACTTCTCCTTCCCAGCTGAGTGGAGAAATGTAACAGTTACATTTTTAGAAGTACCTATTTACTTTATTATTCTCATTGGAATCTGTTCAAAAACGTAAAGATCCCTCGAGGTTTGAAGACGAGGACAAATCAGTTATTTTATAAGATTTTGAAATACAAAGATGGCATTCATCCGAGATGTATAGACCACCATACTCCTTGTGTAAGAAGAAGCCCTTTAAAAAAATGGCCGACTTACTGAGAAATTTAGTGTATTTTTAGATATGTTTTTCAATTGGATTTATTTTTGCAGATTCGAAGATTGGTCCATTGTGGTTTGGTTATGTAAGGTTTGATTCATCGTTAAAATAATACTGAACTACAGAAGGCTTTCTTGCTTTATGGGAGTTACTGAAAACCTCAAATTTGGACATATATTTGCTAAGTTCATTTTACTAAACTTGTTTTTCAAATTTTTATACGCCTACATGAAATGGGGGGCGTATATGGTCGTCACCCACATCCGTCCGTCGGTCCGTCCGTCCGTCCACAAATGCTCGTAAACACTCTACAAGGTGCAATTCTTGACGGATTTAGATGAAACTTTATATGAGTGTTTATGATCACGCAAGAATGAACCCTATTGAAACTCAGCGAAATCGGAAAAAATTAAGTATGAGTTTTTGCCCTTGTTCTTGAATGGCTCGTAAACACTCTACAATGTGCAATTCTTGACTGATTTTGATGAAACTTGGTGTGAGAGTATGTTATAACTCAAGGATAAACCCTATTGAAAATCAGATAAATCTTAAAATATTTAATATCAGTTATTGCTCTGTTTTTGAAAAAAGAATCAAAATTTTAGCTTGTAAACACTTTAGAAGGCACAATGCTTTACAGATTTTGACAGAACTTGCTGAAATTTTTAATTATCATTCAAGGATGAACCCTATTGAAAAGAAATGTCATAAATTATTTAATATGAATTATTGCCCTTGTTCTTTAAAACGCGTTTGGATTTTGGCTTGTTTTTCCCAGGCAAAATTCCTTACGGATTCTGATGAATTTGTCACCCAAGAGTGAATTCTTTAACAGTGAAAAATACTGAAAATCTATAATGAGTAATTGCCTTGTTATAAGATATCATTCTTGACTGATTTAAAGGAAACTTAGTAATATTGTACATTTATCACCCTAGAAACGAAGTTTATGTATATTTTATTTTTTATTCAAAATCAATGCTTGTCTGGCAAGCTATCTTTATTATCATTTATAGTGATTATTGGACTTGTAGCACATAGTGATACTTGTCATAGCTTGTTCACACAAACAGGGAACATTTTAGAATGTGTCTTGGTTTTGCCAACTTGCAAGGTTTACCTTGCCCTTAAAACGAATACTTGCAAAGAGGAGAACGTCATAAAGTCAGTTGAGAGTTGAACTAGGTCGACACGCAGGTGAAAAATAGAACATGTCTTCAAATTAGGGTGAAAAGTGTTTCTTTTGCGACTAAACAAGAGTATATTCCAAACAGATTTACATAATTCCAAAGGAGTGTTATATCATATGGAAGCCGACTGCGGACATTTAATCCTCGCCTTCTCGTCCCCGAGAAGTCGAGAGGCGACAAAGCGAGGCAAAAGGCGACAAAGCGAGAGTAAAAAAAGGCGAGGAAAAGGGTGAGGAAAAAGGCGAGAAGGCGAGGAAAAGGGCGAGAAGGCGAGGAAAAAGGTGAGAAAGAAGGCGACAAAGCCTCGCCTTATCGCCTCTTTCCTAGCTTTCTCGACTTCTCGTGGGCGAGGATTCGGGTTTCCTCGCCTTGTCGCCGCCGAGGAAAAAGGCGAGGAAATATTTCTCGTATTCTCGTGGGCGAGGATTTATTTTCCTCGATTTGTCGGGGGCGAGATTCCTCGTGGGCGAGGTTTTATTTTCCTCGCTTTGTCGGGGGCGAGTACCTCGTCGGCGACGTTTTATTTTCCTCGCTTTGTCGGGGGCGAGAATTCTCGTGGGCGAGGTTTTATTTTCCTCGCTATTTCGAGGGCGAGAATCCTCGTTGGCGAGGTTTCATTTTTTTTTTTTTGTGTAACTTTTTTTGCTTGATGAAGGGGAAGTCCCGAATGGTAGCTATATCTATAAGGACCAGTCCCATAGTGTAACTATATTTATTCTTTGTATCGACTTTTTACCTACCCTTTGCACGTTATCGTGTAATTTATTTTTTTACTTCTTTACAAGTCGACTCGTCGTTTTATTTTGTATGTTTCTATTTTTAACCTCTCAGAATATAGGCCTATATTCCTGTGATTTTAACTCCTCTTGCGATTTCCGATAAGCCGATCTTAAATATATAACTATAACTATATTTGACCAAAAAAAAAATGAGCTAAGACAGATTGTATTCCCCATAATCTTGAAAAATGTTAATGTATATAGCTGTCATGTGAGCTTACAACTGATTTTCATTTTCAATTTTTGGTTTGCCAAAACATAATGGTGCAATCAATCTACAAGAGAATGATATTGTAAAGGGTAACAACTCCTCAGGTCGTGTTACTGGATTAGCGAAATACTTTTCCAAATCTTATTCAGTCTATCATTTTTTTGGTGTATTTATTGTTAATTGATTAAATTTATTTCCATTTTTAATCTGTTAATCACCTTCAACATATTTACAATAAGTGGTCCAGATAAAATGAAGAACGACTGAACGAGCGGTTCACTGAGTATAATATAGTCTACGAGAGGTCCCTAAACTCTATGTACCACTTTCATAAAAAAGTGTGCATCAGATACAGATATTATATTCCATCGTGTTTTTATGAAAGCTTATGAATGGGTCCACAACTGAATTAACCCATTGATAAACGAATTCATGTTTAAGTTGTAAAATTTAGATATAATATGCTCAGGCAAAATGCGCGATTTTTGTGATGATAAAAACATAATGAAGTATAAATTTTAGTTTTGATTTTATTCTCAAAATTTTTATTTTTAATTTATACAAATAAACCTTAAATTCCTCAAAAAAAAGGTCTGTTTAAATCGCGTTTTAACGGTTCCTCTTGATTAAACGTTAAATCCAAATTCAAATTCAAAGTCTGCAGTAGCATATAACTATAAAAAAAAATGATAGCAATGCAATGCATTGAAATACGCCCAAATGGCAGCCATACTACAGATACATATGTTAAAGATTTTTCTACGTTTAACTATATATCTCGGTAAAAAGTATCCTACAACACAAAAATCAGATCAGATCAACTTTAAGTCCCCAATAACCCACATGCCAAATATTTTAATGACACCATATCTAACAAGCGTTACAGAAATAACATGATGGCGATTAGCAGTAACTCATGCTAGTTTACCAGGAAATTTATCGCAGGAATTATTAATTGATGCACGACTTTCACAAAAGGTTTGCTTCTATTATAAAAGATACATTCACAATTTCAAGCCGGTCGTCGGCAGATGTCAAGTGTTCTGAAGTTAAAACTAAATAAAACTTAGGTCTAATAAAGCCAACGTTTACAAGCGATATCTAATTTAGGCTATTGATATCGGGACGAATCAAATAAATTCTAGTAAGATAAAACCTTTATTAGGGCTACCGGTATTTAAATATTTTGTCGATATGAGGATATGGCCCTCCAACATAATGTAGGGTAGGACATCCATTTCAGAATTTGACCTACTTAATCGGAGATTTTCTTTGGAAAGTCAGTCGATAAGACTGTCGTCAAGATATTGATTCTCACTATTTACATGTCATAATAACATTGTTTGACGAATGCACTGCATACTTTGATAATATAATAACACAAACACAAACCGTCGTGAAATATAAAAAGAAAGAAATTTAAGCTGTAGAAGTGACAAGATCGACATAATTTATTAAATTTTAGACTCGACAATCCAGTCCTTCTGATATCT
The DNA here is from genome assembly GCA_030562195.1 of Nipponacmea schrenckii. Classification (NCBI taxonomy): domain Eukaryota; kingdom Metazoa; phylum Mollusca; class Gastropoda; family Lottiidae; genus Nipponacmea; species Nipponacmea schrenckii. The sequence continues at coordinate 18,415,316 of JAUJPP010000005.1, read as the reverse complement.
ATGTAATAGTAATTAGTCTGGGTGACAGAGACTACAATTCGCGGGTTTATTGAATTCACGCGTTCGGATTGGTTGTGACGTCAAAAAGGGGAGGTCTGTCGAATTGTCAATATGTCGGCTGGAAAATAAGTACAAGACTGTTACCCTGAAGTTTTATACTATATCTCGACCAAAAATTGTCCGATCAGCACCAAAATCAATAGGGATCCTCTTTGTAATGTTATTAACCCATATAACAAAAATCAAAAAGATCCATTGTGAATTGTAGACTGTAGAGTGAGTACAAGAAAAATGTGAACAGACACACAGACACACACACACACACACACACACACACACACACACACAGACAGACAGACAGGGGTGATCACAATATACGACCAAAATACATTTTGGGCGTATAAAAATGATGTGGAAGTGATGGGGCGGTTTGGTTTTGGGGTATTGGCAATATAAGTAAGTCCTCAGACTGCAACTTTTTGTTAGTTAAGGTTAGAACTGCATATGATAGTTTTGCCTTTAGGACTCTTGATTAAACTGCAAAGATGCCATTCGAATTTGCATCATAATCAGATCCCTGTCTAGGGGATGTACCCAGCAAGGGCCTGGATTTAGGAGGGACGGGGGACTTGAGCTCATAAGGGGGACGCAAGACGATAATCCCCTTGACTATTGCCCCCAGACAGTTCTCCCTAATTGTCCCCTGCTAATCCCCCCACCCTTTGTAGGCCTATATTGAGTTGTTCCGGACAGCATTCTTGTTGAAAGCACTCGTCCCGTGGGATGGGTTATGAGCGATTATTTTTTATCAAGACAATTTTGAAAATAAATGTTGGTTCCTTGCATCAAGGGTTTGGGTAATCATATAAAAAATAGGACAATTATAAATGATTTACTTACACTGAAGCCATTCTGGACAACAATAAAAAAACAACAGAATCTGCTCAATTCATTTTTCCTAATTAACCAATAATGTAATTCTACCCCAAAAACCACGCCCACGAGAAAGCGAGGAAAATATTCCTCGCCCCCGACAAGGCGAGGAAAAAAAAACCTCGCCCACGAGAATTCTCGCCCCCGACAAAGCGAGGAAAATAAAACCTCGCCCACGAGGATTCTTGCCCCCGACAAAGCGAGGAAAAAAACCTCGATCACGAGGAACCTCGCCCCCGACAAAGCGAGGAAAAAATCTCGCCCACGAGGAATCTCACCCCGACAAAGCGAGGAAAATAAAACTTCGCCCACGAGAAGACAAGAAAAATTTCCTCGCCTTTTTCCTCGGGGAAGAGAAGGCGAGGAAACTCGACTCCTCGCCCACGAGAAGTCGAGAGAGCGAGGAAAAAGGCGATAAGGCGAGGAATTTTTTGCTCGCTTTGTCGCCCTTTTCCTCGCTTTTTTTCTCGTCTTTTTCCTCGCCTTTTTTCTCGTCTTTTTTCTCGCCTTTTTTACCCTCGCTTTCTCGCCTTTTTCCTCGCCTTTTTTCTCGCCTTTTTTTCCCTCGCTTTCTTGCCTTTATCCTCGCCTTTTTTCTCGCCCTTTTCCTCACCCTTTTCCTCGCTTTCTCGTGGGCGAGAAGTCGAGTTTCCTCGCTTTGTCGGGGGCGAGAAGGCGAGAGTGAATATGTCCGCAGTCGGCTTCCATACCTTTGTTTACCCTCGCTTTCTCACCTTTTTCCTCGGCTTTTTTTCGCTTTCTTGCCTTTTTGCTCGCCTTTTTTTACCCTCGCTTTCTCGCCTTTTTCCTCGTCTATTTCCTCGCCTTTTTCCTCGCCTTTTTCCACGCCCTTTTCCCTCGCCTTTTTCCTCACTTTCTCGTTGGCGAGAAGTCGAGTTTCCTCGCTTTGTCGGGGGCGAGAGCGAGATGTATGTCCACGTCGGCTTCCATAATATCATGTTACTGTTGCTCACATAGTTTACACAAAGTCGACTCTTGTTCCTGGTTTTTTTCTTCACATTAACTGAACACACCTGTACTCGACCGCCATCTTGTAATGATGTTACCATGACCTGTACACATCATAATTGTGTGGCTGAGTGGTTTTATTGGGAAATACTTTATAGTCACCAATACTAATTTCAAATGATAGATAATATGTTCCACCTCACTGACTTTAGCTATCTTGTTTTTAGCCTTTCTCTATCCATTATCTTAAGTTAAAGTGAGTTTTTCTTGTATTGTTTTAACCCTTTGAACCTGAGTATTTTTTATGGTCAGGTGTTTGGCAACCAGGGAATGTTTGGACACTTGTACCATAGAGTTTGAAGCAATAGGTTCAACTATTTCAGTTTTCCTATATTGCAAAGTACTTTTGTATAGATTTATAGAATTAGTCAGTTTTAGATTATTACATCTTTGATATTGGATTATGTATGGAAGTGCTATAAGGTATTCCAATTCCAGTGATTGCCGGGTATGTTGTGTTATATAGTTTCATGTATTTTTATATAGTTTTCAAAGTGTTGGACATGTTGGAATTAAATGTCAGACATGTTGGATTTTAGTTTATTAGTTTATAGTAATGGTTCAAGTTAATTTAGACATTTCACCACTCTCATTCAAACATACTTTTAAACATCATATATAGCATTTTCACACCTTTACATATTTTATTACAGATTGAAGGTACTTCACCTTTTATAGTCTGGCTAGCCAGCAAAACCCCTCTTTAGTACAAACTATTTATTTAGTGTAGTGTTTAATTAAGTTTATTTAGAATATGATTATTATATATTCTTTCTTTAACTTGTATTTGTCATACAAGTTAGCAGGATGAGCTTTGGTTATGGGCTATAGACAGTAATTAAGTAAAATGGATTTAGAGATATGTAGCATGTATGTAGCATGTATGCAGTATGTATATTTCTATAACTGAAGTCATGATGCTGATATTCAACTGCAATTGTAAATATATATAGATTTTATTAATTTAACATGATATATATTATTATGTATATTTAGTATTATTATGTATTTCAGGGTTTTTGTTATATCTAATAACCCGTTGAGACCAGAACCTCGGTGTGGTTTTTTTACTATTTACGAATTGACAATCCCCACCCCCCCCCCCCCGAAACAATTGATGCATGTCAATGTCAAATTATATGTAATGGATACAGAAGTTTAAAAAAAAATATGACAAATATGATAGAAAGTTAAATTCAGCACTCATAAGTCGTTAATTCAGTTAAACCTCTTTGATGGTGGCGTCCTCCTTTAATGGGATTGTTTTAGAGAATTTTAATGTAAATTGTTTTAACAATTAGTTAAAAGTCATCAGCTATAACACTACCTAATTGAAAGGCTTAATTTAATAATAATTATGTTATAGAATATATACTAAAACTATTTAAAATTTTATTAAACTCTGGCATTGTTCCTGAATCATGGTGTATTGGAACTTTTAAACCAATGTATAAAAATTAGGGTAGTATAAACGAAATAGATAATTATAGAGTTGCATAAGTAAATTATTTACGTCATGCATAAATTATCGTCTAACTTACTACGTGGAAGCGGTGGGTATAATTGAGCAAAATCAAGCAGGTTTCCATCAGGGATTCTCAACACTTGATCATATTTTTACCTTATACACTCTAATTGACTTGTACTTTAGCGATAAAACAAGGATATACCGTGCATTCTTAGATTATAAAAAATGCTTTGATCATTGGTATCATTTTGTAAAACATGAATTAATTTAAATAAGTTTTTAACTCACCATATCTCTTTTTGAATATGTTTAGATAATGATAATAAAATATAAATTCTTATATACCTTCATTCGTATGACGTTATTTTGGTCACATGATCAAACATTGAGTCTAAATTTAGCTTTTCAAAGCAGATTGGAGTCAAATGGATACCAAAAGTATTTCTACGTCCACATAGATCATTTGAACTTGAGAATACATGGATTATTCATTAGAAACATCAATTAATCAATAATTAAGGTTAGTTTGGCTCTAATTAATGAGGGCACATCTTAAAATTATATGCCCTTTTATATGCAGATGCTACTATTTTTTTAGCTGAAAATCCTGAAGATCTACAAGTAGCCCTTGATGATGTAACGGACTACTGCAACCTTCTTCTTCTTCTTGGTAGGTATGGTGTCTGCAACCAGTGGAAAGAGAGTATTAATGTTGCCAAATCAAAAGCATTAATTTTTTCTAGTATTTCCAGAATTTAGATTTTGTGGGGAGAATGCTATACGGTTGTCAGTGATTATGTATACCTTGGGGTAAAATTCAATTTTAATGATCAGTTTCAAAAACATATTAATAAACAAGTAAACCAAAATAAAAAAGTCTTAATCGGTTTAAATAGGAAAGCACGAAACTTGGATTTAACAATTGATACCCAATTAGAAATGTTTAATAGAGTTTAGATAGTTTTACCTAAAATTAGCATTTTTATGAAGAGTCGACACTTTACAGCGGTAAAAAAGCTTAATGGTTCATTAAAAATATTAGAGTTAGGTCATCACCCTGTAGCCATTCCATATTACCTCTTGCTGCGACATTACTACTTCTCTTATTCAAACCCAAGAAAAAGTGTCAAGCATTTACATGTAGCCTACAATACAGTTACGGCTCATTAAACCCCAGCAAAGGTAAATATAGGACGGATTGAGTCATAATATTTTGTATAGTACATCATATGAAAATTCACCTCATTTAAAGTGCATCAGAGTAAGACAAATCAATATTACCACATTTAAACTGGACATAACTTCTATTCACACATTTGTTTCTGAAATGTACAATCTTTTTTTTTTATTTTCATTAACTGGTAGCCTCCATCTATCATACCAATTATTCAGAGTGTCAATTAACGCTTGCAGTTTGTTCTCGTCTTTCCATCCCCAAAATCGATTCCACATCCAGTTCGTTTTTTTCATCGACCAAATCATTGGCATAGTTTGCAAACAAACTTTATGATAAAACGTACCCCTGCTTTACACCTTGGCTAACTGAGAACCAGTTCGTTCTAAGTGAGTTCATTTGAATAGAACAACTAACATTGCTATAAAGCGACGAAATACTATTTAGAAAGTTCACATCCATTCGTATAGACTTGAGCTTGTATAAAAGACAGTCTCTGTTTATGGTGTCGAAACACCTTTTCAAGTCCACAAAGCATACAAATGGTTATTTTCAATAATATTATCTAGGTTTATAATACCTGTTACCCATTCCTCTGGGTAATCCCCTGTATCTAAAATAAAGTTAAATAGAGTTACATTTTTGCGTTTAACCCTCTGTTTACAAGTATCACATTTGTTAACACATTATTTGAGTATTATAAGTTCAATATATATCACTTACATGCAGTATAATTAGTAATTAGTTTTATTAGTTGAATCACTTTCATTCAGTGTTATTAGTTACACATTTTAGTTAAATATATTTCACATTCATTCAGTATTATTTGTTCAATATTTTAAATATTTCTTAAATTTATTCAATATTTTCAGTTAAATATTTCTTACATTCATTCAGTATTATTTGTTAAATATTTATCACATTCATTCAGTATTATTAGTTAAATATTTCTTACATTCATTCAGTATTATTAGTCAAATATTTATCACATTCATTCAGTATTATTAGTCAAATATTTTTCACATTCATTCAGTACTATTAGTCAAATATTGTTCACATTCATTCATTATTATTAGTCAAATATTTATCACATTCATTCAGTATTATTAGTCAAATATTTCTTACATTCATTCAGTATTATTAGTCAAATATTTATCACATTCATTCAGTATTATTAGTCAAATATTGTTCACATTCATTCATTATTATTAGTCAAATATTTATCACATTCATCCAGTATTATTAGTTTAATATTTATCACATTCATTCAGTATTATTAGTCAAATATTTTTCACATTCATTCTGTATTATTAGTTTAATATTTATCACATTCATCCAGTATTATTAGTCAAATATTTTTCACATTCATTCAGTACTATTAGTCAAATATTGTTCACATTCATTCATTATTATTAGTCAAATATTTATCACATTCATCCAGTATTATTAGTTTAATATTTATCACATTCATTCAGTATTATTAGTCAAATATTTTTCACATTCATTCTGTATTATTAGTTTAATATTTATCACATTCATCCAGTATTATTAGTCAAATATTTTTCACATTCATTCAGTATTATTAGTCAAATATTTCTTACATTCATTCAGTATTATTAGTCAAATATTTTTCACATTCATTCAGTACTATTAGTCAAATATTGTTCACATTCATTCAGTATTATTAGTCAAATATTTATCACATTCATTCAGTATTATTAGTTAAATATTTATCACATTCATTCAGTATTATTTGTTAAATATTTACCACATCCATTCAGTATTATCAGTAAAGTATTTATCACATTCATTCAGTATTAGTAGTTAAATATTTATCACATTCATTCAGTATTATTAGTCAAATTTTTATCACATTCATCCAGTATTATCAGTCAAATATTTTTCACATTCATTCAGTATTATTAGTTAAATATTTATCACATTCATCCAGTATTATTAGTCAAATATTTATCACATTCATCCAGTATTATCAGTCAAATATTTTTCACATTCATTCAGTATTATCAGTCAAATATTAATTACATTCATTCAGTATTTTTAGTTAAATATTTTTCACATTCATTCTGTATTATTAGTTAAATATTTATCATATTAATTCAGTATTATTAGTCAGATATTTATCACATTTATTCAGTATTATTAGTCAAATATTTATCACATTCATCCTGTATTATTTGTTAAATATTTATTATATTCATTCAGTATTATTTGTTAAATATTTATCATATTAATTCAGTATTATTAGTCAAATATTTATCACATTCATCCAGTATTATTTGTTAAATATTTATCACATTTATTCAGTATTATTTGTTAATTAATTATTACATTAATATAGTATTATTAGTCAAATATTCATCACATTCATTCAGTATTATTAGTTAAATATTTATCACATTCATTCAGTATTATTAGTTAAATATTTATCACATTCATTCAGTATTATTTGTTAAATATTTACCACATTCATTCAGTATTATCAGTCAAATATTTATCACATTCATTCAGTATTATTAGTTAAATATTTATCACATTCATCCAGTATTATTAGTTAAATATTTATCACATTCATTCAGTATTATTTGTTAAATATTTACCACATTCATTCAGTATTATTAGTTAAATATTTATCACATTCATTCAGTATTATTAGTCAAATATTTATCACATTCATTCAGTATTATTACTTAAATATTTATCACATTCATTCAGTATTATTAGTCAAATATTTATCACATTCATTAGTATTATTAATTAAATATTTTCACATTCATCAGATTTTTAAAAAGTTTTTAAAAAAATGATTACTTTCTAAGAATTCTTGCAAAGATATTGAACAGATACTACCACAAATTTTCAACATATAACCCTTTTCACTATTGTATGCTCGGTGAAATATCATCAATACCTCTGCCCATCGGATAAATTTGCAATTTGTGGTAGTTTCCGTTCCATATCTTTGTAAGAATATTTTTTAAAAAATCATTTTTTTTGAAGTTCATTTTTGATAAAATCAGCCCAAGATTTCCTCACGTGTAAATCTACCAAACTGTAAGTTGGTGGTGAAGTTTTATTATCTTTAATATAATAAAGATTTCATTTTTCCAATATCCAATATAACTTTTTTCGAATTTACTTTTATATTTATAAATACGAACTCGATCTCCAACTTTAAATTTGAGTTTGATATTTAAATCCTCATTTTCAAAATTGTTTTGTGTGTTAATTGATGTTATAATATCTGGATTTTTTTCAAGCTTAGGAAGGAGTAACTTTTATTTCTGTAACTTTTTTTAGAGTTCTATTAAATATCTTTATCTTCGTTATATGAACTGTAAATTTCAAACCCTCGAGATTTCATGTATTTTTTTTTTTTATAAAACTCCTTGATCTACCCATAACCTTTTCTGTTTTCTATGTTTCAGTATTATTTCAAATGATTTTCAAACAGTTAGACCTGTTTTGTTTTTAAGAGGAATAACCGAAGAGTATCTTGTATATAAATCTATAACTGTTAAACAATATTAAAACCTCTTTCATGTGGCATATTAATCATCTTTGGCGAATACTTTAACTTTTAAAAAGTTTTATGTTTTTCGGAAATCTTTATGAATTTCATCTGCTATTCCCATACTTAATTTTAGGTTTGATTTTTAAAGTCTTATGATTAATGCTCTTTCAACTTTTTCTTTAAAAGTGGGATTTGGAATAGATTCTAATTCTTTAATCATTTGTTTGTCTGCTTAGTTGTGTTCCCATTACTCATAATTCCCATTACTCATAATCCCCATTACTCATAATCCCATTTCTCATAATCCCATTACTCATAATCCCATTACTCATAATCCCATTACTCATAATCCCATTACTCATAATCCCATTACTCATAATTCCATTACTCAAAATCCCATTACTCATTATCCCATTTCTCATAATCCCATTACTCATAATCCCATTACTCATAATCCCATTACTCATAATTCCATTACTCAAAATCCCATTACTCATTATCCCATTACTCATTATCCCACTTCTCATAATCCCATTACTCATAATCCCATTTCTCATAATCCCAGTACTCATAATACCATTTCTCATAATCCCATTACTCATAATCCCATTACTCATAATCCCATTACTCATAATCCCATTACTCATAATCCCATTACTCATAATCCAATTACTCATTATCCCATTACTAATTATCCCAGTACTCATTATCCCATTTCTCATAATCCAATTACTCATAATTCCCATTAATCATAATCCAATTTCTCATAATCCTATTACTCATAATCCCATTACTCATAATCCCATTTCTCACAATCCCATTACTCATAATTTCAATTACTCATAATCCAATGACTCATAATTCCCATTACTCATAATCCTATTTCTCAGAATCCCATAACTCATGATTCCCATTACTCATAATCCCATTTCTCATAATCCCATTACTCATAATCCCATTACTCATAATCCCATTTCTCATAATCCCATTACTCATAATCCCATTACTCATAATCCCAGTACTCATAATCCCATTTCTCATAATCCCAGTACTCATAATTCCAGAACTCATAATCCAAGCACTGATAAATTAAATTAAATTCTGAAAATAGTAAATACCTATAGTATAATTGGAACAGTCCAAGCAGTCGTGCTGACAAATTGTGTGCGACTAACCAATCCACTAGCGAGTTTATGAATAATATGAGAGATGAAAATGAAATGTTACGGACCACTGTTGTAGATCTACAATGTAGATCAATGCAGTACAATCTAATTTTCAACAGATGACGTGAAAACACAGGAGAAGACACCGAGTCCAAACTCAGAGATTTTATCTACTGTGAGTTAAATATAGAGCATGGGATTGAGTTCGGTAATGTCCATCGATTCGGAAAATTTTAACCCGGAAGACATCGACCTATCGTAGCAAAATTCCTCTACCAGAATGACCAAGCTTTGGTAAAAAGCAGTGCCTATAAACTTAAAGGGAAGCCTTTTGGTATTAACGAACAATTTCCCGCAGCCATTGAAAATGATCGTAAACGGTTATACCCGTGAAAGTCGTGGGAAAGCAGCAGACAACCTCCTAATAAGAGAGCAGCCCATTTCAGTTCGACTTAACCAGAAGAATCTCCGATGGGTTACGCATAGAACATATGGAGTCCTATCTTGGAACGTTGATAAAGGTTTACGTAAGAAACTAAAGATACTAACTTTAGAAATGTGATAAATAGACATCACGTTATTTGTTTGTTTGAATGTTGGAATCACCATGATGATGATCTAGAACTCGCTGGTTACTCAATTCACAAGTTTACGAGAACAGGCGCAAAGGGTGGAATTGTTGTTTTTTTCTCTAATAGACTTGCTAAAAATTGTATCATTGAAAACATCAATGATTGTATCATTACAATCCAAGTATTGCCCAGCCCTTTATCCACAATTAACTTACTGATATTTCCATGTGACTGAACATGATGTTGATGGCAGTTTAACATTTACAAATTCCAAGGGATCTAGTACAATTGATTATATGATTATGAATATTTTAAATCCCTTAAATTCGTTCAATCAGGTATTTTCAACGAAATCTCTGATCACGCCCCATTATGTTTTTCCTTTGAGTGCACTTCTATTGTAGATAACAGCAAATGTAATGAAGCTATTTCACATAATTATTGTAGTGTAAAAAGGGGACGATGATAATGCGGATGTTATTTGTAACTTTCAAGATACTCTTCTTGAAAAATGTGAACTGAGTGAATTCAGTCAACGGGCTATAGATGTTGAACATTTTTCTAAACCATTGTAAATAATAAACGCAAGAATAGTTTTAAGGTAAATAAACATGGTTCAATAATCAATGTAAACAGCATTTCATCGAGTACAAAGCTGCGTTGAACCTTTAGGTAATAAGAAAGCTCAGTATAAAAACTTAAAACTAAAGCTCAAATATATCTATAAATCCCAACAGGGTAATATGCTGAATTTTATGCGTAAACGTTATCCAAGAAAATTATATAAACTATTTAAAAAACGCAAATCTTCAAACATTAACGAAGTTGATTTGAATGAAATAAATAGTCATTTAAGCAGACTCTCATCAATTATCCCTGACAATAATACCTATGTAGAAGATTTTTCACATGTACATGATAACTGTTTAAATATTGACAAGAGTTATATAAACGAGTATGATACTCCAATTACTGAGATTGAGATTAATGACGCAATTAAAAAAACTCAAGACAACCACAAGTCATGTGGATCTAATCAGATTTTAAATGAATTTTTTGTCAACTGTAAGGCACAACTTTTACCGTGTTTATTACTAATATTCAATAATATACTAGATACAGGCCATTTTCCATCTTCGTGGAGTATAGGTAATATTAAACCGGTTTTCAAAAATTGGGATTCTTCCCATCCCGATAACTATCGTTGTATTACTATTATTAGCTGTATGGCTAAATTATTTACGTCTATCATTAATAACAGGTTATTACGCTTCGGTATGTCACATGAAAGTATGACAACATCTCAATTTGGTTTCCGTAAAAACTTATCGACTACTGATGCAATCTTTGTTTTACAATCTGTAATTATTCGCACCCTTAATCAAAAGAAAAGATTATATTGCTGTTTCGTGGATTACAAAAAAAGCATTTGATTTTGTAAATAGCGTAGATGGTCAACTAAAAATCATTCGATCCTTATATATATGATAAAGTAAAGTGTTGCGTAAAATTTAACGGTGACGTTTCAGAACTCTTTGTTTAACCGGTCTTCTACAGGGTGAGATTTTATCACCCCTACATGTCTTATTTTATATTAATGATATCGAATCTCATTTTACTAGTAATAATTGCCAGTCTGTTTCTGTTAATGCCATGAATCTTTTTCTTTTAATGTACGCAGACGATAAGGTTTAGTTGTCGGAAACCCCTGAAGGTCTTCAAAATTTACTAAATTCGTTATCAGAATATACTAAAAATTGGGATTTAACTGTTAATACTACAAAAAACTAAAGTTGTAATATTTCGATATGGGGGAAAAATAAAAGGAAATAAATCAGGGCATTTTGATGATTATAGTTTAGATTATTGTTGATGAATTTAAGTATCTAGGGTTAATGTTAAACTTCAATGGAAAATTTTTGAAAACGCAAAAAAATATTCCAGACCAGGGTAGAAAAGCTCTATTTTCAATCCTAAAAGTATATTATGACAATTATTTTAATTGTGAAACCAAATTATCTATTTTTGACAAATATGTTGGCAGCATTCTTTCTTATGGCTCTGAAATTTGGCTAAAGACATTGAGAATCTCCATTTAAATTTTTGTAAGAAATTATTAGGTGTTCGTAATTCAACAAGCAGTTGAATGATCTATTGTGAATTAGGAAGATACCCTTTACACATTTTAAGAAAAATAAGAATATTCAAATATTATTTTAATTTATTAACCACTGATTATAAATTATTAAGAAAGTGTATTGGGTGTTATAGAAGATACTCTCCTATGGAAGCACTGGCCAAGGTCACAAGAAGAGAACATACATTTTCCTTCACATTTCTGTTATTACATGAAGTAATGATTCCGAAGATTAGATTAAAAATACAATTAAAGATAACAATGAAATCTTGAATGACTAAAGTATAATAATACTTGCAAATAATATATACATATAACTAACATGATTCAATTGTTTGAGGGAGTTAATGGAATAGGGTCCAATTTGCCATGGACTAGTAAATTACTAAGATTTTTATTCCTCTTAAAAGCAGTAACCAAACTAGCTAGTTTGTAACGACCCATTGACTGAACACATTAAAACTGAATTATATAATATAGGTATTAGCTATTTTGGGAAAGTTTTAATTAATTAACAAGATGTCATTTTATATTGTTAAAAATAGAATTTAAGATTTTTATAAACAACAGTGCTTTGAAAGCATTTGTTCATCACCGAAAAGGCATCATCTATTACCATATTACTTCGAATTTTACTCTACAATTTTATCTTACGAAATCTCTAATCTTAATCAATTGATTACCGAAGTTATTACGTTTGATGTTAACTGGCTTCAAAAATATTGGTTAAATACATGTAACTTCATCAGATGATATCAGTTATAGTACCTGGGTTGATGATGATCCATCATTGGAACCATGTCAATACAGTCGGGCCCCCCGCCAACTACAATTTATAGCGATTTCCAACCTCGTATCCACAAAACAGAAAGATGGTGGTACCGTTACATGTAAACGAGTAAATAGGGAAATTGACAATAGGTTGGGACAATTAAAGAACCAGTTGGTCAGTCAAGAGATTGTTTTGGAATATTTGGATTCAGGTGGTCATTTGATGAAAATTAATTGATTTCATTAAAGTGCATAAATATTTGCATAAATATTATGAGAAATGTGACAGTGTGACACTGTGATTAAAGAATAGCCCTGAGCTTTTTTCTGTATCGCTATTTGCTGTATGTTTATGTGTATTTATTGAAATAAATAGATTGTTTAAAAAAAATTTAAAGAATACTATTGCCTATATAATGGGTTATGTCTCTGTAGGGGTACAGCTAGGGGTTAAAGATGCACTGAACCATAAATAATTGATTATAAGTAACGGGAATTATGAGTTATGGGAGTAAACCGTTGACTTACAATTTCGGCATGAAGCAGAGGTTTACTCCCATAAATCAAGTCTCTGGTTCTTCACCTGGTTTCGGATTATCATTTTCACCCAGTCGTTAATCTAACCTAGTTCCCAGGCCAGTCTATTTATGACCTGGAAGATGTTTCTCACCTTCATATTTAGCCAATGGGAAACCGGGAAGTTTAGTTAGAGATTTTTGAATGTTTCCTGAGCCGAAATAAGTTGCAGGGGAGTGAATGTTTATAAAAGACATTTTTTGTAAAGGGAGCGCGGGAAGGAAAAAAGAAGTTATAGGGTATATAGATATCCGGTAGCTCGGAGCGGAGTGAAGCAAAGCCGATTGGTACCGGGTATCTATATACTCAATTACTACTCACGTTCATTCAGTATTATTAGTTTACTAGTAATACTTATAATATTTATTGAGTATTTTTAATCCATTCAATATTGCTAATAAAAAGTTAATCACACATTTTTACAAGTTATTAGTTTCATCCATGTAAATAAACGGAGAAAGTCATTTAGGCACACTTTTTTTAAGCACTCCTCATTTAGGCACCGTACTTTAGGCACACTTCATTTAGGCACACGGTCAGATAAGCACTTGTCATTTAGGCACAGTGTTATTTAGACACAGCAATTTAGGCACACTTTCAATTAGGCCCATACTCAATTGTGCCTAAATGACTGTGTGCCGAATCTATGTGTGCCTAAAAAGAGTGTGCCTAATTGAGTATGTGCCTAATTTAAAGTGTGCCTAAAACATTGTGCCTAAATAGCACTGTGCCTAAATGACATGTGCTTATCTGACCGTTTGCCTAAATGAAGTGTGCCTAAAGTACCGTGTCTAGATGAGGTGTGCTTAAAAATGTGTGCTTAAATGACAGTGAACCAAATAAACATGCCGCTTCAATTTTCTTTATCACTGTTTTCGTTCTTACGTTACTTAATCTGATAGTTCTCTAATTTCTGAAAAAGAAATTTCCAACGTTAATCTGGGGAAAAAATAAAAATTCTGGGTAGGTGCTACTTGCGTCACTTCTTCATACAGACAAATAGTGGATTGAAGATTGTCAACTTCACTTCTGAATACCACATTATTTTCGTTATTGTGATAACACTTTCTTGGTATAGCACAGATTCTATTGCTATACCAAGAGAGTGTTATCCAAATAACGAAAATAATGTTGCAACACCACTTTCTAAATGACATCTTATCATCTCACTTCTGAATACCATATTGTGAGGTGCTTAGCCGTGGTATTACTAGTTCTATTAAGGTTATTGCACTGGCCACCAACTACTTAGTACCTAGTTTGCGATAGTAGCATCCGTTGGAAGTAAACATATACTTGGCATCTACCTACCTTGTTGCATCCATTCATCATTGTGTATACAAATCAATTAAAACTAGATCCCCAGGCTTCGCGAGGTTCTGACGCAGTGCGTAGCAGTTTTGATATACGCTTTAAAACTACCCCACAAAGTATCTGTAGAACACTAACATTATTTTACAGAGTATAAGTCGTTTTATTTTAAAGCATAATTGGTTCGCTGAAACTAGTGTCATGTAGATCGCCCAAACGCATAATTCAACAAACAGTTTTTAACGATGAAATTTGCAATTTTCAAATGGTGATACAAAGGAAAGTATACATCGTACATCAAAATATAATATATCAATGGATAGATCTTTTCGAGAGCTATCACATTTGTGCAGCTTACAAGGACACCAAAGGTCAAGGTTACAATATACAACCATTCGAAGTGTTTATATATTACTTTCGGTAAAAATATCAAAATCAAAATCAAAATTCAAAAAATCAGTTTCCATATATAATTCAACAATCGATATAACATTCTATAGACATTAAAATTACACGAATCGTAGCATCCCCAGAGGCCCAATTTCGATTTAAAGAAAATTACGCACAGTTAGTAGAGAAGAAAATATAAAATTTCCAAATATTAAAAAGCGCATTTTTGGTGGAAATATTTGGTTTAATATATCATTACAAAGAGCAGATAAACCCTAATAAGATTCAATTTTAATATTTGTTATTTATAAATTATTTCACGTGACAGAGCTCGTTAAAAATAAAAATTGCAAATTTCAATCGGCTATAAAACCGGAAGTAATCATCGGACAACACAAATGAACATATCAGTGGATAGATATCACCAAGGAGAATAAATCGTGTACAGGTCACACGGTCACCGAAGGTCAAGGTCAAGAAATATGGGCCTTTAAAGTTTTTGACATTACCAAAAATATTAAAATAAAAATAAAAGAAAATCCAAATCCAAATTCAAAATTCGGCTCCCAAATAAAGTTGCGCAATCGACTCTAGTCATTAGATACGAAAAAATAACGAAAATCGCTTTATCCCCTGAACTTGAATTTTAAAATTTACAAAAGTTTAACATTTCAATATGGCGGCTTATCATTTGCTTCCGGTCCGGATTTTTTCATCTTCGTTTTTTTGTATGACTTTTTCTAGCTTAATGCAAAAAGAATTTT
Source organism: Nipponacmea schrenckii (assembly GCA_030562195.1). Taxonomy (NCBI): domain Eukaryota; kingdom Metazoa; phylum Mollusca; class Gastropoda; family Lottiidae; genus Nipponacmea; species Nipponacmea schrenckii. The sequence goes on along the minus strand of JAUJPP010000005.1, from coordinate 18,399,493 downwards.
TGAAATATCTTAAGAATTCAGGAAATAAAATTTTAATTTTTAAAAGCGAATAACTTTGAAACCGGAAGTGATGTCGAAAATTTGAAAAATAATTTTTGATCGCATTTACAATGTCTATCTACCTGTAAGTTTTCGGGTGGATGGGAATAAAATTGTAGAAGTTGAAAAAAATTCAAAAATTGAAATGAAAAAAGTCAGCTACAAAAGTAATGAAATTAGCAGTTTTAAACTGCAGTTAAGTAGCTAGCAGTTTTAAGAAGCTAACAAAAGAAGTTTCGTAAAAATCAGTCAAAAAATAGAGGTAATAAAGTGCAAAAACCAAAATGGCGCTATTGCCCACAGCTCGTTTCCGGTTGAACTAAATGTCATCATTTTACATTTAAAAGTTACAAGTCTCACAGTTTGAATAACAAACAGTTACAGGTAGTTTGTGGCATGTTGCCTTCTTAGAAAACAATCGAGGGTAAAATTCGAAAAAAAAAAAAAAAAAATAGTCATTTCGAAAACAAAGCAGTGCGTTCGATGAACGCACTGCAATGAACCCCAGTAATAAAACTGACGACATGATTTCTTTATAATATTATGCAGTCTCTGTGGCCTGAACGGCAACGAAAAGACTCAACACCAGTCGACAATATTGTCAAAATAGCTAACAGAGGCTGGGACCAATAAAATGGCATTTGGCTAAACCAAGAACGATGCGATGAATAAACGCCTATTACAATAAATAACTTACTTTTCTTAATAAAGCTTTGTCTACGGTGATAGTAATGTGGGTGTATAATTTCTTTAATTCAATACTTGTAACATTATAGTTTAAACTATTTAACCCATCATATGCCATTCTTTCTGCAGCCGAATACAAGTTTATAAATCTATGGAGAAAATGAAATAGACAACTGATATTGGTCCAAAGCATCAATTGTACAAGATGTCATATATGATCAATCTTCTTTAATAATGTCAAGCTATTATCATCTAATACCTTGTCTGCAATAGTCACCTTTCTTGTAGCACGAAATGCAGCCATTGCCCTCAAAAGACGGACTGAAAACATTACGACTTATTATTGACAGATTTTCTACCGAGGACATTATCAGTATTCCCAACTGCATAATCCAGTAAATCAATTCATTAAATTTTTTTTTGCACTTTCTGTGCTAATGAAGACGGACTACGCCATGTAGAGTGTAATGAGGGAAATTTGACAGGACAGTGGCATTAGCAGACTTTTTTCGATTCCGATCTCTTACGCTAACAACCTGTAGCAAACGAGACCAGTTTATTCACTAAATCAAACCCCCCGTAAAAATGAAAAATCGCATTTTACAATCTCTAGTTACATTGTCATTTCATATAAAATATAATCATCACATAAAAATACTAACCTGTCTTTGCCAACAGGGTTTGTTGGATCGCGGAGATGTGAAGCTGAAGCATATCTTGATATCTTAGCCGATTTTCGAACAAAATAGAGATTTTTTGAATGTAACCTATTAACAAAAGTGATAATACAGGCATTTATACATCAGATCCAGAAACATGGCACATTACGACACGGTGCGACACACCTTTTCAATGCTTTCGTTACTTTGTCATCCTTTTCTCCCTAAGAGCTATTATAACGTTTCCAAATACCTGACCCCTTGATCGTCGTCTTCCCCTCCCCATCCGAAGTATACATTAGAAAAACCATTAATCATTTCATAGTGCTTTCGCTGGAAAGCAGTGACAGCACCATAATAACCACCATATGGTAGCCTTAAATAATAAAACAACTAGCAGTTATTTTGAGATATTGAAAGCAGAACAATCTGCAATCTAATGACTTAATTAATTTGACATCTTGTTGTTAAACCAAGCCGTCAATAAACAGGGGAAAGGGTTGTGGCAGTTTTGTGGGGCTGGAATAAAATGAACATACTTATTAGAAGTTTGTATTCTTAACAAGACATACAAATATCGGACACATACCTGAAGTCATATTTTTCAACTGCAACCGCTAAATGTAAAGGTTTATCACCACATCGATATATATTTTTGTCATTCAATGCATACGTATCCACATCGTGCAATATAAAACAATCATAATTATCTATTTTCAATGCTTCTTTAAATCCAATATTCAGCAGTACTCCTCTATTAAATTTCTCTTTGCCGCCCTGTAAATAACAAAATAACATTTAAAATACTAAAAGAGTAGGAGAGAGGATTGAGTTTAACATCAGCTATTCATTGAAATTCATAGCATGGAATATCTTATAATTATGACTTAATCATTACATATTTTATATCGATACCGGCAACTAGTTTTTTAATATTTTTATACGCCCACATGAAAAGGGAGGCGTATATTGTCGTCACCCATGTCCGTCCGTCCGTCCGTCCACAATTGCTCGTAAACACTCTACGAGGTGCAATTCTTGACGGATTTACATGAAACTTGATATGAGTGTTTATGATCACGCAAGGATGAACCCTATTGAAAATCAGCGAAATCGGAAAAAATGTAGTATGATTTCTTGCCCTTGTTCTTGAATGGCTCGTAAACACTCTACAACGTGCAATTCTTTACTGATTTTGATGAAACTTGGTGTGAGAGTATGTTATAACCCAAGAATAAACCCTATTGAAAATCAACGAAATCGAAAAACATTTAGTATGAGTTATTGCCCTTGTTCTTGAAAACAATTCTTAAAGGATTTTATTGAAACTTGGCTTGAGTATTTGCTATCACCCAAGGATGAAGTCTATTGAAAACCAGTTAAATCAAAAAAAAATTAATATCAGTGACTGCCCTTGTTTTTGAAAACGCGCTCAATTTTGGCATGTGAACAATCTACAAATCGCAATTATTGACCGATTTTGACAAAACTTACTGAAATTGTTTAATATCACCAAAGGATGAACCCAATCGAAAATCAAATATATTTAATATGAATTATTGCCCTTGCTTTATAAAATGTGTTCGATTTTTTCCTTGTAAACACTCTACAAGTCGAAATTCATGAACGATTTTGACGTAACTTGGCATGAGAATCACCTAATGATGAAACTTATTGAAAAATATTTAGTATTTAGTTATTGCCCTTTTTTTTTAAACGCGTCAAAATTGTTAGCTTGTTAACCATCTAGAAGGCACAATAATTTACAGATTTTGAAATTTGCTGAAGTTGTTAATTATCACTCAAGGATGAACCCTATTGAAAACAAGAAATATCACATAATATTTGATTGCCCTTGTTATTTCAAATGATTCCAATTTTTTGGCTCATAAACACTCTGCAAGTCACATTTCTTGACTGATTTTAACGGAACTTGGCATGAGTATGTGGAATCACCTAAGGATGAACCCTATTGAAAATCAGAGAATTTCTAAAAATATTTAATATCAATTATTGCTCTGTTTTTGAAGAAAACATCAAAATTTTAGCTCGAAAACACTATAGAAGGCACAATGCTTTACAGATTTTGACAAAACTTGCTGAAACTTAATTATCATTCAAGTATGAACCCTATTGAAAAGAAATATCACAAAATATTTAATATTAATTATTGCCCTTGTTCTTTAAAACACGTACGGATTTTGATGAATTTTGTTGAAATTGTTTATTATTACCCAAGAGTGAATCCTTTTAACAATCAAAAATACTGAAAATCTATAAGGAGTTATTGCCTTTTTATTAGGTATAATTTTTGACTGATTTTAAGGAAACTTAGTAATATTGTATCTTGTATAATAACTTGATCACAAAGTATATATGATTTTCTATATTTACTTGATAATCTTGTATATATGATATTTTGTATACAGTCCTGTTTTATTTTGTAAACTATCATATATCATATACACTAGATAACCTATAATATCGTGTACACATAATAATAATAATAATAATAATAATAATAATAATAATAATAATAATAATAATAATAATAATAATAAACTCTTTATTTTACATGGGTCAGAATTACACCCAATACACAAGGTCATGGTCCTGTTTAACATTCAGCCCATGGAGCAAATATATTTTATAAAAAAAACGAAAAAAACCCGCAGTATTTCAATATACAATGCGTACAACGTACAATTTGTTTATAAATACGCAAATACATGTGTATTAAATGGACACATCTATTTTCTGGCGATCAAGTATTATAACCTATAATATCTTGTATACTTTAAAGCCTATAATATCTTGTATACTTTATAACCTATTATATCATGTAAACTTTATAACCTATAGTACCTTGTATATTTGATAAACTTTAAATTCTTGTATACTTTATAACCGATATTATTGTGTAAATATTCGAAAACCTGTAGCGTGCCATTTAAAATAACCATTGAAATAATTCACTCACAAGAATATCAATCCAAATTACCTGTTCTATGACGTAAATTGTAAATTCTAATTTTTGCCTTTTTAAAACTGGTATAAAGTGGTTTAAAAAATTCAGTAAATGATTATGCCTGTTTCTGTAAGGAATGATTATGGCCAACTTTTGTGTTGGGTTACAGTCCGTTGGTTTAAATCGACCTCCAGGTTTGATATCAGATGTATATAGTTTTTGCTCTAAGACATCCATATTTCCTTTGAAGGGGTGAAATCCTATCTCACCAACTGCAATGAAAAACATGATAAAGACAATGATGATTAAGATGAGTGGGGGCCCGTTAGTAAGTCAATTTAGGGAGGCAGTCGGGAGGATTTAAAATCACTGGTTCCGATAAGCAGCCTTATGTGACAAACAGGTTGACGAATGCATGTAAAGGCGCAAGCCTTAAAATAGGTTAGATTTTACAAATAGACTTGCCTAAATCAGTAGGTTCTAGTGGGCAATTTTGGCTCGTGTTTGAAAACGTTTTCAGACCTGTAGTACTCATGGTTTGTTTATAGAACCTCCTTGCCCTACTTTTGTGGTATTCTGCTCTGTTGCTGGGATTGGATGGAACATGCCAGTACATCGCAAGCGACTCCATTTTATAGATTTTCACAAATAGACACATATTCATTAGGATTACTACCAGACCAATCATAGGCCAAACACATTTCAATTTCTGTAATACAAATTTACATAATTAATTAGGTTCTTGAATATATGTAAATAGTGTTAAGAACTATTAGAACTGCAAAAAATCACGTCATCCCTTTAAATATACTTTAAACTGGAAATTTCACTGTATTTCCATTGTATAGTCCTTTCCATATATGGAAAAAACGACTCGTCATTTTGACTTTCTAACGCCGATAATGTGGAACATAAATAGATTTTTAGGCTCAAATCTCGACAATGAGTTAGTCAACACTATTACTACTTAGATTAACCATATAATTCCCGTTTCTGAGACGATATTTCATACGAATTATTCGATACTAGTTTTTCTCATCTTGATTTATTACAAATCAAGAACGATTTAAAACTTTTCACTGGTCTTGTTGAAGACACAAATATTAACATGTATCAAGTATATTTAAAAAATTCACAACTGACTTATTAGAAAGAACCATTTTGTGGGTCGGATTGTATCAATCTATACTATTTTAAAAAAATTTAAAAGTAGAAATTCCTACGACTTTTGAAAATACTCTGATGTCGCTCTCAGTCAATAACATCTAAATCATGTTTTCTTAGAAATAAAAAGGAACATAAAAGTTTGTCGAAAGTTTCCTACGTATAACATCGAGCAATAAAATCCCGGATAGGCCGTTTAAACTGAAATTAAAAAAAAATCGGATCGCTGAACTCCTACTTTGTAGATTGCTCAAACGCAAAACATCCAAAGATAAAATTCAATAATCGGTTTCCATATATATATATTTATAGGCAATCTATCTTAGATTCAATAGACAAAGTAACTGCAATCGGATTAGTCAGTTACTATAAGAATTTACAAATGTCTATAAAAGCGAAGTTTTGATTTGACATCGCACAAAAAGAGTGAACATAACCATAACTAGATATAACTATGGGCATTAACTTTTGTCACGAAAGTTAGGTCTTGAAAACTTTGACAATTTCTGAAGAAATTAAAACCGGAAAAGAAAGAAAACCATAATCGAATTCAAAATTCATTTGCATGTTTTTTTTAAACTTTTGGTCTTTCCAGAAATACTAATTACAAAAAGAATAATATCATTGAATGAATATTTCTAGTTAATTGAAAGAGGAATAAAATTAAGTATTTTTACATATATCTTCTATCTTTTTTTAAAATTTTAGTCTTTCTAGAACGCAATGAAGATCGTGGACTTTGTAGAAGCCAGAACGCACATTGTAACCTTTGGAACTTCACAGCTTGATCGTATCAGTCTGATTGTAACCTTTGGAACTTCTCCACTAGATCTTATTAGTTGGATTGTAACCTTTGGAACTTCTCCACTAGATCGTTTTAGTCGGATTGTAACCTTTGGAACTTCTCCACTAGATCGTATCAGTCGGATTGTAACCTTTGGAACTTCTCCACTAGATCGTATCAGTCGGATTGTAATGTTTGGAACTCCACTGCTGGATCGCCTCAGTCGGATTATAACCTTTGAAACTTCTCCACTAGAACGTATCGGTCGGTTTGTAACCTTTGGAACTTCTCCACTAGATCGTATCAGTCGGATTGTAACATTTGGAACTTCTCCACTAGATCGTATCAGTCGGATTGTAACCTTTGCAACTTCTCCACTAGATCGTATCAGTCGGTTTGTAACCTTTGCAACTTCTCCACTAGATAGTGTCGGTCGGTTTGTGACCTTTGGAACTTCTCCACTAGATCATATCGGTCGGTTTGTAACCTTTGGAACTTCTCCACTAGATCGTATCAGTCGGATTGTAATGTTTGGAGCTTCACTGCTATATCGCCTCAGTCGGATTGTAAACTTTGCAACTTCTCCACTAGATCGTATCGGTCGGTTTGTAACCTTTGGAACTTCTCCACTAGATCGTATCATTCGGATTGTAACATTTAGAACTTCTCCACTAGATCACATCGATCGGATTGTATCCATTGGAGCTTCTCTACTAGATCGTATCAGTCGGATTGTAACGTAGGATTTTTCTCCCCCTTCGTATCAGTCGGGTTGTAACCCTTGGAACTTCTCCACTAGATCGTATCGGTCGGATTATAACCTTTGGAACTTCTGCACTAGATCGTATCGGTCGGATTATAACCTTTGGAACTTCTCCACTAGATTGTATCGGTCGGATTATAACCTCTGGAACTTCTCCACTAGATCATATCGGTGGGATTATAACCTTTGGAACTTCTCCACTAGATCATATCGGTGGGATTATAACCTTTGGAACTTCTCCACTAGATCGTATCGGTGGGATTATAACCTTTGGAACTTCTCCACTAGATCGTATCGGTGGGATTATAACCTTTGGAACTTTTCCACTGGATCGTATCAGTCGGATTGTAACGTAGGATTCTTCTCCACCTTCGTATCAGTCCGGTTGTAACCTTTGGAACTTCTCCACTAGGTCGTATCGGTCGGATTATAACCTTTGGAACTTCTCCACTAGATCGTATCGGTCGGATTATAACCTTTGGAACTTCTCCACTAGATCGTATCGGTCGGATTATAACCTTTGGAACTTCTCCACTAGATTGTATCGGTCGGATTATAACCTCTGGAACTTTTCCACCTTCCTATCAGTCGGGTTGTAATCTTTGGAAGAAGATTAGACAATTCTACCTTAGAAATGACCATAATTGTGATTATTTAGGCAATAAACGGTCACCCTGTGGCGGTTATGGTCGTATATCAGGACAAAGGTTGGATGGAAAATTGAATGAATGCGCGTTAGCGCATTTATGATTAATTTTCCATCCAACCTTTGTCCTGATATACGACCATAACCGCCATAGGGTGACCGTTTATTGCTTATATTTACGTTTTCAAAACCTGTCACCACGACAAATTCTACTCTTTGCGTGAAAATTTCATATTTGTCGCTGGAGTTGATCGTGTTGATGGAATAGCCATTTTCTTTTCGTCAGAAAATAGTTCGCGGGGGAAAGTTCTCAAAATGTAAGAACAACCAATGTTTACTCAATTTTAATGTTTAATCTTTATAAATCAATTCATTTATCAGTAAATATAAAACATTTTGGTATGAATTCCGTCTTTAACGACGAAAAGCAACAAAATCATCAAATTTAATGAACGCGGATACAATTGAACAACGGAGAGGTGATTCGGCTAGACCTGACCGCATGTAAACAAGTAGGAAAGTTGAGAAAATGAAAGAAACTATAAAGACCAATCTAGAAGAAGGCCCGCTCCATATGTTGATAGGGGATCACAGTTTACACGCAATTCAGTTAATTTTCAGCAAAAGTATAGTATTTTGAAACTTTATTACATATTAGAATTCATTATTAAAATTGGAATTTTACGTTCAAGCGTGAAGATGATCGACGTTAATAGCGCGACGGCCATGTTTAATTACATTGGTTACCGTGTATTACTACGCTCAATGTTTTGGTGATGAGGCAATGGCAGTTATTGTCTCATAAACGCCACACGTATTAACATTAGTCCAACGGAGAAAAACAACAGCTAATGTAAATATAAGAATTTATACAATCTGATTAGGATCCTATTTTGAACCACATACAGAGCAATAGCTTTAAGCTCAAATCGAAAGTTGAAATTATTTACTTGTTCTTACCTTCAGTCTCATATTGGGATTAAAGACGATAGCTTCAAACATGTATATAAGTCTCATGACATTGAAAAAGTCATTTTCACTCATAATTCCAATCGTCCATCTGTAAATGGGTACACATAATCAGAGAAAAATCAACTAGGAAGGATTAAGTGGAATGATCCTTAACCGCGAACTTAAGTTGTTATCCTTGCAAAATATGGTTGTTTCTTTCTTCTGTTCTCATTTGTATCTTCCATATGCAAATTAAAAATCTTTCTTATATGAAAGAATCGTTTTGATACCGGATGGTTTCTTATAACTTGCGATGTTGGTTTTGATCCTCCTGAATAAAGTATGCGCAAGTACAAATACGTCAAACTGTTTTCTGTAGAGATCAATAAATTCATCTATAGCACATAAAAAGTACCTGTCCCGTGTATTAATTGTCGCACAGCAGGACTATGTTTGTAAAAATAATCTCTGTAGTCTCCTCAAAAAACGCTTTTAACGTTTGAATGCATACTTTGTTATTTTCTAGCTGTCGTGCTCTAATGTGGCTAAAATTAATTATAAGAAATTACTATTAAATTTACCAAAATTTAATCAGCCATCATATTCCACCGAATAATCCAGGTATAATCCGCCAAACAAACAAAAAAAAAACATAACAAAAAATTTAGAAAGTGAATTTAGATTGTTTCGGATGTTGTTATATAAAAATTATTGGGTGAAAATGATTTAACGCGTTACCGGAAATGAAAATACAAGTAAAGAATGATATTTTATTGATTTACGGTAAAAATATATTGACAATGAAAACGGTATTGAAAAGCAAAAAATATACAGATATGTATTTCATAATTGGGTATCCTGTCGGTAGATCGGAGACGTAGAGAGCTTCGTCCCTTCGGGACCAGATTTTATGCCCGACCAGTGGCTGTTTATAAAGTAAAGACTTTTTTTATAAAATTATAAAATACAATATTATGATTAAAAGCAAAATTTTTAATAAAATATAAAATATAATCTTTTTGGTACTTTTTATTCACTGGAATGTGACATAATGAAATTAAGATAATGCCTTTACCAGGAAATATTTTATAAATGACAATTTTTTCAAAGTCTAAAGCCATGTTAGTGGGAAAGGATGTTTAATTGAATTTGCATTATCCCAACCGCATAGTGCCTTCAGTGGCTTCAGACATGTATATCAAAAACTTCAAATGTTTTTAAAAAAGTGATGGTTCCCAACCCCATGATGCCTTCATGCCTGTGAATAACCCTCAAAATTACAATTCCAAACTTAGATACTGACCAGTCAGAAATGAATACTCTTCATGGCCACACGGTGACAGTCCACGGTGATGGTAGTGGGGCGGATATCCTGGTCACATGGTTGCCTTCAGACCTGTGAATATATCCCAAACTCGGTGGCGGGGCATAAATGTTGATGTCAGAGATATGACTCTTCATGGCCAATTTTTGAAAATGGCTAAACAGTCCACACTGATGTTGGTGGGGAATAATTATTGGTGGAATTGGCAGAATCCTAACCACATGGTGCCTATGACCATGAATATATAAAAAATTCCATTTTAATGGTATTTTCATGCCAAACTTAGTGACTAACCAGTCAGAGATGAAGACTCTTCGTGGCCACAGTGATGGTGGTGGGGCAGATATGTTGATGAAATTGGCAGAATCCTAACCACATGGTGCCTAAAGACCTTTGAATATCCCAAAATTTCCAGTGTAAGATCCTGTTCGTCTATTGGAACTTAAAACATGCTTCCTAAATGTACTTTTTTAATTAAAATTAGTTTGTTTTAAAAAGTTCAGTGTGTGTCTGTGTGCATTGAATAAAACCGTTTTAAATGTTTAGTTACAAAATTCACAGACGGTGAGCTGTTTAATTTTTTTAAAAATTCGAATATATAAATTTTTAATATATTGTTATGGTATTGACCTAGATTATTCTAGAACTTCAGAGACTATCTTTCCAGTGGTTACTAAGGGTTTCTCAATAAATATTAAGATGCAATATGACCTGTGAAAACAGTGTGCAACAATGTATCACTTCTGGATTGTTAAAGTGGCTTCTTGATTGTTCTAGAAGTATAAATTTTATATAAATAGGCTAGTAGCCAAGGCTTCCGGGGATTCAATTAAAGTGCTTACTTACTGAATGTATGATTTGTGTATTATACCTTGTGCTGAATATATTGTTGTTTCGTTGTGCATTCACTAATGGATTAAATAAATCTACAGTTATTTTTTGATCTGTGTGTCTCTATTCCACGAGTTTCGAGAAAGAAATACAACAGAAATTTTGCGTCGCAGATAGGATACCTACATAAGGATTTCTACCAGGATTTATCTAATCATTTTCTAGAAAACGGTGGTTAATGACAGAAAGTTTAAACATGGCAGAATCTACAGAATTGATTAAACTTCTTTCTGAACAAATAAAGGTTCAAAGAGAGAAAATTGAGATTCAAGCCAGACAACAAAGAGAGCAAATGGAGATTCAAGCCAGACAAAAAGAGAGCAAATAGAGACACAAAGAGAGCAAATAGAGACACAAGAGTGCAAATGGACACTTTAATGAAGTAAGTTTCAAAATCTAACGGTGAGCCAATTTCCTCTTTAAAGACTCTTACAACATCTGTGCCACCATTTGTTTCATTTGACCCAACAACTGAACTTTGGCCTGATTATTATTCACGTCTCTGCACTTTTCTGGAAGCAAATGCAGTACCCGAGTGCACAAGTGTTTTTGACAAACCAAACTATTGCAGTCTACAAACAACTGTCTGCTTTGGCTACTTAAATGGACCCGCCTAGAGACATTCACACATTGAAAATGGATGAACTTGAGCAACTACGGGAAATTTTTTCTCGTTGCCGATCTGGCAACAACTTGGAAAACCAAAACTAGCAGAGGTCACACATAAATATGAATCTGTCAACGTCCAAACAGTAGATCCAAAAACTGGAAATGAAAGCTCAGTTTCTTACATTGTTACAAAGATCCCCGATGTAAACTTACTGGGACGGAATGTTATCCAGGCACTGGGAATTTCAGTGGACACTGCCCTGGGAATTTAAAGCATAAAAAACCAAGATAAGAGTGCGAGTGTAAAAGTTCAACAACCTTGGACCAGACTTAGGCTGCCCTTCAACGAGATTGCCGCACCATCTGTGACGAATTTCCAGATCTATTTAAAGATGAATTGGGATGCCTAAAGTATTTTGAACTAGATGTAAAGATCAAATCTGATGCGAAACCGGTTTTTCACAAGGCACGACCGGTTCTTTTTGCTCTTCGAGATGACCTAGCGAAAGGTTACGATGAAGGTATCGCCAAAGGAGTCGTCTGGAAGCCAGTCCAGTTTAACAGTTATGGAACACCAGTGGTACCAATAAGGAAAACAAGTTCTACAGGTACTTCAAAACCTAAGCTTCGAATTTGTGGTAACTACTCTGTTGGTGTTAATGATCATTTAGAAGATCATCGTCATCCAATGCCACTCCCAGAGGAATTCATGCAGAAAATAGGAGGTGGATTTGGATATACCAAGATTGACCTTGCACCTTGCTGATGCCAACAACCAAATCATGTTGACTCCTGAGAGCCAAAAAAGGCTAGCCATCAGCACCTACAGATGTGTCAACTTTGAAATCATTCTTGGGCTCAGTACAGTTTTGTGGAAAGTTCACACCCAACCTATCTACTAAAGCAGAGCTACTTTACAAGCTAACCAAGAAAACTACAACATGGCAATGGAAAGAAGAAGAACAGACAGCCTTTCAACAGTTGAAAACTATACGTGCTTCTGATCAAGTCCTAGTTCACTTCGATCATAACATACCTGTTGGACTAGCTTGTGATACATCTAATGTTGGAATTAAAGCAGTTTTGTTTCATCGCTATCCAGATTGAAGCGAGCGCCCGATCGCCAATATGCCAAGACGCTTACATCTGCAGAGCGGGACTACAGGCAAATTCACAAAGAAGCCCTGGCTATCATATTCGGCCCTTAAGGAAATGCTATCAATTTCTTTATGGAAAAAACATTTATACTGGTAACATATCACAAGCCATTGACAGCTCTATTTGGACCAAAGAAGGGAACATCACTCCTTGTAGCTAACAGACTAGCTCGATGGGCCCTATGGTTAAACCAATTCGACTACAAAATCGAATATCGGGAAACATCCGATCTTGGAAATGCAGATGCACTTAGTCGCTTGCCAAGTGGAGGTGATTCTTATTTCGACAGGGAGGAGGTGAAGATGGGGATATGGTTTGCGCTATCAAACTTCTCAGCCTTCAAAGTCAAACCTGTGGAAACCAACAGCCTCCGACAAGAGTCCGGGAAGGATCCAGTAATAGCTACAGTGATGCGTTATGTACGTGAAGAATGGCCACCGAAGCAAATCTGAGAAAAAATGAGAACATTGCAAAGTTCAGAAAGCTATCACTCACTTAACGTCTGTCATGGATGCCTTCTACACGGTGCAAGAATTGTAATTCCAGAAAGCTTGCAACCAAAGATCCTTGAACTAGAATGGTTGAAACAGTTAGCAAGAACTGCAGTCTATTGGCCTGGAATCGATGCTGCTATTGAAATGACAAGTCGCCGCTGTGTCCATGTGGCCAACACCCCGTGGATGCTTCCAGAAAAACCTTGGAGTAGATTACACATGGTTCATGGGTAAAGATTGGCTGGTGATTACAGATGCCTATTCAAAGTATCCTTGAATTCATCCTACTACATCTACATCATCTAGAGCAACACCTAGATTTGCTAGAAGAAGATTTCGCTCTTTTTGGATATGCGACTACCTTTACTTCAGAAGAATTTCAGAGTTGGGGCAAAGAACGGGGTATTACGCAATTATCCGGAGCACCTTATCATCCAACTACAAACAGGAGCAGCTGAACACTTGGTACAAACATTCAAGCTAGCAATGAGAAAGTCATCTCAACCACCAAAATGAGCACTTCAAGAGTTTCTGATGCAGTACCGGAGAACACCAACATCAACTGGCTTGTCACCGAGTGAACTCTTAATGTCCAGACAGATACGGACACGAATAGATACCATAGTGCCCTCGCCTGCACACATAGCTCAAACAGACAAAGGAGGCATTAAAATATCAGAAACGCCAAGAATCCACAGGAGTATCCAAGGTGAGAAAACAGTATAAAGCTGGAGACCCTGTATATGGGCTGTATTTTGGACCTCACCGTGACTAACATCCTTGATGGGTTCCTTGTATTATAAAGAAAGCTCTTGGTACCCGCTGTTTCAATGTTAAGGTCATACCTCATGGTCCATTTAGAGAAGACACTGGGAACAGCTGCAACCCCGATACGCAACTGAGGACGACAACGAACCTGGAGAGGAAACAGACACTCGTTCAGCGGAAGTACAATGCATGCCTCAAGGTGAACCTCAACCATATCAACCTAAGTCGAAGAAACCAATTTCGGAGTATGAACCCAAGACGATCCCAGCGAAAGAGTGAAGATTTGTTGCTGACGTTTATAACATCAGTTTAGGTGAGGAGGTGTTATGGTATTGACCCAGATTATTCTAGAACTTTAGAGATTATCTTTCCAGAAGTTACTAAAGGTTTCTCAAATAATATTATGATGCAATATGACCTGTGAAAACAGTGTGCAACAATGTATCACTTCTGGATTGTTAAAGTGGCTTCTTGATTGTTCTTGAAGTATACATTTTATATAAATAGGCTAGTAGCCAAGGCTTCGGGGGATTCAATTAAAGTGCTTACTTACTGAATGTAAGATTTGTGTATTATACCTTGTGCTGAATATATTGTTGTTTCGTTGTGCATTCACTAATGGATTAAATAAATCTACAGTTATTTTTTGATCTGTGTGTCTCTATTCTACGAGTTTCGAGAAAGAAATACAACATATATTTAAATTGAAAATTATTCATAGTCCTATAAAAGTGCTAACCAATGTTACAAAGTGCCAATTAATTCAATTTATCCGTAAGCGACGTTAATCGGCTTAAATCCTATGAATGTAACCATAGAGAGAATCATATAGGTATTATATTGGTTGCAGCGACAAGACAATTTTACAGATTGGTTTCAGTGGCTAACCTTAAGGCCCTAATTTATACGTCGGATTTTTGTCGCGTCGAGTCAAAGGAATTTGAGATATTTTAACTATGTATTTTGGACCTCACCGTGACTAACATCCTTGATGGGTTCCTTGTATTATAAAGAAAGCTCTTGGTACCCGCTGTTTCAATGTTAAGGTCATACCTCATGGTCCATTTAGAGAAGACACTGGGAACAGCTGCAACCCCGATACGCAACTGAGGACGACAACGAACCTGGAGAGGAAACAGACACTCGTTCAGCGGAAGTACAATGCATGCCTCAAGGTGAACCTCAACCATATCAACCTAAGTCGAAGAAACCAATTTCGGAGTATGAACCCAAGACGATCCCAGCGAAAGAGTGAAGATTTGTTGCTGACGTTTATAACATCAGTTTAGGTGAGGAGGTGTTATGGTATTGACCCAGATTATTCTAGAACTTTAGAGATTATCTTTCCAGAAGTTACTAAAGGTTTCTCAAATAATATTATGATGCAATATGACCTGTGAAAACAGTGTGCAACAATGTATCACTTCTGGATTGTTAAAGTGGCTTCTTGATTGTTCTTGAAGTATACATTTTATATAAATAGGCTAGTAGCCAAGGCTTCGGGGGATTCAATTAAAGTGCTTACTTACTGAATGTAAGATTTGTTATACCTTGTGCTGAATATATTGTTGTTTCGTTGTGCATTCACTAATGGATTAAATAAATCTACAGTTATTTTTTGATCTGTGTGTCTCTATTCTACGAGTTTCGAGAAAGAAATACAACATATATTTAAATTGAAAATTATTCATAGTCCTATAAAAGTGCTAACCAATGTTACAAAGTGCCAATTAATTCAATTTATCCGTAAGCGACGTTAATCGGCTTAAATCCTATGAATGTAACCATAGAGAGAATCATATAGGTATTATATTGGTTGCAGCGACAAGACAATTTTACAGATTGGTTTCAGTGGCTAACCTTAAGGCCCTAATTTATACGTCGGATTTTTGTCGCGTCGAGTCAAAGGAATTTGAGATATTTTAACTATGTCCAATAAAATCCGACAAAAGCTCGACGAATAAATAAAAAAAACACTTGTCGCACCAGACTGAGTCGAATTTTAAGAAGATGTGACACTCTCGGTCGAATTATTCGTCAAAAGAGCGACAAAAAAACGCCTTGATTTATACGTCGGATTTTTGTAGAGTCGAAGCAGAAACATTGCACTCGGCTACAGTCAGTATGCGCATGCTCATAACTACTAAAGTGGTTTCCAGTGTCAACAAACACATTTGAGAAATGGTGTAAAAGTAATCTCCCCACGCTAATCTGTATAAACATATAACCAGGCGTTCTCTCGAAGATATGGGTTCTTCACAAACCACTTCCTTCAAAAGTCGCATCTGGATTTTTTCCAAGATAAATTGAAAAGTTCCTTTAGTAATTCGAAATGTTTTTTGAAGTCTGCATCGCCATATATATCAAAAACATGACTAAACCAATCAGGGTTTCTTCTTTTCCGCTTACAGGATCGTATATGGCGATTATTTGTATCAGAATGAGCTTTTGCATATTTTTTAAGAATAGAGCTCATTAAAAAAAAAACACAGTTTCGTAAATGTATGTTGCGGCATTTCAAAATAGTGATCAATAATACTACCATACGTTTCCTTAATAATTGTTTATAAAAAATATTTAACAGAAGAAGAACTCTTTTATTTATGGCAGCCATTTTGATTTTCCAGTAAAAATTCGTCGATGATCCGACAGTATAAATCAAATCATCTGCAGTCGCATCAATCACGGATTTTTATGGAGAAAATTCGATGCGACGAAAATCCGACGTATAAATTGGGACTAAGACAATTATACGGATTGGTTTCAGTGGCTAACCTTAAGACAATTATACGGATTGGTTCCAGTGGCTAACCTGAAGACAATTATACAGATTGGTTCCAGTGGCTAACCTTAAGGCAATTATACGGATTGGTTCCAGTAGCTAACCTTAAGACAATTATACGGATTGGTTCCAGTGGCTAACCTTAAGGCAATTATACGGATTGGTTCCGGTGGCTAACCTTAAGGCAATTATACGGATTGGTTCCAGTGGCTAACCTGAAGAAAATTATACAAATTGGTTCCGGCGGCTAACCTTAAGGCAATTATACGGATTGGTTCCAGTGGCTAACCTGAAGAAAATTATACAGATTGGTTCCGGCGGCTAACCTTAAGGCAATTATACGGATTGGTTCCGGTGGCTAACCTTAAGACAATTATACGGATTGGTTCCAAGACCTTCATACAAATGCCTTCGACGTTCAGGATAATTATGGACAAATCAACAGTCCTGTTCATCACCACTCAAATCGGGACTCGAAATTTGTTGCCATCTGTTCCCGACCCGTCTACACTGAGACAGCACGCCATCTCGCCAAGATGATGGCCAAAATGGCATTGTAGAAGCTACTTAATAGTAGAACAACTGTTTTCACACACAGCCGTTCAAGAATCGAAATTCCCAACGCTAACTCTAGTCCATACACCTTAGGAACAAAAAATGCGGGTCTCTGGATATTCCAGCTACGGAAACCTATCATACCGGCTGTTGATGACGACCGGACTTCATTGGATTTTTTTTTTTTTTTGTAGCTTTGGAACTTCTCCATGTCCGAGATCATCTGGTATTACTGCCTTTTTGGGTGATCTTGCCTTGTCTGTTATGTTGGACACAATACTTTTAGTACCAGTTGTATCAGTGTCGGAACAATCACGTAATGCGCCTTGTTTCATTTTCAAGAGTCAGATAATTTATAATAATACTGTTATACGTCGTTGATTAGTAATTATAATCTACCAACCAAATCATTTGATAGATAGATATTTATTTGTATTGTCCGCCCTTTTTGGGCAGTAATACAAGATAATACAAGAGACAAACGTATAAAACACGGACACCAATTTATAGTACAAAAGAATATACAGATTTTGAAAAAAAAAAGAAATATAATAACAAAATAACAAATGCATTCCGTTTTGTAGGGACATCAAGGTGAAAAGTTAACGAAACAAAAAATATTTAAATTTATAAAGAAACCTGACGGGAGTATATCAGTCGAACAGTCGGTATTTTATGCCTTATAAGATTCGAGCTCGGTAAACATTATAAAACACAAAATATGTAAGCAACATAGCAAAAGTAATTATGTGTAACTGTTTTGAAAAACCTTTAGGTTATGCAAAAAAATTTTGAGAAACGCACCAAAAAAGGTAACTGAGCCAAAGACGTATACATTTGTGCATGTCCGATATTGCAAAACTGTGCTGCAACTATACATTAAACATCTTACGACCGTGAATTATTGTTCGAGAACTTCATACTTTTAGTTTAGAAATCGAAAATACAAGGAAAAAGGAGCAAAAACAAAGAAGAGTGTTCGGTAACGAACCATCTGCATTGAATTATTAGAGGGTTTCATGCAAAACGATGTAATCGGAACACAGATTACTACAAATTCAACTTACATTCAACATCGAAATTATGACTTTGACTAGGAATTTTAAAAATAGTTAATCAGGCATTCAGCTCCAATTTTATCAGGCAATCAGTTCCAATTTTATCAGGCATTCAGCTCCAATATTATCAGGCATTCAGCTCCAATATTATCAGGCATTCAGCTCCAATTTTCACCAAGAAACCAAGTAAAGCACGTAAATAAATAAAATAATTGTATCTTTCTTTCTCTACGTAAAACGTAACTATCACAGCAGTGATAAATAACTTAAAGCAATTTTCATATTTCATATTAAAATATGTCACATATTCATACCTTCATAATATATTATTAACATCCATGTATCTTATGAATAAATTAATTAAATTCCAACCAACTGACTGTTAATTTAACTGTTTGACTGATCTAGTTTAGTCTTAGCTTAATGTCTCAATATTATCAAATCAAACAATCCAATCCATTCGCTTTATTTGAAAACTTCCATGATACCATAATAATTGGTATTGCAGTCAAGGTATGAAGTATGAAGTATTGTTTTCCAACAGTTTTCAGATTATATAACCAAACCACTCGAAGAACCCGCGGTAGCAGAGGGCAGGATGCACCGAGTCAAATGGAACAAAGTGGAAGTTTTAGCCTCCAGTTAAAAGAACTGGAAAAAGCAGAAAACTTAGAGAAGCCAAAGACACAAGCCTGAATTGAACAGAGTTACAGGACCCAATGTGTGGGATGAACTCTTCAATGAACTATGCCCACCCTTGATCCTAAATATCTTCGTAATCCTATTGGCCTCTTTATACCTTTGATTGTTGTCTTGTTCAACAACACAGAATCATCTAATTTGAACCATTCCATCTACCAAATACTACGAATACCAGCAACTACCTAGTTTTCGATTTCAGCAACTGCTGGAAGAGAACGTCATAACTTGTTGTAGATAACTTGTCATCTACCTACCTAGTATATTATTCATTTCTCTTGATAACGCTGCTTGTATGAGCATGTGAAACGTTAAGTTAATACATGTCATAAACAGTATATACATATATTTTGTGCTTCTTTACCTACGCCTATATCTTTAAGTCTTAAAAACAAGAAAAACTATCCAATCATCCCATGCCGAGTTTCACCACCATGTCATTCGACTTGACCATATCTTAAGAATTATCAACTTTGACAAGACATGTTTTTTTCAAATATGTACATAGGATATATTGCCTATTCTATTATGAGTATTGAATTATCGATATATATGTTAATAATCGAATGAAATGAAAATATTTATGATATAGAATTGACTGTGTGTGAGTGTATGTATTGCGTGTACTGTTAAATTGTTGCTATATTATATATAAATATTTGTATGAAAATAAATAAAAATTTAAGAAAAAAAGAAGAATTATCAACAACTAAGCACAAAACCATCCAACGACCAACTACTATAGCGAATATACTATGAATATCAACAGCCTAGAAGCAAACCCTGGAAGCGAAAGTGAACTTGCCATCTACCAATCAACCTATCTTGACATTTTGTATGTCGTAGTAGTCATCGACTATCGATCATCATTTCAATTAAGTCAAAATCAGCATAATTGTCAGTGGGTCTGAGCCGATGCTTAACGTTCTTAAATACAATTGAGAGAATCAAATAACGTTTCCCAAATCTTATGTAGGTGGAGATAGATCTAAGTCTACACTATCATTTATGAAAAACAAGTTAGATCACTAGATTGAACTGCTTATTTGAATTTTACCAATTTTTTGTGCGTATCATCTTAGGTTAGATGTCGACTGTTTTTTGGATTGATAAAATTGTCATGAAGAAAAAATTTTCATTATGAAGAACATCGTAAATATTTCTAAATTATGCTATATACGTGTACATCCATATGTATCTACTTGATCAAATTGAATTTGTTTTAAAAGCGTTAATTAAAAATGTGAACATACTAAATATCAGTTAAGAAGTTTGACCTAATATTGGTTAAGGGTGATAAAAATGATGCTCTCGTATAGAAGCCTAGGTCACAAGAAGAGACTATGCTACGAATTCCAGTATACATCAATTGATAAGAAATTATCGACTTCTGGAGAAATTTACAAGATAAACAAAATAGAATAATGCAAAGGATTACTTCAGGGAGATAAGGAAAGGGGATCTGATCTAGCATGTACAAGAACATAGCTCAGATTTTTATTCCTTTTGTAAGCAGTCACTAAACGCTTTATTAAAGCGATTCACAATCACAGAGGCATTCTTAGCAGTAGAATTGTAGGTGGCGACAAAAGGTATACTAGTAATCTGATTGCCATGCTGGATATTTAGACCGTGAGGTACAACTGTTTGTAATTGGTCTATCCAGAAAATTAGTTGTCCAAATCAATGATTCAATATTATAACATTGTAAATGAAACCTTTCGGAATAAGGAAGAGGCTTATTTCTTTTATTTTGCTTCAATCCGCTGATTAGATTTCTTATACCTAACAAATATAAAAACGAAAACCATTTTACAATTAAATATTACCGGTTGGATATTTTAACTAAAACTTTCAGATTCGTTCAAGATGTTCTTGATTTGTTACACTTCGCTAGATTGGGTTAACTTTGTAGATTTTACATGTTGGCAAAAAATATACATGTCCCTTTAAATACGACTTTTTACCCAGAAATTTTATGAGAGCAGGCCATTTTCCGGTGTAAAATAACTGAAATCTATGGAACCAAAGACATTATTTTATCATTATTATTATTGCTCATAAGACATACAGAGATAGATATAGGTAAAAAAGCACTAGATATATTATTTCTGATTTTTTGATATGAGCGATTCAAACATTCATTTTCAACACATCGTAAATTATACTGAAATTTGAAATATGTTATTAACAAGTAAGTAAGTAAAGTAACAGTGACATATGTACATTGATATATAACAGTGGTTTCCTGGCGTATAAAGTACACCCGACCCAGTGGGCCTATAAGTCACTATAATAATACACGATATTTATATAATTAATTGAACGAGAACATAATTAACAGCAGCTGAGCATTTATGTGATCAAAATTAGTTTCAAATACATAGATACTTTCAATTGTATAATGTTTGACGACGCTCGTAGGTATTTTGCTAGTTTGCGAATGTAGTTATTGATAATGTCAAACATCATCTCGGAGACAGGTCTTTCGGAATCTTTCTCTAATACGCCCCAAAACCAACGGAATCGGTGATTTTCATATTTTTTACATTTCAATAGAAAATGCGTCTCATCTTCGATCTCACCTTTACCGCAAATTAGACAAAGTCTTGATTCCGATTTCTCTCCAACAAACGTCCAGTTTCGATTCGAAGAGGTAAGACACTGCATCTAAACTGAGCCAGTAATGAACGTTCGTTTCGTGTTAGATTTAATTTCAGGTAGGTTTCTTGTTCGAAAGATGATTTAAAGGTAGCCTATTTGCGTAGTTTTGGTGACGTGAGAATTTTCTCGGACCAAGAGTTATGGACAAATTGGAGTATTTTAGACTTAATGAGATCGGCTTCAACAGGACGCTTATCTACAAAATGATTGAGCAAATCTAATTTTTCAAATAACAATCTCATATCTGAGCACCAGTTTCTATTGTTACTGAATTTAATGTAGTCGTATTCAAAAACACACTTTGTTAGTCTATCATCGTCTATTTGGAGTAATCGGTTCCAGTACGCGAACATTTTAGTCCAACGACGTTGCAAAGATGCCAGAATACCGACGTCACCGGATATAGCTAAAGTTGGCGTGAAACGATGAACGCCTAGAAGGTAACCGGCTGCTGAGCACAGGGTGTCAGTCGCTATCATGAAGTTAAACTTCTCATGTAAGACTACTCCGAGATATTTATATTTTTCAACACTATTTAAGTAGTTCTCTCCGACGTGGAATTTTAAAATAGACCTTAATGTTTTACCCCGACAGAAGTGAATGCATTTTGATTTCGAAATGTTAATCATGACTCGCCAGCTTGTGCACCATGAGTCCAGTACGTCCAGGCCATCTTCGCTTAGAGACACAAACACAATATCGTCTGCATACAAGAGAATGGAAATATTTGTATTACCCATTGGAACGCCACCATCAACATTGTTTATATTAGTGACAAGGTCATTGATATACAACGAGAATAATGTTGGAGATAGATTGTCTCCTTGTCGAATTCCAGAAGTACAGTTGAACCAATCAGTATATGCTCCGTTTATTTCCACACATACCGTAGTCTCAGAGTAAATATTTTGAATTGCTGTGTATATCTTACCATCCACATTATTTAGTAGCAGTTTGTATAAAAGCATATCCCTGTTAACAAAATCGAAAGCTTTTTTCAAATCAATGAAGCTTGAAAAAACATTAGGATTGTTTTTTACTATACTGTTCAAAGCGAATAGGTGGTCATCACTTGATCTCGATTTTCTAAACCATAAGTATCAATTGGATCATATTAATTTTAAATTAAAAACGTAGTTGAACATTAAAGTTTTTAATTTTAAATAAGAAATTATGTCGTATTTGAGGCTCCGTAGAGCCTACCTGCACAAATCTTTATATTTATGCAATCTAATTAAAATATAGATAAATGGTATGGGAATACGAATGGAATTGGAATTAAAAAATTTAAGAATATTGTTTCTATGTACATTAAAATAAACTATTTATATGCATCTTATTTACTATAATATACATCAATTTCTTGTCTTTATTGTTTACTGAATTAGGGATTAGTTTTCGAAGAAGGGGGGGGTGAATCTTCCAAATGTACAGGCCTATGGTGGAACAAATATTTTATTGAGAAATAGGGATCTGGATCTCTTGGATGATTTTCTTTTCTTCTGATCTGAAATTAGAAAAAAAATTCCGCCCATGGGCGAGAAGTATAGTACCTGTTAAGTACAGATTGTTTTTAGTTTGCTATGAACTGGTTAATACACTGCTTTATTTCATGAAAATTTAGATATTATATAGATATTAGTTATTGAATAATTCTTAAAAAATGCGATTGAATTTCAAATTGAGATTTAGCATGATGAATGTAATTCCGTTCTTAAAAGCAATTTGACTTAATTGCAATTTCGTTTATGACATCATATAGGTGGAAACTTAAATCTCTATCAGGAATAAACCAGGAAAATGTTCTGCTAATTTTAAACATGAAATCTTTTTATAAAAGTCCTCTTTAAGATCTCTGCGAATTGTCCTTGACTCAAACAAGTTCAACCCCTCTATTGATAAAGTAAGCTTGTGAGTGATATATCTATAGGCTAAATTGTCACCTTTTGAACCCTAATTATTATTTATATAAACAAAACTAATTTTATTCTCTGCTCGTAAATAATTAAATTCAAAGTTAATAAACACATTTTTTCGTCTTTTATTCAAAATATTTTTGTTTACAAACAATCCATGGGCCATTCTAAACAAAAACATGTCGAGGGTATAAATACAGGCCGCTTTTGAAATTAGATATAAAAAAATTCTCCTTTCGACAACATACAACTTCAGTGATAATCTTTGAAGGTAAGTAAAATGCTTTTAAGTATAAAGAAATTTGAGCAAGATTAATACATTGCGCGGTATTCCATTTCTAGGCTACCTTATCAGCTATAGTTTTAAAACAATGTTAGAGAAAGGACATGATTGTATACTAAATATTTTCTTTATTAATTTTCTTTGCCGTTTGTGGCGATCCTTAAAAACTATTAAGTGAAAAGTGGATCGGCTCTCGGAAAGCATTAGAGTTGGATAAATAATTTACCATGTGAAGAAACTCGACACTCTAAATCCCTGTCTTGGCAACTTTGAGTTTCTATGTTAAAAAGTTTACATCTTGAGTTGATGGTTTATTCAATCAGTTCTTCTTTATCTACATGTACATTAAAGTTAAAATCTGGTCCGTTCTTATCGTTTTATAGATCCCTTTCAAAATGGTTGCTTTTAAATGTATAAGCTTATGCCTGTTCCTGTTGGTCACCATGTCAACTATTTCTCTAATACAAGGTAAATCATACCCTAGACTATCAGAAAACTATTTTCTTGTTCATTTTAATATTTTGACTGTATTCCTGTTCATTTGAACGTCAGGCAAATAATATCGACTTTCTGCCGACACATTTGAATGGCATGCGAATCATTCATTTGAACGCCAGTCAAATAATATCTACTCTCTGCCGACACATTTGAATGACATGCAAATCATTTTGACTGATGTTATCCTGTTCATTTGAACGTCAGGCAAATAATATCGACTTTCTGCCGACACATTTGAATGGCATGCAAATGATTTTGACTGCAGTCCTATTCATTTGAACGTCAGGCAAATAATATCGACTTTCTGCCGACACATTTGAATGGCATGCAAATCATTTCGACTGTAGTCCTAATCATTTGATTGGTAGGGATAGATTTTCGAATGTCATTCTGTTCATTTCAATGGTAGGCAAATTATTTCATTTAAATGAATACAACATTCCATGTTTCTTAGTCAGACATTTCTGGTTCCTGCATTGCCGCTTTAACTAAAGTTTTTAGGCGCAACAACAGCTGATCGTATCTAAGGACTTTACGAAATTGACGTTTGAAATGTAAAGTATTAGCAAGAATCATAGACGTAGGACTGAAATTTCGAATGGTGCAAATCGGTGGACTTGATGTCTCAATACATATACAACGTTTAAAAAGACATCAAATATACCGAATATTTGGGATAATCAATCGTTCCTGTTCTTTATTTGAATAAAAAGAAATATTCTATATATTTATTTTTTTATTTCTAGCTAACCTGTATGATATTTTAACCCAGTACTATCTACAGCCCAATTTATACCAGGCTGCTTTTTATGGTGACAATGATTTTTACGAGAATTCCTTTTATGATAATGATTTTTACGAGAACTTTTATGGAGGCGACTTCTATGGAAATGATTTTTATGATTTCAAGAAAAAATAAGAACTATCCGATGATATATTTTTTTTTCTGAATTGATCTTCTTTCGAAATTATTTTATCTTGAATTGTTTCATATTCCATCCACCACGACTCTCTTTTCTACATCTTGAAAATAATACAATTTCTTTCAATGATCATTCAATTTCAAGTCTCATAATTGTCCAAAAGCATTTTAATATATTCATCAGATGGACGTATTAGGTGCCAGAACTCAAGATATAATCTGTATGATATCTTCATGAAAATAAGTAATAATTGGAAAAATGTTCTAATCGTGATTCAAAATTTCTTAGTTTAATGAATTATTTCTTAATTTGATGGATTTATTAGATTATATAGTGATTCTGACATATAGTTTTAACACCATGTAAGTCCAAGAATAAATAATGACGAATTCGGGTCAAGTTCGAAATTGTTTGGTCATCCTTAAATGTGGAGTGTTTTTAAGAGATGGATAAGCTAAAAAATTAAGTTTCGAACTTACATGCTAGGCCATAAAATCAAATGAGACCCAAGAATAAATAAATAAATGTTTTTTTGTGAAAATGTTTATAGTCTATCTTTGACTTCCAGATGTTACATGAATATATTATATCTTAATTTAATTGTGTTTATTTTAGTTCATTATAGTAATGGTATATCTTTATATGATAATTTGTATGTAGTATTCCCGAATAAATGTATTTGTCATCAAATGGATTCATTTTATGTATACAGAATATTTTTCATTTGAAATCTTGACCTGTCCTGTATAAGGATAAATTGGCGAAGATTTAAAACAATGCAGCTATCGATGTATCCAATTTATCACATGCTTCACACTATCTATGTACAATGTCAAGATAGGACATTACATGTACTAATATCGAAGCATCTTCATATCGTCTTGTACCTTGACTGCAATTATTGTTTGTCGCAAAGCAGTGATTGTGATGCTAAAGAATACGGCCAATCATAGCCCTCGAAATGAATAATGAAATATGGTCGAAAGCTCTAATTGGCTGTATTCTCTGACGTACAATCCACAGACACACCTTTATATCTTGAAAAAGGCAGTAATCCACATAGATGTCCATCACATCGCTTCATTTTCTGATACAAGAAAGATTGTATTGTAGTCAAGGTACAAGACAAAATTCGCAATGGTGATGAGGTATGACAATAACCCCGTTCCCGATTTCAATAACTGAATAATACTTTCTTATTCAAAAACAAAATTGGTAGCTTGACATAATTTTACTAATATTGATGAAAAAGAAGAATTTTTGGAAGAAGCAAGATGGGTATTGTAGTCAAGGTATAAGACGAAATTCGCTATGGTGGTGAGGTATGTTTCACTTTCCCTTTCATATACTGAAAAATCCTTTCTTATACAAAAACAGAATTCGGCTTGACATAATTTTACTTACATCGACGAAGAAGAAGAAATTTGTTTTAAAGACTTTATTTGATGACAATAAAGAAACAGAATGAAAATATAATTTCATAAAACAAATATATTTCAGTTTAAATCAAACCATTGAGAGAGAGAGAGAGAGAGTGCCGAGCCAAATTAGATAGTACCAAATAGATCAATGGACAAAAAAAAACTTCTAAAAGTAAGAGTTCGAAATCCAACATATCGCCACTTCTACGTTTTGAAATTTCCTTAAAGGACATTTCGGATCATATGAAATCAAGGAACAATATTTTATGGTACACCATTCTTATGCTTTGTTTTACAAAACGTTTCAACAATTTACAGCATTGGGTTTTCAGAATTACTACCCCCGGGTGCTATTCGTATCTTCTATTAGATGGTACTATCTCGCATGGACGTTCGGCTTTAAGTATATAAATATACATAACACTGAACTATGAACTATGCACCAATCAATATTAGTTATCGGTAACAAAACAAAGTAATTACAAATGTCTTAATTAGTAAAATAACATATTTTCACACATAAATTAAAAATAAAAATATTTTAAAACAAATTATGCTCTGGGATATTTATCTATTCATTTTTATTTTATTAACTGAATCACACAAAGGCATTATTGAGTTATTGTTGTGATATTTATGCTCGTTCCAGGTCAATTCTAAAAGTACCTAAGAAGAGTCCATTTAAAATCGAGGTAGTTTTAGTAGTAATGCATGCTCAGTAATGACCGAATTGCATCGTTGCAATTGCTGTCTTCGTACCTCAAATTACAATGGACTGTTCGTGTTTCTTTTTTTTTTTTTTGATTCTTATTCGAATGTATACAACACTTTTACTCTAAACAGGTCAACAAATAAGTACAATGTACCATAATATGCATTAGAATACATTAACCTAATTAATAACGCTACATATAATACGTATTGTTACTTCATGCGTTATAGTCGAGAACAAGGTAGCTTTGCATATCCAGAGAGGATTAAAAGCATAAAAAGGAAGAATTCACTTTTTATAGGTAGAATAAACAGTACTTGAAACTATATGAACTAGTGTCCAGTATTACTGATACTACCTTCATAAATAATAGGCTATTCCTGTTTATGTTATAAATAGTCTCTGGACGTGTACAGAGAATCTATGCTCGTGATCATAATGTTTGTCTAGTATAAGATTTTAATGAACAAAGTAAGTTTTAATAAAAGATAAATAAATAATATGAAACACAACAAAAACAGATATAACGTCTATGCCAATAACGCGGCGGAGTTTGGGACCGACAATAAATTATGGGGAGAAGATCACGCGTGGTATCTAAAACATTTAGTCTGATCACTATCAAGATGAGGCACGAAAGACAAAGTGAGGGACAACATTGAAAAATAACACATCTTTAAAAAGTCAAATGTAATTATAAACACACCTTCAACCTTCAATGTCATAAATGAAATTATCAAAGACAACTTTTGACATTATTAAAACACGGATTTCGGATTTGTTTAAGAAATAATCAAGAAATACAAAAACAACATATTTGAATATTGCTCTAGAATTTATATAATTGAATTGTATTGAGCACTATTTTTATTGTTATTGTCAAAATTAAATCTTGTATTTTATGATCTGTAAAAATCAGCTGTTAAATTGACTGGCAAAACAGACATTTTTGTCTTCTTTCAGATCATAATGGTTTCAAAAATAAATTTTGAAATCCGTGCTTCAATCGAAGATATTCTATCTTATATTTTAAAACGTTTCGTGTGAAGTTATAACGTTTCTTAGAAGAACGCAAGCTTTATCTGAGGTCAGTACAACGTTCCTTTATAATGGATTGATATACTGTCGTATTAACAATACATATAGTTTTTAGTTTTGTTCATTAGTAGAAAATGAAATACACCTTTAAAAAAAAAAAAAAAAAAAAAACAACAGCTACATCAATTTAATAATACAAAACAAAAACTGTCATAAAAATTGTGAATCACTTGTATGAGGTCCTTATTAGAACTTCGATAGAAAATGCTTAAAAAATAATCAAACTGGCGGTTGTCACTTAAGTTAAATATAAACGTTGACACTTCATTTCTTCTTGTCTTTCTTGGAATCTTTCTTAGACTCTTTTGTTTCATCAACCTCCGCCGTTTCAGCAGCAGGTTCAGCTGATGGTTCATCATTAGGGGCAGGATTTGGTTCTTCATTGGGCGTGGGTGCTGTTTCATCAGATGTTACCAATCTAGTTTCCTCTTCGTCAAAAGGATTAGCATTGTTTTCTGTTGGAGCAGCTTGTGTTTCCTTCATTTCTTGCTTCTCAACGTCCTCCTCAGCTTGTAAATTGGTAGCTTTATCATCAGCTTGCTGAAATTTAAAAATTATTAATCTACCATGAGAAGTAATAAAAGCATCGGCTACTCTCTAGTCGCAGAGTTCTTCCGGTGACACCCATCACATTACTTAAAGATTTAACTATTCATCCTATCTCTATAGATTTGTGCACCAACAGAAGACGAGTGATCCCTTGAAAAGCGCAACGATCCACATACTTTCTGCTTGCTTGAACCCAGTCCGAAGATATATCATCGAGGGTCACAAGTAAGTATAAAAGAGTTATTACCATATCCAAGGCGACCCTCGGAAACATTAGCTATTTCACTAGCCATGGCAAGAGATATCCTCGCCTGTTCCTTTAGTAGACCTTGTCTGATGTCTGTAATGCCAATTAAATTCAGTGTACAGATTCAATCTTTAAGGCATTAACATTTTGAATCAAATCAACCTTACCTTGTTGCGGAATCTGACGAACAAAATTTCACCAACCATGATTACCAATGCAATAATGGCACCGAAGAATAGGAGTAAGAGAGGAACTGTCATTTCTCGATATGACAAGGAGTAGACATTGAAGGGTGGTGGATCGTCACCAGTAATCACGTTACCACCATCATCCTTGCTACAAACACCACTGTGAAACCATTTATCATAGATGAGTTTTATACGACCAGTTTCTCTCATACTCAATATACCCTGCGATAGTTTGTTACAGATACCAGACCCTAAAAGTAAATCAATTGCATGCCATTTCTTTCGACATTTTGCTACAAGAACCGGGTAGGTCCAGAGAAGAAAATCCGTCAGATTAGAATTTCTTTCGAAATTAAAAAAACATATCCGTATTCGTGTTATCAGTCTATGGTTGAATGCAATACAATTTGTAAATCTGATTGGGAAATCCCGAATATGTATGTTAGTTAGTCTCAGAAGTCCTAAAGAATGGGTATATCTTGTAAATGTATAGGGATTTTGCCCCTTGCCCACAAAAAAAATCAAAATAAAACAATTCAGAGTAGATACCTTTTCTGCAAGCAAATGCCAAATTGATGCTATTGAAGAGTTCTCCAAATAATGCCACATCACAATGTTTACCAGTAATATAGGCACCATCGGTTTGGTCGACTACTAAAGCATACTTCCCGTCAGAATTTTTGACTTGGGTAATACCCTCCTCATACGAGTCGAGGAATGAATTCTTTCTCTTGACGTAGTCCCACAGACCAAAGCCACTCAAGGATTGCATCCTCTCTACAGATTTCTCCTGGAAAGTGTCCCTGACTACTCCGACATACACCTCATCTTGTTTCATAAGTTCTTTGATATCCTTATAAGGCAGCTCCGACACCGACGTACGCCTGATCATCAAGAATGCAGTCAGGTTGGCAGTGTAAGCTATTATCATGAAGAACGTAAATATCCACCAGAATGCAGCTAAAACTCGACCAGAAAAGCATCTTGGAGCTTCCCGGTAACCTGTAATATGTATCAAAAATGGTTCTCAAGACTCCAACAAGGAGGATATGTAAGGTACCTGGTAGCTCATCAAAGTGGACCCTACTCGCTGTTTTTTGTTTCAATTATTCACCATGAAGTTCAAAAGATTGCAGATATTTCTACTCTACTTATATTTAATATATATCTTTATTCGTTGTGCTTTTTGGCTTATATTTGCTTTTGAGGCTTCATCGTTTTAGATACAATAATTTGCAAAATGAACTCGAGTGACTTTACTTGAAAGCAATCGTTATGCAAAGAAGGTCGAAATGTAATTAAATGAATAGAGTTTTTTTGCTCCACTCTTCTGCATCTGAAGATGGACAACATCATGCAGTGTGAGGCGAGGTAAATATTTTTCAGGGCAACGGCACAAGTCTACTCTTTTTGCGATTTCCAACTGTCGATGGATCTTTAACTTGCACAGCCTGTGGCATACGAGGCCTAGGTTTATTAACCCATCCGAACTGCAAAAAAGGGCGAACAAAATTTCAATGTTCGTTTTACTCGTAAACACTCGTACTGACCTTGCCAAGTTGCCGTACTAAAGACAAACAAGAAACTGTTCTTGATATTAAAGGTATCCACAGCAGCTCTCCTGTCTTTTTCTGGTAACTTTTTCAACCAAGAATATGGACTCAGTCTGGAGATGATGTAAAACAATAAACTAACAATAATAATAGCTAGAAGAATGAAAAACCATAACTCGTGAGTGAAGGGCTTGGCCAAGAGACCCAGTCCTTCCCATTGAACTTCCGGTCTTTTGACCAAAAGCTGTGTTCCACTGGTTATTACCGGTTTTGAGAAATCTACAACCTTTTCTCTTTCCAATGTTATCTGCAGTGGTCCTACAGCTACATCTGCTCCCTGAAAAATAATTTAAACGTTTGAGACAATTTAAAATAGAAAGGTATTTAGGCCCTGTGCTCAACCAGCAAAGTCGTAAAGGGGGAGGTTACAAAATAGCCGAATGTTCGTAACCTGTATGTCTACGTACATGGATAAGATTCGGGGAAAGCTTGTGAAAGATTGTGGTTATATATTATACCAAATGTGAATATTCTAAAAAGATTAATTAGATCCAAGAACTCTGCTTCCGTACGACAAGTCCAATGCTCATTTTATAATTTTAAACAGTATATGTATATAGAACGGACTAGATGTTTGTGATATTTTTAATTGTGACAAGGGAAACGGATGGCTATAAATCAACTTATATTTGGACTATTTTTTATCTTAGTTCTCTTATGTACACTTATCTTACCCCTCGTATAACATCGCCGATCATACCAGTCCATGTGCTATCGGGTAACTTGTTTCCATATCGTCCATCAGGAGTTGGTCGAATTCGGTAATCAAATCCAACTAATCCAGAAATATCATTTATGACATCAATCATAAATCCATCGAAACGTTTGCGGTCAGTTGCTTCGTGTACAATCTTTACATAGGGTGGAGCCTGAAATATATTGTCAATGGCTATATTCAGTGGCTTCACTATTAGGGATCGGCTTACCCAAGTCCACGGGTTACCCCAGAATAAAAATACAAACTTTAAAATAAAAATGAACCAAAGTATAGAATTATAATTAATCTAAGCAATCAGATGATATAAGTAATAAATGAGTAAGTCAAATAACAGACTGGCAATCTTTAAATCTCCCAATACCAGACAATCAATTGACTAAAAGGGTCTTAGAATACGATGGAGCATAAGTAAAATTTCCCCGGAGAAGGAGCCTCAAACTACTTAAGTGCATGACTCATTGGCTTTTATTATCAGATATGCACTTGGTGTAGCAATAGTTGTTTGCGTTTGTAGCTTTTTCAAGTTCTAAACGTGTATTATTGTACTTTTATTAGCATATAAACCATATATCTCTATTACAGCTGTCAATTTTATATATATCTTATATACAATAAACACACTATGCTATAAATCTCATCCTAAACAATCAATAGTTGTCTACAGCTGTTGGTAAATGACATCAATTATTTTCGATTTGATGTGTATCTGTGGACAATATACAATATACATATACTGCCGTATTCACGATTTTTATATCGATATACATGTACTATTGAGAAGTATATACACCAACATTGACGTGTATATGCAAAGAGTTAAACATGAAATACAAATTATTTAACTGTCACATTTCCATGCGTTTCTCAAACTTTCCGTCATATATTTCACATAACAGCTGATTCGAGGGTGATATTGCGTCACCCTTGCGTCACAAAGGCGTCACATTACGTCGTCCTCGTTTGACAAATTAACAAAATTGAATGCGTTGGATGCGTCAAGAGAGATTAAAAGATTGAAATTGGCTTTTAAATTGCATAAAAGTTATTTGTGATAACTGTATATTAAAAAGTGATTGCTCGGTAGGGGGCAGCTACAACGAGGGGTGGGCGAGGGAGGGGGGTATTCATTACAGCAGATTAACACCATACCCAAATGCCCCAACGCATCAACTTGCCGATCAACTCTTTCAACGGTGGTGGTGACAGTTAGTTTAGGTTTAAATGTGCACGTATCTGTAAAGTGTAAACTTACGTCTATTGCAGCAATAACATAGTATGGTCTATCAGGGGCTATTGGTGATAGGTTGGCTGGGACTGATGTGTTCACAGCCTGAAATGAAAAAAAAAAGTAAACTAAAAAGAAATATACAACCAATTGCAATTTATACAGGCGCTAGAAAATGGTGTTAAAAAATGACCACCTAAGAATGCCAAGTTGACAAACCTACTTGTAAAATGTCAGTTTGATCGACCTGTTTACCCATTTGATAGGGCGTCATGATGAGAAACCAAATTGCACAGAGGCAAATTGACGAACTCTATCAAATTCTTCTGAAGAGAAAAACAGTGATTAACCCATCCAATTTTTGTTGAGAAGTTCAATGTTGACAAGCTGTGGTGTGGGGTGCCAATATTACAAACCCAGTTGTAAAATAGCAATTAGACAAACTATAAGACCAAGTAATATGCTGGTAATTGACAAACTGGGTTGATAGAGTGGCAATTTGACGATCAAGGTTGATCGAGTGGAAATTTGACAAACTGATCTACAAAGTGCACAATTGAATGCATTACTCATAGGCGAATTTCAAGCAATCATGCAAACTAAACTACTATAAAAATAAGTTCGCATATTAATATTACTGTGGGCTGCAGTGAAAGTCAAGCGGATGTTGATATAAATGTACTTGTATATTTAATATATTGAATATATTGAATTTTTGTACAGAAATCAAGGATTGGCCAGGCTTTCTTGAGACATATAGAAAAGTTTTCAACGATATTTCTGAGAAAAAGTTATGGAAGGTTTAATTTCGTGATTTAACATTGAAACAGATGGCAAATGAATTGGTGGACCAAGTCAAGAACTATTCATGGCGGTTGCGTCCCTTTGTCTACATACTTATGAGAATAATAATCCAAGGCAGTGTTGTATCTGGCTTCGAAATACATGTAATTATTAGAACCAATAATGGTAATGTTTAATGTTTAGAGAACAAATAATGAAAAATAATAGCGATTATAGGATAATTTCATGATTTAAGTCACAATATTGACATCTAAAAATTCGGTTACAATTAGTGAAGAATGAATGAAAGATAGAATTTATTTCGTCATTACTGGTAACTATTACTTCAATGTATTTAGCCTCGGTTAACAGGAGCAGTCCCAGACATGGGATTGATGCATGTATAACCAAACCAATAAAACAGCTATGCAAAGAGCATTATTATAGGAACGAATTTATAAGTTCCATCAGCGAATTTCTAAGTTTCCTCACCGAATTTCTAAGTTCCATCACCGAATTTCTAAGTTCCATCAGCGGTTAACTTATAATGGCGACTGGTTATACAACTTCAAAGAGGGTCCATTCCAAGTAAAATGTGGAAAGGTATACGTAAAAACAATTCTCAGGGGAAGGTCCCCAGCCTGCTTTAGACCGAAGGTCCCACTCACCTATTTGGGCCGTTTAATCAAATACGATCGAGAACAGATTATTCGAACTTAACCCTTTGGCGAATTTTAAAATGCCACATTAATACAACGACAAAATGTCATCCAACCAATTAACTATTTATTTACAATACGGCAAGTCAGTCGTATATTTCTTTCAATCTGTCTTTTAAATACGATTAAAATTTATTTTATTGTTCGCACGTGTTTATGTATTCAAAACCTGACACGTAAAGAAAGTCAGCAAGACGTAAGATATGTGATATATCTAGCCATACCAATCTATGCATAGTTCTGACATGTTAATAACAGACACGAACGTGGGTCACAGCCATTGTGAATCTCTAAATCGACACAATAAGACGAATTTTCAAAAGGCTTTAATATTTCAACATAGCCTTCAAATCGCAATATTCAAAGCCATTCCTAAACCTATAAATGTGATCAAAACCTGACAAGTAAAGACAGCCAGCAAGACGTAAGATATGTGATATATTTAGCCATACCAAACTACGCATGGTTCTGACATGTTAATAACAGACACGAACGTAGGTAACAGCCATTGTGAATCTCTAAATTGACACAATGAGACGAATTTTCAAAAGGCTTTTATATTTCAACATAGCCTTCAAATCGCAATATTTAAAGCCATTTCTGAACCTATAAATGTGATCTGAAGGCTTAGTTCAAATATCATAGCGTTTATCGAATTCGACTTATTAAGTCGAGGAAGGTATTTAAAATGGTTGAGAACTATGTTCGTGTGTGATATTTCCATGCAAGAATTATTCGTAATTTCGTGATATTTCTAACGTGCAAAAAATATTGACATCAGTCCAAGTCGTAAACACAATAAAAATTCTGTAGAAATAATTTCCTGCACTTCAGCAAACGTTATCGTTCTCTCAAATATAAAATGGGTGTTGATGTCTATGAGTTAATGCAATGCATAAATAGAAATTTAAATCTGGCATTCCAATAGATTGAATAGAATATATATCATCCGCTATGTGTTCTGGTTTTCTTGTATCTTCTCTTTGAATAATTACCTTTCTGTTGAAACTGTAGACGATGTTTTATAGCAGAAGTATGGATCTTTTCAAGTTTGATAAGCCTGAATGTTAAAAGGAATACTCTCTCTTAGAAGGACATAAGATTAAAAGTTTTGAACTTGACTAATAAGAGTGCTGTGTTTATGAATATTAATTGGATTGAATACTCATCAGTTAGACTAAAGAATATAATCTTTATATAAAAAGATATTTTCATTAAACTAAGAAACTATTGAAAACACGCTTCTAAGCGTGTTTCAAAATTACCTAGTTTAATGGATTATTACCTAATTTAATAGTCAGTCATATAGTTTTGACATCACTAATGAACATAGTCTCAACCGATTTATTTGCCTCTTTTAAACATGAGTTATACGAAAGATACACTTCAATCGTAATCAAGAAGTTTAATTATATGCATGCAACCTTGATAAACAAAATGTAGCACAAAATTACTTTCATTTATAATTTCTCGCTGTGCCTAATCAGGAATACTGGTAAAGAACTCTCTACATTAGAAGTTAGTTAATGTCCCGTGTAGTATTTAAGTATTCGTTGTCAAGGTAACATGTGGATATATATCTCTTTTCTACCAAATATTTTCTCATATCTGTTACCGCCTCAATAAAAACTTGTTTATGAATGCATGATATATAGGTGTACTGTTGTACCGACTATATTCCAAGCACAAGTTTGGGTTGACGAAATATATTGGGCCAAGAATCTCTCAAGTCTCAAAATGAAAAATCAAAATGCTTTTTGTCCACGGAATATGACAATGCATCTCGGGTTCTTAGGTTCATGTCATCTATCTGGTATTAGGCTAGCTTCCCGAAGCCATAAGCATCCATATTAAGTTTGGACGTGGCCTTAACCAGAGGATGAGTAGCAGAGGATTACCATAAATGATAAGGCCGTAAAGGTCCTACATGACAGCTGCAATTACATCTCTAACTGTATCAATAGAGAAGTCAAAGCGTGTAGCACGTGGGCACGCGGCGTGTTTTACAGTCCGAATGACAAGGATAAGTTTAACAGCAATCAAACTTAAAATGAAAACGAATTTGAGATTTCCAAACAGCATTTAAACCACTTTGGCTTGCACCTTTTATTATACAGTAACCTTAGCATAAGTCTTCACTAATCTTTTTTATATTAAAATTAAGCCTTTCCATTTTCCAGGTTGTCGGTGATAAATGTAATCGTGTTAATCATAATTATTGCTTAATGCTACAATATTTAATTGTATGGTCTTGATCGAGGAAAATCTGCAGAAAATGTGTTAGGTGTCATTCCATTTCTTGTAGGTAAAAATCTGTAATGTTATAAAAACAGATCAATTCCATCGTCTATTAGTCAAACAGCCAAAATAAACAGCTCTTACATGGAATTCTTATACATTTCTTATATTATTTATTAGCTAGACATATAATGTGCTAGTTTTTTGATAGTCTATTATGTGTTGCTGATCATTTCAATTTACATTTCCTCTCAGGTTTCTTTTATAATTTTCACATTTCGCTCTTCTGTTTCTCTTATATGATGTTTTCAACCTTTCCACTTCCATCGAGTATCTACGATTTGAATATTTCATATTTTTTTAGAATTCCAGAATCTTACTTGCGTATTTAAGAATCTTACTTGCGTATTTAAGAATCTTATTTGAGTATTCCAAAATCACTTTTGAGGATTCCAGAATGACTTTTAAGGATTCCAGAATCACTTTTGAGTATTCCAGAATCACTTTGGAGTGTAAAACATTTCAGATTATTTGAGTTTTTCAGAATTCCATAATCTTACTTTGGTATTCGAGATTTAACATTTTTTTTCTCATTTATCAAATATTACTTTAATATTATCTGGCATTAAATTTAACTTTTCTGTATGAATTTCCAAGACACATATATCATGCGAACAAAAATGTACATTATAGTATACGTATAATACATAATGTCTTATTTCACATTTCAGATTTGAAATGGTTCATTTATATATGTCCAAAACTGCTAAATGATATAGAACATTGAACCACGATGGTACATTTCAGACAGTTCGAAAGAATTTGCCTAGAAGTTAATCTATTCATACCTCGATTTTGAATGCCAATAATTCATAACCTTCTAAAATTGAAAAAAAACTCGCTACTAGAACCCATATCAGGTTGATACATTGGTATTGATATTTCAAATTGTTACAGGTATATTATGAGTCTAGTGATATAGCATATCTTGTATCTCTCATCAGGTGGTATATCTAACCTTTTACAAGATATTTCCCGCTGATCTGTATTTTCTGTCTAACTGTACATAATAACACTCTCGCGCCAAAATTCTCATTTAGATTGCTATCATGGGCGTTAATAAATAAAGATATATATATAAATAAAAATATTCGTTTGTTCTCAGACTTATTCAGTCTATACTACTACTACTATACTACTTATACTCTAAACTTGTTTATCATGTCCAACAATTATAACCTATATATGGATTTAAATATTGAAATTGTTCAAGTGTCAGATGAATGCTCTATGTATTGTTTTAACATAGATAAAAACATATCAATCTTTAAAAAGGAAACGTACATTTTGATCGAAGATTATACCTCGTTCAATATCACTTCGAATTCTCACCATCAAACACAATCTCAAAATGACCTCAATCTTCTAAAAAGCAACTAGCAAGCATGCATGTGTGTGTTTCATTTTTAAAAGCATACTGAGTATACTATTTTCAAAAGCATAGCTAGCTAGTGTACCATTCTTAAAAGCATACTGTGTGCGGAATTTTCAAAAGCATACCGGGTTTCCTATTTTCAAAACGATAGCATGTGTCTTGCATTTTCAAATTTTTCAAACACATGATGTGGTTTTCATGCAGCATTGTGGCACGGATGGAGCAACTGTTTTTTTGCTTACAAACATAACTTAAAGCTTAAATCATGCCCAAGAGAACACTACAGCCATATGACGCAAATATTTAGGTCTGCCACCTGGATTAGATACTGGATTTATTTCAACAGCTTGTGATCCTCAGGGTATAATTATGAAAAATCATACACGTTAAACACAGTGACATTTCTTTGAAAAAAGTAATGAAATTAGAAGCTTAAATTTCTGCATTTTTGCAATATGAAAGTGCTTTTTTTAGATATTCATAATAAAAAATATGTTTCAACCCCAAAAGTGATATTTTGGACCATTCGAGAAATCTATGACCCAATGCACAGTTTGTTCCTGAAATTCTTCAGTACTAGATTATACCGCGTAATTGTTCTTTGCACTAACATACGAGGGAATATGCAAATCACACGTCTGTTTCTTCACAAAGCAAGCTATATTTGTGATTTTGTTACTGACCTGAGCTTGTGGCACCTTGTATGGCCAA
Source organism: Nipponacmea schrenckii (assembly GCA_030562195.1). NCBI lineage: Eukaryota > Metazoa > Mollusca > Gastropoda > Lottiidae > Nipponacmea > Nipponacmea schrenckii. The sequence continues at coordinate 18,360,553 of JAUJPP010000005.1, read as the reverse complement.
TTATACTGGAAACAGAAAAAGGGAGATGGATAAACACTGAATAATATTTATAACAGTTGCATATCTAGGAGGTCTTGGTAAACGTTAAAAGGATACATGAACGCGTTCATCCAAGAAGTCAATAATGAGTATATATTCATTAGTGAACTTAACTGGTGTCATAAAGTAACATAATCATAAGATTCAGTTAATCAATTTATTCAGCGTTTTTCAATAATCAAATGCATATTTATGGATAATCACTTGCTTTTTTGGATATTTATTTATTTCTTTAAGTTAATTATGGCAGCAGGTATATTTACTGATGAATAGAGCTTCTCTTTTAAGTTTAAAATTTTCAAATTGTATGTTCATTCTAAGACTTAACAACCTTATCAGTAGATAACATATAATATATAAATTTTGATTTTTTTTTTTTGTCCATTATCTTTTTTTTCAATTCGTCGTGAGGCATTTATCTCGTTTTTTTTACTGTATTTATGGTCTGCTTCCACCTTGTAGAGTATACTGAGTGGGAAATATATATTAGGCATGGCACAAAACATAACTCGCATATTATGTTGTGTATATAGAGTGCCACTATTCTACATGTTTAATTCGGAGCAAGAAGGCCACGACAATATAGTTGTCCTAAAAGCCCAACTTCTTTTATAACCAAAATATTGTACCACCCTTATGATGGTAAAAAAAACTATGGAAACGTTTTGCCTTATGGAACCAATAGCTAGATGGGTAACTCATTGCAAAGCAGCACCTCGACGGTTATACTTCAACACATGTTTAACAAACACAGTATCATCATGTTTTGTAACTACAAGTGATTAGGGAGTATAGCATAATGATTTTAACATCCCATGGAAGATTGGTGTATTGTTTTACTTTTCGTGAATCGATGAAAACATTCCTACGGATATATTTACAGTTATTTTAATTTTTACCTAACTAAAGGCAATTAACACCCTTACAACTAAGTTTTGAAATGTTTAACGGCACTCCCATTTCTGAAAGTTTTGGGCTTCGGGGCTAAACGTGGTAAAAGTTTATTTTGCGATTAGTAACGTCATCAAACACAATTAGATTTAGTGGAATTATAGGGACCGAAACCGTCTGATTGCAATTGCATTGGTACAAATTGATATGTTCGTATCCCTAATTCACATAAAAGATTTAGAAAACCTTTATACAATCCTTTTAAAATGACAAGCACCAACATGATTGTCCGCAATGTCAAAGACAGCTATTTGTGTATTTATTTTCATATCAGCATGGTGTTGGTGGATATAAAGAACTTTTGTTGTTGTTGTAATTCGTGTTTGAGACATGCATATATGCATTTAATTTAAGTTTACAGTTGAATTTAATCAACTTATACATGTAATTATTTTCTGTGAGTTTCTTTCTAATAAAAGTGATTTTCTAACTAAGTTAGTTCAAAGAAAAGTTTAATTTAGAAACTTCAATTAAAGTTGATAAATTATACCATAATATCTTTGTGTAGCTGATTACAGAACGTGATTTAAAGGTACATGCCCGGTTAGATATAATCATTATATGTTATTCAGTTTTTTAAAAATATATTCATATATAATTGCTCGAGCAATGGTCATTCGCTAACACGTTTTGACAGCATTATATTTGGACTGACAATAAAATACTTCACAGTATGGTTGTCGTTTCGATTGAATGGTTTAAATGATTTAATGGCGTGCATGACGTCTTAATTAATCTAATATAAATATATTAACTTAAAAATCTATGATTCTTTCGATTTATTACAGGTATATATTTCCTTGGGGTATACTAATCGTAGGATGACAAAAAAATTCTTTTGAGCAAAATGGGTCTGTATTCATAAGTGGAAACAACTTATAAGTATACACCTAAATTTTAATTCGATTAAGGTGGAGGAGTTAAAGAGTAGCACATAAAACTCAATTGATTTCATTTCAAAAAGCGTATTTTAATAATCAGTTTAAATTATAATGATGAACATGCTCTTACTGTCGTTTGAGATTTTGAATGGACCCAAACCAAAACATTGAGCTGTAGAAAATATTATATAGATATGTCCTTCTGAGGTTTCAATGATATCCGATAGAAACTGATTAGTGCACATATATTATAACAAATAGTACGATTAAGTAAGTACAATATTAATGGATGTATATAAAACCTCTACCTTTCTGTATTTCAAGAATTCTTATTGAAGTGATGACGATAACCAAATATAAATGAGGTACCAGGGGCAATAACTAGGCATTTATACTTGGCCAACTTGTTAAACATTTTACACATAGGCCTACGGTGAATTTTTTTCCCCAGTGTATTGCCCCATGGGCTGAATGTGAGACAGGACCATGTCCTTGTGTATTGGGCCTAATTCTGACCCATGTAAAATAAAAAGTTTATTATTATCATTAACCTCTAGTTGATGAGGTCATGGTTCGTTATATATTCTGTCACTTCATCCTACACGTCATAGAGAAAAAATAATTAGCACAATGTAGCAGTTGTCTTATGGATTTTTTATATGAAAGAAAAGAGCAATATGTGTCTTGCATGATAAATGAGCTGTGATGATACCCAGCTGTAAAAGGATACGGATAATCCGGGAAAGACCAGTACCAAGAAGTTTGGCCAAGGACCAGCTGGTAGAAAGGATCCCTGTCACGGCGGACTTGTGAACCTAAGTTACGACGTTAATGTGGACTACCTTCTTTAAAGAATGAGATGTTGTACAGTCTAATTATTGACGAGATGTAAGATATATGACTATGTCAGTGGGTACAATATTTGAGAGATAAATATAGATTCTACTCTTCTCGAATGAAGGTAAAAAAGATCACTCTGCTCTCTATTGATAGGAGGTAAATAAGACAAGCACGTCGAAGTAAATTTGTCTCATGTTACCAGATGAAAGGCGAGTCGACTCTTGCCAGCTATTCCATCGCTAATACCTGGTATAATGAGAAGAAAATATGTACGATGATTAATAAGCGGAAACTATTAGCTGTATTTTATTACAATATGTCGACTTTCATCAGTTTTAAGCGGAATCTGTAGAATCCATCGAGGCATACATCCTTGACCTTTGATGAATGACGGATTGGCTTGCCAATATAGAATACCGGTACATGATTTCGCTGATAAGATGAAAAACAATGTGCACATTATAATGCATGGAAGAGTTCAATTTTTTTTTCTCACAAATATTGCATCGTTTTATGTCTTCTGTTAATGATGAAATTATAAAACAGCATGACGGAGGCTACAACTACTCTTTATTTCATTTTTTTGGGTATAGATTTGTATAACTAGCTTTGGCATGTCATATTTTGTTTGTTTGTAATGTTATTTTTATCAATGAAGTATGTGATATTTAATAAGCGATGTGTAATATAGAAACTTAGTAATCTGATGAAGTGCTAGGTTTATCATTTAAAATGGATTATAGCTCTGTAATGATACATTAATAAAAAAAAACAGTGATATTTAAGAAAAAAAAGTGGAATATTGGAGTAATTTAATGAATTGTTAGTATGACTGTAAAAAATAAGTTTTAATGTTTGTAAATCTATTATTATATGTAATATAGTAACAAATCTGATGAATTGTAATATCATACAAAGTAGTCTTTACTGATTATAACTCTGTAATGGTATTCATATAAATAAACAAAGCTATGTTAACGACGCGAAACTTTAAAATATTTTAATGATACATAGCTCTGTAATGATATTCATAAAAATAAACGAAGCTAGGTTTACGAAGCGCAACTTTAAAAATCTTTTAATGATACATAGCTCTGTAATGGTATTCATATAAATAAACAAAGCGAGGTTTACGAAGCGAAACTTTTAAAATATTTTACTGATTATAAATCTGTAATGGTATTCATATAAATAAACAAAGCGAGGTTTACGAAGCGAAACTTTTAAAAGATTTTACTGATTATTACTCTGTAATGATATTCATATAAATAAACAAAGCTAGGTTTACGATGCGAAACTTTTAAAAGATTTTACTGATTATAACTCTGTAATGGTATTCATATAAATAAACAAAGCGAGGTTTACGAAGCGAAACTTTTAAAAGATTTTACTGATTATAACTCTGTAATGGTATTCATATAAATAAACAAAGCTAGGTTTACGAAGCGAAACTTTTAAAAGATTTTACTGATTATAACTCTGTAATGGTATTCATATAAATAAACAAAGCTAGGTTTACGAAGTGAAACTTTTAAAAGATTTTACTGATTATAGCTCTGTAATGGTATTCATATAAATAAACAAAGCTAGGTTTACTAAGCGAAACTTTTAAAAGATTTTACTGATTATAACTCTGTAATGGTATTCATATAAATAAACAAAGCTAGGTTAACGAAGCGAAACTTTTAAAAGATTTTACTGATTATAGCTCTGTTATCAATTAACCAGTTATCAATAAACTACGTGATATTAAAGAAAAAGTATCTGAAGGTATAAAGTCTAGACAAGCTAGCTTTAATTTAGTGTTGTTCATTTTGAACATGGCTTAGTCTTTTACTCGTCCAATTGAAGCAAAAATGTGGAACGTCAACTTCTTTTCGTTTCGTTTGATTTAATTCATTTTATCAAATGTATCTCACAAAAGGCCTTTTAAATTCATGTTATGGATTTCTTTTTTTAACTCACAAAAATTGTACATAATAGGCCAATCTAAAATGTACGGTTGAATAATTTTGGTCATTATGAAAATTCATTTTCTATGAATTTAAAAAGCAATTTAGATAAATTTGTATAGCTGTATAGCTTTATCGAGAAATGAGCGTGGAAACCATGACTATTTACTTGCAACGTACGAAAAATTTGGGACGGAGTGGTCTGGTATACTTAACTTTTAGAATGACAAAGAAATTGAAATCTTTCAAACTTAGATAAAAATGAGTCTTTGTGCAACAGTTACCATAAAAGTTTAAAGACAAAATCCGCTATAATTCAATAATTCATAAAAACTAAGTAATAATCCATTATACTAAGTAATTTTTGAAACCGGTTTAGAAGCTGTTTTTCAATAAATACTGAGTTAATAAATATATCGTGTTATATAAATATTCTATTCTATGGTCATGGCAATTGGTAAGGTCAGCCGATGATTATAAACTGTCAGTAAGAATCTTAAAATTTCATGTCCATTTTAAGAGGTATTGTGATCATATCTCATTGTTTCAGTAGTTTTCCCCTTATCAATTTTTTCCTGTTTGCGTTGTTTATTTGCATTCGTGAAATATAAACTCCCATCGACAAAACAACAAATATGCAAAGAATAATATTATAATAAACGAGAGCATTTTTTGGAACTCTTATTTAGCATATCATACACGCTAACAAACAAACCTATTAATAACCACCACTTCTGGAGACGGCGAGATATCACATGAAAACGTTGCCAAAACACATAAAACTACCGTTTCTAAAATTAACGTAATGGTAAAACCAGCTCGAATTGATAGACGATGTGAAATAGTTCGCTGACTAAAATTCTATTTTAGAACAATTCGACTCAAGTTGTAGGCGTGACCTTGAACATTTTTAATGTTTGATTCTATCATTTAAATTTAAAAAGTACAAACTCGTCTCAATTGCGCATTATCATATATCTTCATTTATATTCCCATCAGTATGCCGAGAAGCAGATCTTTAAAGGAATACTGCGTCTTAGAATGAACATTAAATAAAAACTTGGCCAATTAGAACATATAGATTTATCAGTAGATATATCTGCTGCCATAAATAACATAACAGAATCCGATAATTCCAAAAAACTTAGTAATCAATCCACAAAAACCAAACAGATTGCAAAACGCTTGATAATTTATGATTTTTTTAATAATTAATTATTGCTGGTCACTGATGAACATATACATCACTTTTTAAAGGGTGGCAAGAGAAGAGTGTAGCTTAACTATATAAGGTATTGTTGATACTTCAGGGGTTTTTAGTACATCCATCGGTGGAACTTCACGAAGTTCATGATAATACCATAATGAAATAGAAATCAGATTCTATAAAATAATTCCTAAATTTGTCCAAGTTAAAATTGAATAATAAAGTTTAATTTGTCCATTTGTCCCCCACCTGCTCTAGCACACCTATGTGAATCAGTTATTTGGTCAAAGAATGTGATTTTGTTTTTACTAATGATTGTTATCTAACTACGCCCTTTGAAACTTTATCATTTTCGGCTGAATTTAATATTAAGCGAAATAACCAAAAGCTATTTCACCCCCGTTAACCCCACCCATCCTCTTTTTAAAATATATCCGGAGCTGGCTGTTAAGACTACCTTTTCATAGAAAATCGAAGAACAAGTTCAAGCTAATCTTTCATGTGTCCAAATAAACAAAACAAAGTTCATTTTACAACATAGTCGATAGACTGTTATCAAAAAGCTGAGTTGGCAGCTCTCGAGATCCTAAAATATCTTTAAACGATGTGAGTGACCTTTTCTACCAAATTCTTAATGCTAAATGATAAAGCCCCATTGTGAATAGAAACATCTTTCAGAATTTGCCTTTCCCCCCTGACTTAATGACTCTGCTATTGATAAATCATTCTTATTGGATATACGATATTAATATGCAAATCCTGTTTACCGTTAAACAAAATGGCGTGTAACTTCTTCCGTTTTTTTTAATTTTCTTTTTAAAGGCGACTTATGATTGGATCTATTAGAAATTTGAAATATTAATCCAATATCATTTCGTCTCATAAGAAAAAAAAACGAAACATTGTATATAATAAGTCGTTCAAATTACGATCGATCGAACAACAAAGTACGATTCGTAGGTAATGATCGTAAATCAACGGAATTTATTTGGCGAAAAACATCGTAGGTTTTACGAACAACTTGCGATCGTTCGCAAACTAAAGACCTGTCGTAACTCTTTTGTGAAAGCGTCCCTAAAATATTTGTATTATGATCGTCTAAGATCCCTCTTCTAATGAAATTGAAAAAATGTAATCCATTAAACTGGTCGAACCAATTCCTGTACGAATTAATGATTTTTCACTTTTGCATCGGCACCGCCTTTCGAGTATATTTGAGATTAGAACGTTTTTTTTTTTTAAATTTTTCTAAAAAAAATTCTGTAAACGTATTTTAAAGCCATGTACACATTTTCGGTGAGTTAAGTCAAATTTCGTCAATAATCGATTTGAGATTATATTCAACAAGTCAAAGTACAGTTAGAATGTTTAGAATACAACAGAAACCGGCTCCACTGTACTATGGTTCACGGTTGATTCGAGAATTGTACTCATTCTTAACCTGCATGGCTTCCTCAAGACTATACATTTTTCATTATTTTCCTGCCTGTATGTTCAACATTTGTACTGTTTGCTCTTTGCACGGCGTGGAACGTTCAAAATGTCAGGAAGAGAAAGTTTATTGGCCCAAATGATGCCAAATGATAATAATAGTAATTGTTATTCGTACATTATTGTTAAATTGAAAAGAACGCAAAACACAAAATTTCAAATATAAAAATGAAAGATCATTTAGCACGTAAATGATAATGTAGCTTGTCTTCATTGACTCAAGTTTATAAAAAAGGGTATGCCACAATCTATTCAAATCCTAGGAAGCAGATTCAGTTCACTGAAATTGTTAATGATATTTTTACATCGGTCTCTATGACTAACTTATTTGTATGTAATAATTGAATACGGACTTAAAATACACAATTTAAGGCCTAAAAGAAAGGTTTCACCAAATGCACTTCTGTTAGCTATTTAGAAAATGTGGTGGGTTGCACTTTAAACTTTGATGTCTTTAAATGTGAAATGTGATATTTTGCGTGGGTTTTCTTGAGTTAAAAAAATCTTTTCTATTTAGATTTTGGGTAGAAATGATTTTTAAGTTGCAGTGATCAAACAACAAGCCTGCAATGACCACTGTTAGTTTGGAACTTTTTGTCAATTTTTACTTTCTCTGTAATTTAGATAGATAACTAAAAGATACTTATCCTTACTTAGAACTATAAGGTTGCAATCTCGAAACCTTCAAATAGGTTTTCAGAACAGAAAACCGTTAGACGAAAACCTTATAACATTGACTCGTGGAATTTGTTTCGATATTAGCTTTCGGAGAAGGGAGGGATTGATATCCTTTTCTTTTCTTCTAATACTTTAACAAGAATCTAGGTTTTCTGAGAAAACAAGAGTTAGTGATAAACAGTCGGTCTCTTGGCTAGTTATTTAATGGTTTACACCTTGAACTTTTAAGTCCCTTGACATAAATTCATTACCTTCTCAATTTTCTGCCCACTTTTGACATGATGTTTGACGTATTTTTATTAGTTTACACTAATAGAGAAGAGTAGGACGTAAAACTCCATTCATTTTATTTTCATTTAGATTTTCTTAGGCTATTTTAGGTTGTTAAAATGGTGTTAAGTAATCCTTGTCAGTCTGCACTTAAATATCTCAATTGACCATTTCCCATCCGATATGACGAACTCTTTATTGCACTTTCTATCAGCTGTTATATATTTTATAGGTTCCATTTTTAATATGGATGTCCTTGACCTTTAACCTTTTGTAACCTTTCAAAAGAACACAAACATATCTAAAATTAAACTTGCAATTAAGTCATTGTTCTTACAACACTGTTAACCATGCTCTGTAAGCAATGGTTAGAGGTGAATACTGTAAGGCAACAAATTATCGCGAGATAGAAATTAATGCGTTAAATGCGACCTATCCGCGATCGCATTAATTTGTACTATGGTCCCATTGCTACAGGAACATAACTTTTAACTAGTTGTCCCTGGTACTTGACTTGAACCTGAAGCCTGTTTGACCATTTAAAAATAGTATTTCACAGAAACTTTGAAAAATGGACATTGTCGCTTTCTGATGGTTTATAGGTTTACACTAATAACTTTGATGTCCTTGACTTTTGATGCGAGTTCAATAGTTGTATTGCTAATTACTTTAATGGAAGATCAAAAGTGTGAAAATTTAGAAATTATTTAAAAGATGGTATATCCTTAATCTTTCCGGGTTCTAATGCATCTCGGTCTTATCTTTGATGTTTTCACTGCGAATCTGCTGTAAAACCTTGTATTCACGAACAGATATTGAACACGCAGATTGCGCAGGTGTTAGGTTGGTGTAAAGTTTCTCTGGCTCGGGAGTTCGTGCACCTATATTTTGACAGCTGAAGTGATATTTATGTTGATAGGGCGGAGATTTAACGATTCATGTATTTTCCCCATATTTGATACACGCCTTCGTTCTATTTATACATACTACTTATATTGTGCTTATGCACTGAACTTTTGTTGAAATGACATTGTACAAGATGCTCAAAATAAATCCTTTTGCATTTTGTCCTATGAAGGTCATTGTCATGAAACTTAGCTGATTTATACCTAGGTTTAGGGTCAAGGTAAAATAGAAATTTTAGGAAAAATATGCACACCTTTCTAGTAAGCATTATTTCACTTGCAGTAAGACTTCTTAAAATTTAAATTAATCACATGCAAATGATATATTTCCTTTTTAATTTTAAAAAGTATATATTTTTTTTTAATGTTTACAACGTAAGAATGAACGGCCGGGTGTGGCTTATAAGGTCGTTGGTTTTTCGCACTGACATATCTTAAGTATTTACCGTTATAGAAGATTAATTAACTATTTCATGCAAATAAGCAAAGTCAGCATATGGATAAGACAGAGGCACACTTGTCCTAAAGTTAATTTATTAGTAAATTTAGAAACCTTTTTAAATTTTTTTACAAACCAATTAGCAGATTGCACAATAATTAAGAAACGAAGGTTGAATTACCATTCGAGATGGCCTTTTAAAAGATCAAATTGGGTGTTGATAGCGAATAAATGAAGCAAAAAATTTTGCCCTGAAATAAGGTCCCAATAGAAGAGAAAATATCGACAAAAATGATTAACAATATGAATAATACGAAAAAGAATTGTCTTACCATGATGAAAAAGAACCACTATATATATATTCTTATATACAAGATATATACAGTTAAGGTACAGTCATCCACTACCGCCAATAGGTAAGAACGGTAAGAAGAGATTTGGCCAAAACAGTGCCAAAACGGTACCAGTTCTGTTAATCACGTGAGAATGGGCGTCCTCCCATCTCATTATATCGCTTTTCTTGCAGGAATTTGGCGACTTGGTGCAGATTATTGAATGTTTTCAGTTACGTTTTTTTTTCGTCTTATGTTATATAGTTAACAGATATATACAATTGGTATTAGGGACACAGTGCAAGTCTGGTTTGAATATAATTATACTTTGATAATGCATGCGTACAAAATGCTGCTCCCTAAATTGTTGAATACGTGCCCAAAAACTGAGGATATCTAAGAAACTTTATATATAGAATTAATAGTGTCATCATCGAATACATGTTCAGGCTAAACTAATGAATGTAAACTAATTATATTATTGATACACAAAAACAATTATTATGGAGGGATACTTCTAGAATATTTATTATTTTGACGTTTCAATGTGGTTCTTACACTGTCATCAGGAATATAATGATGTGAACAATTTTGGTTGTCCAAAGAATGCAATTACATGTACACTTTTTATTTCAGAAATAAAAATTTTAGGCATAATATTTGACATTTTTCCACCACAATACAGCTTAAATTACTTTTTCAAAAAATAATACCAAACCTTGTTATTTGGTGTAAATGTTTCTTATAACATACTTATATAGTATTTTTTCCGTCCACAGGAACCGAAGAAGAACGTAAACTACAATGTATATTCACTTCATTGTGCATAAATCAATCCAAATTTGTCGCACCTCCAACCTCCCCACCATCCTCAAATCCTCTTCCTTCCAATCGTACATACTTTATTTTTCACGAATTTTTTCTGATATAGAATAGCGAGGACAGGTGTCCGGAAATATCGTTTAGCCCTGAATTTGTCTAATTATATGATTAGCTTAATTGCCTTAACTACTTATAGCATGTTTGTTAAGCCAGGTAGCGTTTGAATGCACGAGTGCAAATATTGCAAAATAGATAAAACAGGCTATACACAAATCTGTTTTCGATTCCATCAAATGATCTAGTATACCGTTTACATCTTTATAATGTTATGTAATAACCAATTTCTTCTTATACCTTGACTGCTTTTATCCTTGTGTCACAAAAGTTTGTAAATGCAGTTATTTGTTTGCATTTTATTCTGGCCAATATAACCAATGAGAGGTTTCAACAGAACGTTTGCATTCTTACGAGGGCTGTGATTGGTTGTATTCGCCTGTGTACAATCCAATAAAATCACTACATTCTGTGATACAAGAATCACTATTGCATTGGAGGTTTAAAACGCACAAAGCTCGTAATAGCTTGACATAACACCCGTAGAAGAAGTACTTCACAGATTAAGAACTTCACAGAAGAAGAACTTCAAAATAGATGAACTTTACACTTCACAGAAGAAGAACTTCACAGAAGAACTTCAAAATAGATGAACTTTATACTTCACAGAAGAAGAACTTGACAGAAGATGAATTTGACAGAAGAAGAACTTCACAGAAGATGAACTTGACAGAAGATGAACTTGACAGAAGAAGAACTTGACAAGTTAAGAAATTCACAGAAGAACTTCACAAAAGAAGAACTTCACAGAAGGAGAGCGAATAATCTTGGCAAAGCAGAAGAAACAGAAGAAGCCACCAGAGCAATATAATCCCCATCTAACGTCTGCAATGCGGATTTATTTATTCCTCGCCACTAAGACACCTAATCTACCAAGCAGAAGAAGGGGGTTGACACTGTCAAGGTAACGGCCTTGAACACTGCCATGGTAAGGAATCTGTAAAGAAACAGAAAAGGGTATAACTGTCTTGAATACTGACATGGTAAGGAATCTGTAAAGAAACAGAAGAAGGTATTAGCCTTGAATACTGCCATGGAAAGGAATCTGTAAAGAAACAGAAGAAGGTATAACTGCCTTGAATACTGCCATGGTAAGGATTCTGTAAAGAAACAGAAGAAGGTATAACTGACTTGAAGACTGCCATGGTAAAAAATCTGTAAAGGAACAGAAGAAGGTATTAGCCTTGAATACTGCCATAGAAAGGAATCTGTAAAGAAACAGAAGAAGGTATCACTGCCTTGAATATTGCCACGGTAAGAAATCTGTAAAAAATCAGAAGAAAGTATAACTGCCGAGAATATTGCCATGGTAAGGAATCTGTAAAGAAACAGAAGAAAGTATAACTGCCTTGAATATTGCCATGGTAAGGAATCTGTAAAGAAACAGAAGAAAGCATAACTGCCTTGAATATTGCCATGGTAAGGAATCTGTAAAGAAACAGAAGAAGGTATCTGCCTTGAATATTGCCATGGTAAGGAATCTGTAAAGAAACAGAAGAAGATATAACAGCATTGAATATTGCCATGGTAAGGAACCTGTAAAGAAACAGAAGAAAGTATAACTGCCTTGAATATTGCCATGAAAATATTTAATAGAAATCTGTCAACACTTGAGCTAAATATCTACTTTAATAATTGAGAAGTTTAAGCCAAAATATTTTCATATTTTCCACCTATCTATAATTATCTTGGCAACAGATGGATACATGCTACAAACTACTGCTCGTCGTTTTAATGTTAGTATGACGTCATTTTACACGCCTCTCACAATTATCAAACTCAGCGTGGTCTCAATTCAGAAGTGGCGGTGCCAAACTTCCCAAACTAGGGGTACAAATAATGAGAATACTTGGGAAAAATTGGGGAAGGGGTAATAATTGTCTTGTTCCACATGCGATGGCTCTGTGGAGCGTGTGAGAGAACTCATGGAAGAGGGTGTTCGAATATTAGAATTGATTTGGTGCAGTCTGGGACATAATGTGGGGCAAAAACGTAGGCTGTCACAGTTCTTAATTTGTAAGAAAGGGTAGAGGGGTAAAATTTGGGGTACAAACCACTTTAGTAGCTTAGTATTATATACACAACCAAGCCCCCCCCCCCACCCCCAACCCCCATCTCCGCCATTGAATATCAGATGTTTTAGCTTTTCATGAAAAATTCTTGTTACTTAATCATTTTTATTTCGACATAGGCCTACTGCTAAATAGAAACATGTATTAGTTATTATAACTTTATCTAAACCATTTGACGAACCCAGTCGCAGTGTGGCATCAGGAGGTGAGCAGGCCCTAATCAAATATAGTTACCTCTTCGCACAAGGATGTTATCCATAGGCCTACGATACGGTATTAAATTTTGTCATGATAAGTAATTGGCTATGCCAATGAATGAATTAGTTCGCTCTTCTTCTTAGGACATCGGAGGGGACATAAGGTTTCCAATTGAAATGAAGTCAGACTAGAGGTTACCTCGGACACATTTGGAAATAATAAAGGATCATAGAAATGAGATCAATTTTTCTCCCGCTGTGTTTATCTTTCTGTTAACCAAATGGTTTAGCGATGAAGAGGTATTCAGTAGTCCCCACATGTTCATAGGCTCTTAGAGTGGGGGTACAGAGGAGAGAGTAGAGCGATTTGACTACCCAGAAAAGGTTGGTTCCCCAACCCATGTATAAGAGGTATCAATTAATCATATTTAAAAAAAAATATTTGTCAAAAAAAACACAAGCTATTTCTATTTTTTAAATATTTTCTGGGCGAAACCCCACTCCTATACTCCCTCTCTTTTTCTCTGATAAGAAAGCGACCCTGGCGCTTGAATACAGCCCCCGCGTTTGATATCTGAACACCTGGCCCCTATTAAATGAACCTACTACCTATTACGTATATACCCTCCACCCACCCTCCACCAGTGCCTAGATATCGGAGCCGCCACTGCACGTGTTATTCAGAAACTTGAATAACTCGCCATGTATTTGTCTTGATCGACTCTTCGTCTCTATCTATATTCATCTACTAGTATTATAGCTATCTATAGTTCATAGTTAATGACCCACAAATCTTTCCACATGATGGCCACATAACTTTCTATGATATAGTATAGATTAGCTTGCTTCGCCAAAGATGTAAAGTCGTACAAATGGATTTATTTTTTGTGGAGGACTGACTAATTGAATTTACTTACCCTTTGACTTAAGCGAGTTAAGTGTCCTTCACAGGGACATGTTTTTTCACAAAGTAGATAACATGGCAATTCCCAAATTTTATATTGTTTGTGAATCTTTGAAAATATTTTTTTTTCAAATTATTATTATTTTTTTCTTTGTGTGTGTGTAGGGGGGGGGGGTTGTTTGTCCTCTAGCTCATACCTATAGCCAACTTTCTTTTATGAATGCTTTAACTTAAAAGGGATAACGCGTCTTAGCATGAACATTCACAAACTGTGTCTAATACCTTGATTGCATAAGACACTTTTCTTGTATCAAAGAAAAACATCGATTTGGTTGAATTGTTCGGCTAGGGAATGCAGCCATCGAGAGACAGGCTGTAGAAAAATTTAGCTTGCATGTTATCGAAGGCTATGATTGGCTGTATTCGCAAGTGTATAATCCAATCGAATCACTGCATTTACAAACATCCACAAAGGTGGGCATTGCAGTTAATGTTAGTAATAGGTTGACGTTGTGAAGATGATTTACCGCAGAATTATGTTATATCTGCGTAAGAACGACGCTGTCGTGACATCAATGGTTGATTTTATTAATTAACCTAATAAGTCCTAACCATTAATCAAAGTCAAATGTGATTGGACAACAGACAACAAAAAAGGATTAACAAAATTTTGGCTTGTCGTACTGTGCAGACAAGGGATATTTGTTGAAGGGGTACTGTAGCTTAGTTTTGATCGACGATATTGGATTTAAATATTATTTGGTGACGGTAATTAGACAGGCAATTCTCGCAGACACAATTTCATAGATTGGCGATAGTCGAGAAGGTGCGAGGTTGATTCCAATCCAACCCAACACATATTCGGTCCAAGATTTTTTGATGTAAAAATAGAGTTTACATACTTTCCTATTCTCGAGTTGAATCACATTTTGGAGCGGATGCCAATGAATTAGACTAGTAGATTTTGTTTCGATTGGATGTTTATTTGAGTTACACTTTGAAAGAAAATTCACTGACATGTCCCGATTGACATAGACCGGAAGTGGATTTCAAAACAAGGAAAGGTAACTCCGCATAATAACAAAGAAAGGGAAAAAAAAAAGACATTCTGAGTAAGTTGTACATATTTTTCTTGTTTTTATCACGTTGTATTTTTATCAGGATATCTACTGGCCTGCCATTTGGCTATTTCATTCCCTAACAGAAAGCTTACATATTTATATTGAAATATAACGAAAGCTCTAAGCTAATCATATTGTCCACATTGATTGGGCTCCGGATTCAGTTTTTCCATATATTTTGTATGAATTGAAATATAGATTTCAAACTATTATCAAGAGTTGTAGATTGTCTTTGAGGTAATCAAAAGAGAACCAATGGAAAAAAAATGATAAGGCCCTGGAAAAATTTTGATGTTAAAGATGGAAGTTTTCAGTTTAAAAATCTATCGTTTTCAATTTTCGAGAGGATATTCTGTGTGGGAAGTCTGTTATTTCCAATGTAAAATCTCTAAACCTAATATTTCCTTAATTAAAAGAAATCCTGACAACATGAGAAATTGAAAATATAATTTTAATATTTGTTAAATGAGAGAAGAAAGTAGGCTACTCTCTACAGTATTTGTTCTATGTATTAGTTGTAATATTGTCATTTAGGTTTTGGAAAAATCTAATCTTGTATGGACATGACTTTTGATAAATTTGATGTATCAAGAAGAGAGCTAAACATTGTTCAAATCATCTCTACATATATAGTGTACGATATATTAATCTGTTCTAGACCAAGTCTCCTTCTATTTTCAAGGTACCTGTATTGTTACTGAAACACCAATCATGGCATTGTCACTAGACGATAAGTTACTAGGTGAGAAAGTAGACTATTATTGTAGTAGTAGTGAAGATGAGGATGGTGACGGTATTCCTACTAATAAAGAAAAACTACCTGAAATAAAACCACCGGACACTACCTATCCTGGCTACTGTACAAATGTAAGTATGAGCTAGTAAAGTTAAAATGTAAGTAAGAACTAGTAATTATCCTGGCTACTGTACAAATATTAGTAAGAGATAGTACCTTTCCTTACTACTGTTCAAGTAAGAGATAGTAGTTATCTTGGCTACTATACAAATATAAGTACTAGTACTTATCCTGGCTACTGTACAAATGTCAGTAAGAGATAGTACTTATCCTGTCTACTGTACAAATGTAAGTAAGAGCTAGTTCTTATCATGGCTACTGTACAAATGTAAGTATGAGCTAGTTCTTATCATGGCTACTGTACAAATGTAAGTATGAGCTAGTAGAGTTAAAATATAAGTTAGAACTAGTACTTATCCTGGCTACTGTACAAATGCAAGTCAGAGTTAGTACTTATCATGGCTACCGGTACTGTACAAATATTAGTAAGAGATAGTACCTATCCTGGCTACTGTACAAATATAAGCAAGAGATAGTACTTATCGTGTCTACTGTACAAATATAAGTAAGAGATAGTACTTATCCTTGCTACTGTACAAATGCAAGTCAGAGTAAGTACTTATCATGGCTACTGTACAAATATTAGCAAGAGATAGTACCTATCCTGGCTACTGTACAAATATAAGTAAGAGCAATTACTTATCCTGACTTATGTACAAATGTAAATCAGAGCAATACTTATCCTGACTACTGTATAAATATAAGTAACAGCTGGTACTTATCATGGCTACTGTACAAATATTAGTAAGAGATAGTACTTATCCTGACTACTGTACAAATATAAGTAAGTACTTATCCTGCCTACTGTACACATATAAGTACTATTTAAATAGTACTTATCCTGGCTACTGTACAAATATTAGTAAGAGTTAGATCCTGGCTACTGTACAAATATTAGTAAGAGTTAGTACTTATCATGGCTACTGTACAAATATATATCAGAGCAATACTTATCCTGACTACTGTACAAATGTAAATCAGAGCAAATACTTATCCTGAATACTGTACAAATGTAAATCAGAGCAATACTTATCCTGACTACTGTACGAATGTAAATCAGAGCAAATACTTATCCTGAATACTGTACAAACGTAAATCAGAGCAAATACTTATCCTGAATACTGTACAAATGTAAATCAGAGCAATACTTATCCTGACTACTGTACGAATTTAAATCACAGAAATACTTATCCTGACTACTGTACGAATGTAAATCAGAGCAAATACTTATCCTGACTACTATACAAATGTAAATCGGAGCTAGTACTCATCCTGACTACTGTACGAATGTAAATCAGAGCAAATACTTATCCTGACTACTATACAAATGTAAATCGGAGCTAGTACTCATCCTGGCTACTATACAAATATAAGTACTTTTTACTTTTCCTTATCTTTTCAATGACTTATTAAATTACAATAATGAAATAGTAACATGATTTATATAAAACAACAGACCCAGCTATCAATTCAATATAATATTTTATAGACTGGACCTAAAGGTGTATTAACAGACTGGAGGGAATATAAGAGATTAGAAACAGAGAAAAGAGAAAACCAAGAAAAAGAGAGACAAGCATTAGCTAAAAAATTAACGTTAACTTGTAGATCTCATGTAAGTATAGATATGAATATTAACCCTTCCTGAGCTAGAGATATTGATGTGAAATTTCATGCTGAGCTAAGGCAATCCTAGACCAATTTCAGAAATGTTGGAAGGGGTTATTCAATCCTCTTCAGAAAGTTTGCTGTTATCAGCAGTTCTTTGAAACTGCCCACGCATACTAGTTATAAATTGTATGTGTCTATTTATAGATAAACAGTACTCAACATTATAGCCATTATGAATGGCAAACGGGTGCGTTAAATGGATGTAACCGCTGACCCGACTATAGTCCGGAATCGCTCTGCGGTAAAGTATGCCGTCACTGACTATAGTCGGGATTAGCTCTGGAAGGGTTAATAGAAAAATAAAAAATATATTTTACAAGGATAAAAACTAAGGTTCTCTTGGCATTGATCTTTCCTGGATTATCTGTACCCATTTGCAGCTGGGTGGACTGGAATTGTGAAGATGACTTATTCAAGGTCATCAGACTTTCACATGCCTATCAAGATTTTCAGCGTATCGAAGCATACGATGTTGTGACGAAAAGAACCATGTAATGGGTTATGATTATTTTTCAGTATAGAAAAGTAATTTGGCGAGGTCACCCATAAAAATGTCTTCTAATTATCCTTCTGTCCTGATTCTGGTAACTAGGTCAGACGCATGCTCTTATGGGGCCGATAGTAAATGAGCAGATTCCTGAAATATGTTGGTGCAAAATTAAACTTTAATGTTAATATTATTTTATTAACAATTCTAGTGGATCCAGGCTCAAATTACATCTCTTTTCATGTCCCTTGAACACAATATAGTAGGCGTATGATTTTCCATCCTTTATACAATTCTGTAATTATAACTTTGCAAGCACTTATGTTTATGAAGATGTACAGATGGGTAAACCATTTCCATGGCATGCTGCAATGGGTGTATTTGTACAGGATCTACTATCTTTTAGTTAGATGATGCTTATGAAGATGTACAGATGGGTAAACCATTTCCATGGCGTGCTGCAATGGGTGTATTTGTACATGATCTACTATCTTTTAGTTAGATGATGTTTATGAAGATGTACAGATGGGTAAACCATTTCCATGGCATGCTGCAGTGGGTGTATTTGTACATGATCTACTATCTTTTAGTTAGATGATGTTTATGAAGATGTACAGATGGGTAAACCATTTCCATGGCATGCTGCAATGGGTGTATTTGTACATGATCTACTATCTTTTAGTTAGATGATGTTTATGAAGATGTACAGATGGGTAAACCATTTCCATGGCATGCTGCAATGGGTGTATTTGTACATGATCTACTATCTTTTAGTTAGATGATGTTTATGAAGATGTACAGATGGGTAAACCATTTCCATGGCATGCTGCAATGGGTGTATTTGTACATGATCTACTATCTTTTAGTTAGATGATGAAGCTGAGAAGGAGAAAGATGAAGATTTTTTAAAAGAACTTGAAGAATTAGAGGATGAGTTTATAAAAGAGTATAGATTAAAACGTTTAGAAGAAATGAGGAATGCTTTAGACAATGTGTAAGGAAATTATAATTATCACAAGCTGTCTTGTATTTCCTACTCCATAGCATGCAATTTACATGACCATAATATAAATGGAATTATATTTCAGTCCTAAATTTGGTCGAGTAGTAGAACTAACATCAGATAGTTTTGTTGAAGCTGTTGATAAAGAGAAACCAGGAGTAACTGTTATTATTCATTTATTTGAAAATGTAAGTAGAAAAATTGCTATTGTCAAATACATGTAGTATTTCAGAAAAATAAAGTGAATGCTTACTGTGTTTGCAAATATCAAGAAATGAGAATGACCCATGAATGATCTATGACATTTGACATTATGAATGAGAATTATCTATGACATTTGACATTAGGAATGAGAATTATCTATGACATTTGACATTAAGAATGAGAATGATCTATTACATTTGGCATTAGGAATGAGAATTATCTATGACATTTAACAATAGGAATGAGAATTATCTATGACATTTGACATTAGGAATGAGAATTATCTATGACATTTGACTTTAGGAATGAGAATTATCTATGACATTTGACATTAGGAATGAGAATTATCTATGACATTTAACAATAGGAATGAGAATTATCTATGACATTTGACATTAGGAATGAGAATTATCCATGACATTTGGCATGAGGAATGATCTTTTCCTCTGGCATTAAGAATGTCCCATCACCTGTGGCATCAAAAATGAGACTGATCCATGACATTTGGCATCACGAATGATCCATGACCTCTGACGTTAAGAATGATCCATGACGTCTGACGTTAAAAAGATCCATGACATTTGGCATTAAGAATGATCCATGATCTATGATGTTAAGAAGATCTATGACTATTAAACTCTGAAATGAAGAATGATCCTTGACAGTGTTTAGATGTGTGTAATGTTCTATTACCTCTGACTTAATGAATAACAAAAATAATGATTTAATTGATAACCAATTTGTTAACCAAATCTTCCTTTGGAGTCAATGGTGCGACCTGTAAAAATCAGAATGAAATACTGTACACCCTCGGCAAATTTTTGTATTTCATATTTATTTTTAGAATGTTGAAGCTTGTGAGGCTATGAATGGGTGTTTGCTATGTTTAGCTCAAGAGTATCCAACATTTAAATTTTGTAAATTAAAAGCATCAGAAGCTAAACTGAGTAGTAAATTTGTAAGTAATGTTTTGCATTAGTAAACTGTTTTTACTTGGTTATTCTATCTACAAAGATGCATTCTTTTAAAATGTTTTTATGTTTAATAAGAATATAAAATTTAAAATATAATATTCAGGGGCTTTGTAGTAGAAAAAGCATCCAGTTGTTGTTTTTCAATAATCAAATGCATCTTTATGGATATTTACAATAGTTTTTTTGATATATATTTATTTTTCTATGTTACTTACGGCACCAGGTATATTTACTGATGAATAGAACTCATATCGGCAAAGTATAACATTTTCAGATTTTATGTTCATTCTAAGACCTATTATCCCTTTAAATAGAATTGATGGTCATGTTGTTGTCCAACTGAAAGAAGCAAATTTATTTTATCTTTATTTACAGAGTAAAATAGGAGTACCAGCATTGTTGATTTACAAAAATAGTGAATTAATCGGTAATTTCGTCAATCTAGCAAGTCATTTAGGGGAAGATTTTTACGCTGTAGATGTTGAAAGTTACCTTCAAGAGTAAGTTATACAATCTTCCATATTCTAATGCTAAAGTTAAGAAGAAAGAAACAAGCATATGGTAACAACAATTTCTCAAGGATCCTTTCTACCAGCTTGGAATTGTAGAACACAAACCAATGGGTTGCTCTAAGTCACTGAATTTTACTATTTGTTATTGTAGATATGGATATTTACCAGATAAAGATTTAGGAGCTCCTGTTATACGTGATAAACACACTGGTCAAATACGTGGTTCACTACCAAGTGATAATCACTATGATAGTGGTAGTGATTTTGATATTGACTAGCATTTGGGGTATATTAAAAAACTAGTTCATTTATATCACAGTTATTAGATACGTCATTTTCCATTGAAACCGTCATTAAATATTATATTTATTTGGTTTTTCAGCATTTGAATGGATTTTATCATAATGGATTTTAATGTGCAATGAAAAATAAATTTTATGGCCCTCTTTTCTACAACATTTTTATTGTCATTGAGAATACTTTCTTATGATCACTTGTCATGTGATTTTTTGTAAATGCTAATTGAATAATATCATTATTGTATAATGTTATCTTTGTATAATGTGTAATATTATCCTTTTGGAATAACATGATCATATTGTAAAATTTTGTCATTATTTTTGTACATTGTACATGTAACTAAATGCCCCCTTATAAAATTTTGTCATATTTTTTGTTATACAAATCGCTTATTATTGTATTTCATTTCTGTATAATGTTATTTTTATTGTATATTAAAATGTGTTTAAAAAAGTGTATTTGTTACTTTAGTTAAAAGTTTATTTCAACCTAATTAGGTTAATCTATTTTGTCTTTTACTTTTACTGCAATAGCCACCTTTCTTTTGCATTGTATTCAGCCATTTGATTGAATTGTACATCAGCCAATAAAGACAGTCAGAGCCTTGAGAGGAACAACTAAACATTTTGGCTTATTTGCAAATTTTCTAATTATCTTCTTTCCTTTACATACATCCTATCAAATCGCATCATTTACAAACTTTTGTGTGCAAGATAAGTGACTCTTGTCGTCAAGGTTTAAGACAAAGTTCTTAAATACTTGACAATGGGTGAGGTCAAATCTGGTGTTAGTGTTCTGTGTTAGTGTCAACATTAATAATTAGCGTGAAGAATGAGTTCAAATTTCGTGTTATGTGATGGTGTTAACACTAAATAAACCAGTGTTAACACTAACACGGTACACTAACACAGGATTTGACCTCACCCATTGTGAAGCTGAATTAGACTGAGTAAATTTTTGTTGACCTTCTGAAAGTCTACTTCTCTTGACAATGATGGAGAGGGTGATATTAATGAAGGCAAATAGTAAAAAGAATTTTGAAAATAATCACATTCTGGGAAAACCAAAAACAATCATTGGGATGTACCGATTTTATTATTGCAAAATAGAATAAAGCCCTCTTTAAAGGAATAGTCTTTTAAATATTTGCTAAAAAAACAACCGATATTTGCTATCTGTAACACTTCTTACATTTCAAATCCCGCACCTGGTTTCTTTACAATACCAAAGCATTACAAACTCCTTCATTAGCTTTAATGGCATTCAAGAAATATTAATGCCTTGACTTGTATTGAAAGGGAACCTGGTGTTGAAAAGTGACATTGTAGAAATAGGGCTTTATCAGCTTTCAGGAGAAAAACAAACATCTATATTTTTAGGTTCACAAGTCTGCAGTGACAGGGATCCTTACTACCAGCTGATTCTTGGTCAAACATTTTAGCCTTCTTTCCCGGATCATCCGTACCCATTTACAGGCATTTCATAGCAAATATTAAAGATGACTATACCTTTAAAATTATAAATATTCAACAAATAACAACCCACATAATATAAATGACATAACATAAAATATAACTAACATAACATACTTCATTGTTTAACATCAATGTCTTGACAACTGTGATTCCTGAATTTGAAATTCAGTATTTCACTTCATTGTCTGCAGTAATGAATTTGATTTATTTGAGATTAATAAAAATATAGTGATATGTTCCCTCTTGAGTCTTAAAAGGGTTATGAGTTACTTTCAAGTCCTTGCCCTTGAATCAGAAGACAAAAATTCCCATCAGTTAAGACTAATAATAATGTCATAATTTGTTGTATTAGTAATGACTTCAATAAAACCAAAAAAACAAAAAACTGAAACTAGTTAATTTAGTTAAATACAGGAATTATAACCTAATGGTTCAAGGGTTATCTCTGAAAACTGACACTGGACCCTTTTAGTAATCATTACATTGGATAAGGTCAAATCTGGTGTTAATGTTCCGTGGTTAATTTAGTTTTATAATACATTGTACCACAAATAACAAAAATTCTGAGTTCTGATTGGTCGAAATACATGGGGTTTAATAGCAATTTGACATCATGTCTTTGCAATTTGGCGTATTAATTTCAGCGAACTAGTTACAAATCTTGTTAATGTTAATGATAAAAAGGATGTCTTCTTTTTCATTCCATAGCGCACGTGCAGTTTGTTGTTATGTGCGTCATACTGCACCTAACGTCATAAAAACCGAATGGCCAATGTCTAAATTATCCATAAAAAAGAGTCCGGGAACAAAATCATCACAATTTGTGGTACAATTCCGATAAACGACTTTCTGTTTTAGATTTAGAGGGGGTTTATTCGATATTTAACCATGCTTGAATATACCATTAGAGACCCTCGACCGCAAGCGGTCTCGGGATCTAATGATTCAATCATGGTTAAATAAACCCCCTCTAATTACTCAGAGTAAACTGTATATTAACATGAAGAACGAGTTCAAATTTCGTGTTATGTGATGGTGTTAACACTAACACCGAAAACACTAACACAGAACACTAACACGAGAATTGACCTCACCCATTGTAGGATATGAAATGTAATTATACATAAATAAATTAAATTTTTCTTCACAGTCCTTTCTATTTGTAAAGTATTTGAATTTCAAAATAAAAAGAAATTAACTGTGCAGTCATCTAAACATATTGAGTACATCACCATTCAGAATGAAAATCTGGCAACTACTTAGTCTACAATTTAATAAACAAATGCCATTAAAGGCGAATTATTTTCACCATGTTCTCCCACTCATGTCACTATGTTTATTTTAATGCAACAAACCAGATTTTTGATATTCATTTTGAAAGGGAATGACGTTCAGTTTAATATTTAGACAAAGCTTTAGATTAATTGAACACCTATTCTTGACAATAATAAGTTATGAATCAAATCAGGAATATGAATTTGTTTGACTCTTTCATTCAATATGTCATTAGTCCAATTGTTTTAAGAACATTTAACAATTACCTATGACAGGTCAACAGTTTCTTCAAACAGCTTTGAAAATAGTTTTTGTAGTTTGAATACAATTTACAATGAAATGCAACTGGTATCAAGTGAAATACAATTTGTATCAAGTGACACAACTTGTATTAGGTGATATACAACAACTTGTATCAATTGACACAACTTGTATTAAGTGAAATACAACTAGTATGAAATGAAATACATGTTTCAAGTGAAATACAACATGAATCAATGAAACACGACTTCTATCAAGTAAAATATGTGTATCAAATGAAATACAACTTGTATAAAGTGAAATACAACTTGTATCAAATGAAATACAATTTGTTTCAAATGAAATATAATTTGTGACAAATGAAATATGAATTAATTCCAGTGTAAAATTGATAACAAAACTGCATGTACTAATATACCTTTGTAAACATGAATACCTCAGAATATATACTTCTATAAGAAAGAACCCTAAGATATGTATCTTTTCAAATCTTTGTGAACATTAAACAAACAGGAGGCAGCAGTAAGTCTAAATGCATAGAAATCCTTCACCTTATTTCATCTTATGATCAAATTTCAATGATTCCATGATTCAGAGTTGTTATGGCTATTGTGTATGTATTGGTGAACCTGCCTATTATATTTGCACGATTCCAATTACTATTCAATATCTGTATATATGCGTATATAGGAACAGTTGCTGTTGTTATGAATTAACAGGAAGTCTAAGATGTCAATCAGAAATTGGAATGGTGCAAAAATTGGTATTGCTATTACAAGATTTAGGCAATGTATGAACTATGATTATTTGTGATATGTATACACAACGAAAAATAACGTGTTTGACAGATGTCATCCAGCCAGAGAGTTCACTCGAATACTCTTTTCACTAACTATTTCAGATAAAACAATGTTTTAAATCCGACTTTTCAAAATCAGATTGGGCTTATGCAAAGGCGGAAATCTTGCTTAAAAAATGTTATTTATGTTATTGGGTGGAATCTCAAAACTGGACAACATCTTCTAAAATAAAATTGTTCTGATCTGGACCCTAGTTTGGATGAAAATGGTTTAAGAGTTATTACACTAATCTATGGTCCTATATCTATCTTTACAAACCACTGGATGGAATTAAGACCAAATTTAAACCTTTTCCGTCAGAAGTTTTTCCATGTCCTCTTCTTTTGGTTTCGGCGTTGATTTCACCTGATCCAAATGATGCTGAGCCTGCATTTCTCTTCGTTTTACTTCAGTATAACTACTGGAACCAAACAGCACAATTGCATTACTCAGCCACCACAGGGATGGTTTTACGTCGTGGTTCTTTATACAGGCAATGATTGTTTGAGCACATGCTTTAGCAGTTCCTGATATGTTGTGTGTCAGAGGTGATGTGAATTGAATTTGGAGTCCCGTGGCATATCCGATGGCGAACCCACAGATACCAGCGGCAAACATGATTAACCAAAAGTAGGAATTGAAAAGTTTAGGAAAGGTAATAATAGTTTCAACTTCTCCAAAGACAACAATCAAAGGAATGAACAAAAGCGAAGCATTCAGATTATTGTACAAGGATAATCTCCAAACATTGTTATCCACTACTGGTAACACTTTCTTGGTGAAAATAGAATTAAGTGCTACAAAAGCACTGGCCATCACACCAAATATTACACCAATGACTGATAGAGATCCTGTAAGAAAATCATGAATATTTATAAGTATGAATAGAGCACAATATTTGGAAAAGTCAATGAATGGCGTTTTACATCCTACTCTTCAACAAACACAGCTTTTGGAAAATAAAATGAATGGAGTTTTACATCCTACTCTTTTGAATGTATACACAACATTTCAACAGTTGTCCCCACCCCTTACTGAGTCAGTCTACCCCCTATTTGTATTAAAGCTGGCAATGCCACTAATCCTTATTGGGCTTTTGAAGATGAACAGTTCAATGGAGAGATAGGAAATGAATGGAGTTTTACATCCTACTCAGCAAGCTCAGATAGCAATACCTTTTCTTGTTTGATATTCAACTATAGTGGATTGAAGTGTAAGACCTGTGTATAACAGGCTTTTATTACAGAAGTGATTTACCCTTTAAACCCTAACTGCCATAATATATACCCGAGCAGATGATAAAGCCGGTGCTATCAGGTGACGTCATATAACATTAACACCAAACTCTTAATATCATATTATTTTAAAATTATAATAATAATAAACTATTCATTTTACATGGGTCAGAATTACACCCAATACACAAGGACATGGTCCTGTCTAACATCCAGCCCATGGGGCAATACATTGGTTAAAAAATAAAAAAAAGCAAAAATACACAATATCTAAATATACAATTCGTCTTAAAATACACAAGTACAAAAAGTTCATTTTTTTTTTTCAGAGTTTCAAGGGTTAAAGGGGTGTAATCAGAATTATATCAGTTTCAATCGTAAATTATATATATTACGTACCTGCAGAGCCTTCTTGGTTAACACCCAATGAAAATCCCGCAATGATGATAAAACAACAGGCAATAGCTTTCCCTGATGTAGATTGTCCTAATATCAAATAAGTAAACACCTAAAACAAAATAATTTTTTAATCAACTAATGTCATGATACTGACTGTCGAAAATCCAGATTCCATTGTATAACAGTTCTTGAAATAATATAAGCTTTATATATATGAAATATGTTACATAACCAGCAACTAGTAGAGCTGACTATAAACATTATATTCTATTCAATGCACACTATTGTCTGTATCAGCTATAGCACAGAGGTTAGAGCGTTGGTTTTTTACAGCATGGCGTCATTTGCTTGGAAACGTTGAAAATGTCAGACGTGGGGTTTGGATCGGTGTGTGAGAGTCTGATAACCTTGAATTAAGTCATTTAAGCTGTAAATGGGCATGGATAATCTGGGATATATCAATGCCAATAGGTTTAGCCAAGGACCAGCTGGTAAAAAGGATCCCTGTCATAGCGGAATTGTGAACCTAAGTTGTTATCCATGTAAAATTTCTTTTTTTTTCTTTCTTCATATTATATTATATTAGTGTTCATATTCTCAACACTTTTAGCAATAGCTCTCTTTCCAGCTTCAATAACTTTCAGTACAAGGGAGATAATGCTCAATCCATTTTTGAATCGTAAAGATAAACAAATCGATTTTGCTCTTCAAAAACAAGAGAGTGATTTTGAAAATAGTGAGCTAGTTGTAAAGTTTGAAATACTTAGGAGTCTTCACATTGTCTTTACACAATTGTTTTTTTGTATTTTGCATTTTTTTTTTTAAATCAGTAGCATCATTTTCTTTGACTTCTTCATGTTGTAGTACTTAAAGATCACATTGTTTTTGTCTGCAATGACCTTTTTTACTTCATTGAATTACCTTCTTTTATCATGTGTGATGCGATGCAAAACTCTGAAGTGGCTTTTGTTATTTGTACATTCCCTAATTCAATTTGTATAAACCAAAATCAACTTCTCAAGTTTCCTTTCTACCAGCTGGTACTTTATTAAACCTCATTGATTGTCCAGGATATTTAAAATCCATTTCAAAGTCGGTTTATCTGCATCTTCACAATGGTCAAGATATAAATATAAGGAACTTTGTCTTATACCTTGACTACAATAGCCATTTTCTTGTATTATGGAATGCAGCAATTTGATTGGATTGTACACAAGCACTAGTGAATACAACTAATCAGACCTCAACAGAAATACTTCAAAACTACTGCTCATTTTTACAGAAGTGGCGTTGAGGGCTCTGAATCGCTTATAATAGCTTGACATTGTGAACATGAGTTAACAGGAACTGTGCCAGTTGAGTTAATCAAGGTTATCAGAATTTCAAATTTCACAGTTAACAGTTCTTCAATGTAACCATGCAAATTATGTCAAGATTCCATCACTCCAACCACCTGTGCTACATGTTGTACATTATATCTTCTAACAGATCTTGTATCATACTTACCACATTAAAAACTGTTGTTAAAGATCTTCCAACAAAATAAAATGCCACACCAACAAATTTTAAGCATAAGTTGTTGAACGATATCATACAAACAAACACAATGGAAAGAGGTAATACCTGGAAATACAATATACAGTAGAGTGTGATAAAACTTGTTAATACAATATAAAATAGAGAGTGGTAATACCTGGAAATACAATATACAATAGAGAGTAGTAATACCTGGAAATACAATATATACAATAGAGAGTGGTAATACCTGGAAATACAATATACAATAGGGAGTGGTAATACCTGGAAATACAATATACAATAGAGAGTGGTAATACCTGGAAAATACAATATACAATAGAGAGTGGTAATACCTGGAAATACTATATAGAAAAGAGAGTGGTAAAACCTGGAAATACAATATACAATAGGGAGTGGTAATACCTGGAAATACTATATAGAAAAGAGAGTGGTCAAACCTGGAAAAACCTCAAAAATTTTGAGAATTTTTTTTTATTAAAATTCTACTTACTTTTTTACATATTTCAAAATCCACTTTAAATGGTGGAACTTTTATTATATTGGGCATGACTATTCCTAATGCACTGAAGAAGGCAATAAATACCACACTCAAAACACACTGAAACCATGTCACAAAGAAAGGTGCATCTAACTGAAAAAAGACAAAGGCATAGATAGTCTAATGATATGCATCAAAGCCAATAGGTTTACTGGCTCATTGAGTTAGATTTCTACAAGCTTACCTGAAAGTCCAGGGTTCAATCCTGGCAAAGTTCAAGATAAACTTTCATTGTTTTAAGTCGGTTTTTCCTTGAAAATGCTGCAGGTCAGATGTTTTTTTTTTCCTTAGAAGGGAGACAGCATGGAAAAGCAGTAGAAACAAGACTACACATGTATGAGTAAAAGTAAGATTCTATGATTTCTAAAATGTCAAAACAAAATGGTCTTGCAGTTCCTCTCAAAAGAGACCACCTTCATTCAGCGACCTTTTTTGTATATTATTATTCCCTTGAGTGGTCTCTGAATACAGGTTGCACTGTATTTCTAAACTCCAAATTGTGGTTGGATCTTTAATATGCACAATATGTAGATAACAGCCTTGACTAGGCTTAGCTACAAAAACTTAAAAGGATTGTATCAAGGCTTTCTAAAATAAAATATTTGTATGTATCAGGGACACTGATAGCATCAATTTGAACCAATCCAATTTTTAATCAGACGTCAGTGGTTCATGCAATTCCATTAAAACTATATTTCTGATGACACCATTAATTGCAAAGAGTTTTATATAATACATAGGTATTGCAATAAGTTTTAATGGAACTTAAAATCCTATCCCCTGACACAATGAACACACAGAAGCAGGATCAAATGCTCCATTTAAAAAAAGAAATCAATAAAGGTTTTGCTCAAAATTCTAAATGAATAAATTAAATATCAAACCTTTAAATCTTCACTACTCAATAAATACTTGTTAAGAAACACCATAGATATAGAAATAATCCTGAAAAACAGAGTAAGACAAAGTCAATTTGAGACTATTTGGATAGTTCCATCTATATATGAATAGCACCATGTATATCTAAATAGTATTATGTATGTCTAAATAGTGCTATGTATATCTAAATCTAAATAGTGTTATGTATATCTAAATAGTTCTATATATTTATTTTTTATCTAAATAGTGCTTATGTATATCTAAATAGTGCTATGTATATCTAAATGTACTATGTATATCTAAATAGTGCTATGTATATCTAATGTTATATGTACTATCTAACTAGTGCTTGTTATATCTGAATGTTACTATGTATCTTACAATAGTGCTATGTATATCTGAATGTTATATGTATCTAATAGTGCTATGTAATATCTAATAGTTCTATGTATATCTAAATAGTGCTATGTATATCTGAAAAATGTGTATATGTACATCTAACTAGTGCTATGTATATCTGAATGTTACTATGTACATCTAACTAGTGCTATGTATATCTGAATGTTACTATGTACATCTAACTAGTGCTATGTATATCTGAATGTTCTATGTACATCTAACTAGTGCTATGTATATCTAATGTTCTATGTACATCTAACTAGTGCTATGTATATCTGAATGTTACTATGTACATCTAACTAGTGCTATGTATATCTGAATGTTACTATGTACATCTAACTAGTGCTATGTAATCTGAATGCCTACTATGTACATCTAACTAGTGCTATGTAATCTGAATGTTACTATGTACATCTAACTAGTGCTATGTATGTCTGAATTACTATGTCATTCTTACTAGTGCTATGTATATCTGAATGTTACTATGTACATCTAACTAGTGCTATGTATATCTGAATGTTACTATGTACATCTAACTAGTGCTCTGAATGACTGAATGTTTCTATGTACATCTAACTAGTGCTATGTATATCTGAATGTTACTATGTACATCTAACTAGTGCTATGTATATCTGAATGTTACTATGAACATCTAACTAGTGCTATGTATACCGGGTATCTGAATGTTACTATGTACATCTAACTAGTGCTATGTATATCTGAATGTTACTATGTACATCTAACCAGTGCTATGTATATCTGAATGTTACTATGTACATCTAACTAGTGCTATGTATATCTGAATGTTACTATGAACATCTAAATATTGCTTAAATGGTTTATAAATGGTGTCTTGGTCCAGAGTTTTCTGTATATCATGGTTTAAATCACTTTTTAATTTTGGCTGTGGGCTTATTTGTCTGGCCTAATCCCTTTAATCTGGTCCTATATCCACAGCTGGTATATCAAAAATATAAACAATACAACTGTATTAACGATTTATTATCAACTTTATGACTGATATGTTATGTATATCTAATTACCTAACCTGACAAGCTGTTACAAGATATTAAAGGCCATGATTTACCATTTTTTGTGCTTTAGTTTTTGTCTTGAATATATGTATATAAAATATTAAAGTTGCATTAACTTTAGATATACCTCAAACACGGAATTTCAATTTCTATTCTGTCTATCTATATAGTACACAAATCATCATTTTACCTTTAAAATGTGGTTAATTTTAGACAAACCGGTACATGGGCTTAAATTTCAATATTGAGATATAAGCACTATTAGCTTAGATAAAAAAAAGTCCCTTTTCAAAGCCTAAGGTATGAATGGTCAAATGGATAGCAAAACTGTCCCTTTAAAATTGGACTAACAAACTGAACAAAGACTAAATACAAAACTAAACAATAATTTCAATAAGCCTCTTTATAAACTTATTGTAGACCTACAGGACAATCAATGACAGTTGACTTGTTATTTTTCGTTATTGGGATAACTCTTTTTTGGTGTAGCACAGATTCTAGTGCTGAAAATTGGCTGAGACTCGAACAGCGATCTCAGAGTCAGGCACCTAATCGCCATGTTTGATAATCAGGGGTAATGCATGTTCATAGTAAAGTCTACTGGTCTGCTGCCTTCTATTTTTTGTGGAGGGTCTGCCGGCCGAGTGGTCTAGACGTCTGACATGTATTGCTGGGGATAGTTCAATCATACCATCATTATCCCCCTACACCACTAATGCTACACCTATGGCTGCATCAAAGTTTTTTTTCCAGAATTTCAATCGCCCAGTCTCCATTTCAAATTGCATTGCAGTCTATTAAACATTGCAATTTTTAATGTGCACGCAATTTGAGATGGCGACTGAGTTTGAGTGATTTAAATTATTGAAAAAAACTTTGACGTAACCACTTTCACATGAATGGTGAAAGGGGATAATGATGGCATGACTGTATAGCCTAATTCTTTTAAGATCAACATTTCGTAGACATAATAATAAAATTATGGTACCGGTAAAGTTGTTACCGTTTTGACTTTTAAAATTAGCTAACACTTCAACATGTTTCCGATTTACCTGGATACCGTGCCCGTTACACGACTGTCTGATAGATGAGTAATTAGGACAGGTTGGAGTAGGGCAGGGGTCTAATAAAAGTACAAAAATCAATTGAATATCAACTTATTATACACTTACCAGTAAAATGCCACGACAGCAGCGATCTTCAACGATTTAGATGCTAACGACTCCATTACCTTTCTCTTACCATTAACATAGGAAAATGATTGCATGCCCCAAAACTTCACGGTTGATGAACTTCTATCTAGTCATCCACAACCAAAACAATGTATTGGATACGTCAACAATTTTCAGATTTATTGGATGTTGTCGTAAAATCATTGATCTATTTTATATTATGCAATAAATAAGCATTTTAACTTAATTGCATTCGATGACGAAAAATATTTCAATTATAGTTATAAAACAAAAATATGAAAAAAAAGAAATCAATGGAAAATATTTTCACGACAGTCAATAAAGCCAGAGGGTTGGTCTTTATACTGTAATGTACCGAAATAAATTGTAACTCCTGTGAGAGTAGTGCTATCATTAAAAGCAATTCAAATAATATATTTGCACAAAAGCAATTGGCAATTCCCAACGGTTGATTGACGTTCACCGGCATGTTATTACAGTAACGGGACCACAGTAATGAATCCATTTGATATCTATCCAGGGCTGTACTATTAATGATTCCATATAATATCTATTCAAAGCTGAACTATTAATGATTCCATATGACATCTATTCAGGGCTGTTCTATTAATGATTCGATATAATATCTATACAAAGCTGAACTATTAATGATCCCATATAATATCTATACAAAGCTGAACAATTAATGATTCCATATAATATCTATCCAGGGATATACTATTAATGATTCCATATGATATCTATACAAAGCTGCACTATTAATGATTTCGTAAGATATCTACACAAAGCTGTACTATTAATGATTCTGTATGATATCTATCCATAGCTGCACTATTAATGATACCATATGATATCTATCCAAGGCTGTATTATTAATGATCCCAAATACATCTATATAAGGCTGTGCCGTTAATGATTCTATATGTTATCTATCCAAGGATGTACTATTAATGATTCCGTATGATATCTATACAAAGGTGAACTATTTATGATTCCATATAATATCTATACAAAGCTGTACTATTAATGATTCCATATGATATCTATACAAAGCTGAACTATTTATGATTCCATATGATATCTATACAAAGCTGAACTATTTATGATTCCATATGATATCTATACAAAGCTGTACTATTAATGATTCCATATGATATCTATACAAAGCTGTACTATTTATGATTCCATATGATATCTATACAAAGCTGAACTATTTATGATTCCATATGATATTTATACAAAGCTGAACTATTAATGATTCCATATGATATCTATACAAAGCTGTACTATTTATGATTCCATATGATATCTATACAAAGCTGAACTATTTATGATTCCATATGATATCTATACACAGCTGAACTATTTATGATTCCATATAATATCTATACACAGCTGAACTATTAATGATTCCATATGATATCTATACAAAGCTGAACTATTTATGATTCCATATGATATTTATACAAAGCTGTACTATTAATGATTCCATATGTTATCTATATAAGGCTGTACTATTAATGATTCTATATGATATCTATCCAAGGATGTACTATCAATGATTCCGAATGATATCATGATTCCGTATGATATCTATCCAAAGCTGTACTATTAATCATTCCATATGATATCTATACAAAGCTGAACTAAGAAAATGATTCTATATAATATCTATCCAAAGCTGAAATATTAATGAATCCATTATGATATCTAATCCAAGATGTAGGTAGGCCTAACCAACAGAATGGTACCTTATGTCATAATAACACTGTATAATTACCGCCCAATCCTACCCCAAAAATTGGTTCTGACATCGAAAAGGAAAAAAAATGCCAATTCCCTAATGTCAACGTCCCCCTTACCCACCCCCGTCTTCTTATAATCCTGTGGCTGCTACCCTAAAAGGGCGACAGAGTCCTTACGAGATTCCTTATATTTCATCGTTCCCCATTCCCTTCATACGCTTGGAGTACCTGTGTGATATTGTGCCGTGTCATTCATACATAATCTGGGGTTTTCATTGAGTTATAATGACTCATCTAAAATGTACAAGGATAGGCTTAACACCATGATAGTGACTAAATTGTGCAACTGGATACGCTATATCTATATTTTTTTAAAGGTTAGTTTCCTTGACTGCAAAACTAACACAGGGAAAACAAATTGCACAATTCCCTGAATAATGAAGAGAATGGACTCTGGACCTAATATCTTGAATCGTATAATATGCAATCATTCATTATTTGATCACCTGAATATTATTAGATTTCTATGAGACACAATGACTGACGTCAAAGTACACAAAGAACTGCAGTATTAAACGACTTGCAACATAGGGAGGTGTCGAGATACTTTTAAGATGTTTCGACAATTGGTATTCTGTACAATATTAAGTATGTATCTGTTTCATGCTTCTTTGTTGGAAACTTTTATAAATGCAATATAAGATTTAGTGTATATTTATATGTATTTAGTGATCCAATATCTAACGGTAAGATTGACAGACTTTCATATAGATTTATAAAAATGTTAACAGGTCGCCATTTTATCGTTGAATTTAAGACAATATGATATTAATATTACAGGGTTTTAAGGCAAAATATGCAGGATATACAAAAAACAGATGGCTTAATTCCTTCAAAAATTCATCAAGCTAGCCATTCACTTTCTATTCCTATACCCTTCTGTTATACCGGTTCACTAAATACAGTCGCAAAAAAAAAAAAAAAAAAAAAAAAAAAATGCCAAGGAAAGTAGTTCATACTTGGTGATTTTTTTTTACTGCAGTTTGGAAATGTTAAAGTAATGGATAACGTATCCGACCAGTCAGAAATTAAGGCCAATTACCTATTCTACAATATTCATTTTACTTTCTTGTAGATTTTTTTTTTCTGAACTTTGTTTTTATGGTCTGAATATAGTTACGGATATTTTTTTAGTGTGACAAAAGTAACGTTTGTTTTATATTCTGAAAATCGTAAAAAGTATTTTTTATTGTCTGAAAATATAAGGTTGTTTCTAAAAGTCCAATAATAGTTCAGGTTGTAGATATATCAAGATTGTTTCTTATAATTTGAAAATAGTTAAGGTTGTTTCTATTGTCTAAAAATAGTTAAGGATATTCCTCATAGCCCGATAATAGTTAAGATTGCTTCTATTGTCTTAAAATAGTTAAGGTTGTTTCCCATAGACCGAAAATAGTTAAGGTTGTTTCTATGGTCTAAAAATAGTTTAGGTTCTTTCTATTGTCTAAAAATAGTTAAGGTTGTTTCTAGTGTCTTTAAATTCTTAAGGTTGTTTCTATTGTCTAAAAATAGTTAAGGTTATTTCCCATAGACCGAAAATAGTTAAGGTTGTTTCTAATG
The DNA here is from genome assembly GCA_030562195.1 of Nipponacmea schrenckii. Classification (NCBI taxonomy): domain Eukaryota; kingdom Metazoa; phylum Mollusca; class Gastropoda; family Lottiidae; genus Nipponacmea; species Nipponacmea schrenckii. Next base: position 18,324,900 of record JAUJPP010000005.1, on the reverse strand, counting down.
TCTAAAAATAATTAAGGTTGTTTCCCATAGACCGAAAATATTTAAGGTTGTTTCTAGTCTAAAATAGTTAAGATTATTTCTAGTCTGAAAATATTTAAGGTTGTTTCTAGTCTGAGAATAGTAGAGATTATTTCTAGTCTGAAAATATTTAAGGTTGTTTCTATTGTCTAAAAATAGTTAAAGTTGTTTCTATTGTCTAAAAATACTTAATTTTGTTTCCCATAGTCTGATAATAGATAAGTTTGTTTCTATTGTCTAAAAATAGTCAAGGTTGTTTCTAGTCTGAAAATAGATAAGGTTGTGTCCAGGCTAAAAATAATCAAAGTTTTTTCTATTGTCTAAAAATAGTTAAGGTTGTTTCTATTGTCTAAAAAATAGTTAAGGTTGTTTCTAGTCTGAAAATAGTTAAGGTTGTTTCTATTGTCTAAAAATAGTTAAGGTTGTTTCTATTGTCTAAAAATAGTCAAGGTTGTTTCTAGTCTGAAAATAGATAAGGTTGTGTCCAGGCTAAAAATAATCAAAGTTGTTTCTATTGTCTAAAAATAGTTATTTTTGTTTCCCATAATCTGAAAATAGTTAAGGTTGTTTATAGTCTAAAAATAGTTAAGGTTGTTTCTATTGTCTAAAAATAGTTAAGGTTGTTTCTATTGTCTAAAAAAGTTTGTTTCCCATAGCTTGAAAATAGTTCAGGTTGTTCCAGTCTGAAAATGATTAAGGTTTTTTCTAGTCTAAAAATAATTAAGGTTGTTTCCCATAGCCTGAAAATAGTTAAGGTTGTTTCTAGTCTAAAATAGTTAAGGTTATTTCTAGTCTGAAAATAGTTAAGGTTGTTTCTATTGTCTAAAAAAGGTTTATGTTGTGTACCATAGTCTGAAAATAGTTTAGAATGTTTCATATAGTCTGATAATAATAACGGCTCTGTTTAGTTATTTTATAGATGAGGATGGTTAAAAGGTAACAAGTTACTATTAATCAGAAGGCACTGGCACAGGGTTAAAGCGGAGTTCACTAATGTTAAGGTTAATATGTTTAAATGAGAGTACATATTAGTCAAGATTTTATTAATTTATAAGTCTTACGGAGAGAACACTGAACCTTAATCTTAGAGGCAAATATGTCACTGAACAGGTTTCTTTTTAACTAATTTAAATTCAATATAATATTTCTATAGGACACAAAGATTGACTTAAAGATACACAAAGAACTTATTTGACTTGCAATATAGAGCGCTGTCAACAGTGAAACACAGCTCTTATCAAAAGGAACGGGGGCAAAGTACTGTCAAGATGTTTCAAACAAATAGCATTCTGTACATTTTTGTACATTCACTGTTGGTTACTTATATGTATCATTGAGCAAACATACCTACTATAGCTCATGCTATGTAGCAAATAGAAATCAACATATATACAAATACAATGTGTGTAAAATTATATATATGAATCCAAAAGATATAAAAAAAATATCATCATAGGCCTATATAGAATCCTAAAGGTTCATTACGAGATTAATATGTCATCCCTCATTATAATTGCTTGAAAAAGATATTTGCCCAAATTAAAAACTTATTATTTTTGAGAGATAATAATCTGTTCATTTTAAAGAGTGCAGGACAAGTCCAAACGGCGTAAAGAGGACAACATGAAAGGAAATGATATTCGTCCTCAATAAAATTTAAATTAACAGCAAAAACAATTTCTTTTGGCACACAGAGTTAAGGTATAACTAATTGACAATTTAATTTGTGTAAAACTGTAAAACTGTAAGTTTACTGGATTGCTTTAAAGATGCAAATCATGTGGTCATCACAACAAAATGCTTGATAAACAAAACGAGTGGATTCTCAGAAATTTTCTCACATTTCAGTCGGTGCCTGGCGAGCGCAACTTCGTTGCTTAGATCTCTTCATCAACAGATTCACTAAATTCGACCCTCAAAGTTAAATTGGTTTATGAAACAATAGTTGTCTGACCTTTCAAATGCTTCCAGAGGAGTATAGAAATCGATTAATAGAATTGATTCATAGATTTACCTAGCTTTCTCCCGTATTAAGCTTTACCTTGCTATATACGCTGTGACTTGAACAGAAAAAATATTTGATTCGTAAGACTACGATTTCTTAAAAAACAAATTTTTACATGGCTTTTTTACAATTTGAATCAAACCAATTGCTTTTACAATACTCTTGTTTCGTAGACATACCACCTCTTCGATTCACTTTGTGACCGAAACAAGGGACTGATATGTCATAGAAAATTGCTGTAATGTTGTCCACAGCAGCATATCATTAACAACAGATAATTAGCAGTTAGATAACAGCAGTTAATAGTTACATTGTTCACTAAGTGCTTCTATACATTTTTTTTAAGACGCCACAAACCACTATATTACCAAATGACTTTTATTGAAGGCGTGTTTGTTCAACTTGAAAGAATATATTAAAATCTACTAAATAACTAGATATGTGTGGAATGTAAAGAAATATAATAAAGGGATCTGTAACATTGTTATTCGATGAACAATCTAGCATAATTACATTCAAGCCCTTGTGATTGTGACACATGATATTAAATTTTCAAATTAACGTATGAAAACTTTTGCAAGGCCAACCTATATCGAGTTGCAATAACTTAACTGATCATTGCCACGATATAATTACTAGTAGATATAATAAAGATACACTGATTGAAATAACTTAGCGTAAACAGATCGTGATCTTTATTCCCTCTTTCTTAGGGAAGCACAATGTATGCCAGGAATGAGTTCTCATTTACAACTGATTTGAGATCGTTGATTTTCCAGACTAGTGTCCGATGCTCCCTAATCATCTTGGGAAATTACCATTGAGCGGATTATTGGGGCAATAAATCATTGTTGAGGAACGGTTCTTGATGCTTGGTTATGTACATGAACTTGCGAGTCTGAGGTGGAAATTCGCTCATCATTAAAGAAATCTGTTGATTTGGAAGTGTAGAATTATTCATGCATATTTGCTGATCAGGTTTCGTGGCTTGAACCAAAATTGATTAGATTAATGCATGGATCAACGGTGACAGGGGTGTCTGTACATGTATTTTAATGAGTCTTGGCGATGATACGACCATCGTGGATCTCACAAATGTCGCTTTGTCATAGAATGAAAACCTTTTTAAATAAGATCGAGCGTTGTGTTGCATGGACTTCGTTAACACAAATAAAAGGTTTTATACCTGTTATGACTCTTCAAGTAACCTTTATTCTTGAATACCAAGGCGCGACACCTGTAACTTAAAGGGGCACAATCTTGATTTTTGGGGGTCGCTTTGGGCCTTTGTAACATTTAAACAGTCCTCAGAAATACTCAAGCTCTAAGAAAATCGCAAAATACCTTGTAATATACCTCAAACAAAAAATTTCACTTTTTATTTATTTTCCGTGCTGTACGCGGCTGGTCTCCAGTCAGTCTGAAAATTTTGTGTCCTGTTGACAAAGTCAACCATTGAAAATGCGCAGTAGTCTATTTAATATAGATGACCGCTATTGCACGATGGGAAGGATAACTCTTTGATTATCAAGACGAATTGTTTTCCAATATGGCGGGACATTCGTAATATCTTAAGACATTATGATTTTCAAACATGGATAATAATGGATACACATGGATTTGAAGGCTCAAATTTCAAAGGTAAGCTCTGTAGACATTTCTGATTGGTTAAGCAAAAGATTTCATGTGTTTGAGGCTGTCGGATGATTGTCCGAAACAAATCAAGACTGTGCCCCTTTAAGAGTCTCACTATGATGTCTCTGTGCTGGTTCAGTCTAGGTTTATTAATGTCAGAAATAGATAAATGAATATTTAGATCGTACAGGATATCGTTGTTGATAATACTCAAAACTGTACTGTCGGTATGTTTTTTGGCAACGCCACAAAATCTTAGACAAGATCGAGATGGCTGATCCTTTCAATCTAACTATACATAACCTGGAGGTAAGGTTGGAGATCTCATTTTTGGCTTTATCTCGTTTAAATAAGTCTGAAAATTTTAAAGGAAATGGTCAATCTTAAGAAGACTATCCAAGAATTCGGGCGAAGTGTCAAAGAGGGAAATGAACACTCACTGTCCTCGGTCTTTTGTTATTGTCTTTATTTCGATTATTTTCCTCGTAGATAAACATGGATTTCAAATAGACGTCGTTATCAGTAGTGAAAATGTATGGTGTCCCCCACAATGTTTTTCTATTCTTTTTTTAAACAAGGCAATATAAGATTTAGTGTATATTTATATGTATTTAGTGAACGTATCTAACGGTAAGATTGCTAGAATAACATGTAGATAAGTCAATAAACATGGAGTCATTGAGTCGTTGAGTTATTATTCTAACTCTCAAACGAGGAGAATTCTAGACAAATGGTTTGAAGGTTCAATGTGACGGTCCGGGTAACTGTAAAAACTAATACTGATTAATTTTTCCATATAATTGTCGTTTCTGAGACAATGTCGAACCACTCCCTTGAAATACGCACCCAAAAAATGCTCAAACTGGATTTTTTATTAGTTGACATATCCGACCAGTCCAAAGTGAAGGCCAATTACCTATTTATAATATCTATATACTCACTCTTATTGTCTGGAAACACAGTTATCATACAGTGTGATCAGAAAAGTATTGGTTGCTCTTTGGGGGGCTTTTTATCTGTAAATAGTTAAGTTTCTATAGTCTCAATATACAGTTGAGGATATGTCTTATAGTGTGACAATATAAACGTTTGTTTTATAGAAAATAGTAATGGTTGTTTTTTATGGTCTAAAAATAGTTAGGGTTGTTTCTAGTCTGAAAATAGTTAAGGTTATTTCTAGTCTGAAAATAGTTAAGGTTATTTCTAGTCTGAAAATAGTTAAGGTTATTTCTAGTCTGAAAATAGTTAAAGTTGTTTCTAGTCTGAAAATAGTTAAGGTTGTGTCTAGTCTGAAAATAGTTAAGGTTGTTTCTAGTCTGAAAATAGTTAAAGTTGTTTCTAGTCTGAAAATAGTTAAGGTTGTTTCTAGTCTGAAAATAGTTAAGGTTATTTCTAGTCTGAAAATAGTTAAGGTTGTTTCTAGTCTGAAAATAGTTAAGGTTGTTTCTAGTCTGAAAATAGTTAAGGTTATTTCTAGTTTGAAAATAATTAAGGTTGTTTCTAGTCTGAAAATAGTCAGGGTTGTTTTAAATATAGTTAAGGCTGATAAAGTCCATTGAATACCAATCAGCAAATCCTTAGATACTCGTTCCCTACTCCCATCATGAAGCTTGAAGCATCTCTAAATTATTGTGCTGTGTCATCATTGGTTTTTCAATCGAGTAATCATGACTGACTAAATATACTTGAATAGGCTATATGTTAGTGACTAACTTGTGCAACTGGATACGTTATATCTATATTTATGAGCTATCTCATCGGGTTTTAGTTTGTAATTTAATTTAAGATATACCGTTACTGCAAATATTGACAAAAGAACCACAAATTTGTAAAAAATTTGAGTTTAATATAGTACATTGTCAGAAGCACAAAGAACCTTGATTTTTTGTCCTAACCAAATGACAAGATGATTTTCAATGTCAGTGTCCTAGACCTGCAAAACCATAGAGGGAAAACGGGTGGAAAAATCGAAGGCATTACCTCGAATATGTAGAGAAAAAATACTGAACCCTAATCTTAGAGGCAAATATGTCACTGAATAGATTTCTTTTTCACTCATTTGAAATGAATATAATCCAATTTCTATAGGACACAAAAATTTACTTTAAGGTACATAAAGAAACTGCAGTATACTTGCAATATAGGGCGCTGTCAACAGGTCTAACAACGCTCGTATCAAAAGAACCGAGTCAAAGTACTGTCAAGATGTTTCAACAAGTGGTATTCTGTACACTTTTAAGTATGTATCTTCTTTTTTGGTTACTTATAAAAGGGAATATAAGTGTATATTTATATGTATTTAGTGAACGTATGCAAAGATAAGATTGATAGACCTGCATATAGATCAATAAATATGTAAACAGGTCGCCATTTTGCTAAGTCATTGGACTTAAGCCAATATAATATAACAGATTAATGTTACTTTGTTTCATTGTTCATCGGATATAATTTTTCAGATAATATCAAAAGAACAGATTTGTCATTTTCGTTGGTTGATTTGGATCTTTCTTCTATGAAAAAACTAGGAATTTCACTTTCTGAAAATAATTAAGGTTTTTTTAGTCTGAAAATAGTTAAGGTTGTTTCTAGTCTTGAAATAGTTAAGGTTGTGTCTAGTCTGAAAATAGTTAAGGTTGCTTCTAGTCTTAAAATAGTTAAGGTTGTGTCTAGTCTGAAAATAGTTAAGGTTGTTTCTAGTCTTAAAATAGTTAAGGTGGTTTCTAGTCTGAAAATAGTTAAGGTTTGTATCTAGTCTGAAAATAGTTAAGGTTGTGTCTAGTCTTGAAATAGTTAAGGTGGTTTCTAGTCTGAAAATAGTTAAGGTTGTTTCTATTCTGAAAATAGTTAAGGTTGTTTCTAGTCTTGAAATAGTTAAGGTTGTTTCTAGTCTGAAAATAGTTAAGGTTGTTTCTAATGTCTAAAAATAGTTAAGATTATTTCTAGTCTGAAAATAGTTAAGGTTGTTCTAGTCTGAAAATAGTTAAGGTTGTTTCTAGTCTGAAAATAGTTAAGTTTGTTTCTAGTCTGAAAATAGTTAAGGTTGTTTCTAGTGTGAAAATAGTTAAGGTTGTTTCTAGTGTGAAAATAGTTAAGGTTGTTTCTAGTCTGAAAATAGTTAAGGTTGTTTCTATTGTCTAAAAATAGTTAAGGTTGTGTCTAGTCTGAAAATAGTTAAGCTTGTTTCTAGTCTGAAAATAGTTAAGTTTGTTTCCCATAGTCTGGAAATAGTTAAGGTTGTGTCTAGTCTGAAAATAGTTAAGGTTATTTCTAGTCTGAAAATAGTAAAGTTGTTTCTAGTCCGAAAATAGTAAAGTTTTTTTTAGTCTGAAAAAGAAAATAACGAGTTGTTTCTTTCTTATTAGTATTATCATGGGTGTAATAAATATTTGTTAATTTAAAACTTAAAAAAATTTAATATTTATTTAAACTTGTTTATTTTAGGTTTGTACGTTGTGAAGGGTCAATTATTCTCTATGTGTCCAGAAGAAATATTAGCCGAACTTGATACCTGTACCAGCAACAGTCCCACTGAATTCAATTCTCTGCCGTCTTCGTCTGTTCTACCGTTTTTTGCCAATCCATCTGAGGCATTGTGCAGGTAAGTCGACCTTGTCACAAAAGGTGCCACTCATATCAACTTCGGGACAAGAATGCGGTAATGTTGAACTCACGGAAACCGAGGGTAAAATAGAATAGAAACGGTAATGTCCTAAACCTACGATAAAACTAGGCCCCTGTCTACAAAAAAAAAAATCGTATGATCAATTTAGTCGTAATTATGGTATTTTTCAATGGGGTTACTTCCCTTGAAATGTGAAATTGGTTCAGAAATAATAATAATTGATCATTTCATAAAAAGATAAAAAAACAAAAATGTTATTGTATTGTATAAATGAAATGATCTATTAATAGGGATACATCCGAAAGATCTGTTCTTATATATTGTATTGGAATAGAGGCAGATGTTTCGGTCTAGCATTGTAGATTTGTAGCCAGCTTTGTGGTTTTGACACAATTGTGAAGCAATATCGTGAACAAAAGGTTTAGTCGTTAGGGTTGGACAATATACCCTGGCCCCGATCCCTTGCACTGGTAAATGTGGGTAAATATCTGTCGAGATGAAATCCCCACTACCCACTTGTGACTTGTCCTCAACCATACAAGGGTCAATAAAGACTAATATTTACTTCACATTCCATTTGGCAAACTTCCTTGAGCTCGTGGTAATTCAGATGAGGTAAATTACATATTCATAGCTGAATATTGTCCAATCAAAATTGTACTTAGAATCTTTCTAGGAAATCTTAGCCTATTAGTACAAATAACTCGTTACGGGCACTTTGTTTTGATTCCACGCTTATAAAACAAATTATATTTTGCTGTCAAAACCAACCGTATACGATGCAAGGACATGAGTTCCTACTTTTCTGCACCTTATGGGCTAATGAAAACGGGGAACTCAATGCAGTGTGCAATGAGAGAAATTTTGCCAGGACAGCGGCATTAGCCTACTCTTTTTGCGATTTCTAACTGTCGAGGGATCTTTAACGTGCACAGTCTGTAATACACGGTTCCTCAGTTTATTGTCCCATCCGAACAACTAGACCCTTTTCCATGTCAGTCCCTCCGACCTGCATCACTGACAAGGGAAACCGGGCTGAAAAATCCGAAAATTCATCTCAACCCTTGTCGGGATTGAACCCTGGACCTTCAGGTTAGCGAGCAAGTGTCTACCTCACTGAACAACCGCAGCTCCCCAAGTTCCATTATAAATGTATAACTATATTATATTGCAGTAAAAAGACCGAACTAATCTCAATGATGAAATGTGCATATGGCGTAATCTTAAAATGTCTGGATGATAACTTTAAAAGCATATTTCCTTCAAATGAAATGAACGAGAAAACTGTCAATTATCTGTGCTCACGGATGAACTGTAAGTAATATTATTGAACCTTCAACAAATTTTAAATAATTTTCTTGAACGAATATCAATACAAAATTTTTGAATTTCAAAATCATTATTGAATTTGACCAATGTTGTACAATTAGCCATGACTGGCATTTATGACCAAATCAACAGCCCTGGCATGAAGATTTTTTTTTCTGGAACAAATAGCATTAACACAATAGCCATGAAAACCAATTTGTATAACTTAAATTACAAAATTTAATACGCTTCGGATTGTTTCGATCTAATTTGGGGTGTGGGAAGACCTCATTGTGTTGAACATTTTATTAAAATGATGTCAAGATTTATATATCATTACAATGTAAAAGGAAAATACACACATCTTTTTTCTTTTTATAATTGCTGCCCTTTATTTTTAGCGGAATGTTTTGGGATTATTTTTCATAGCATGCTCTAACTAAAACTCACAACATGGTTTCTGTTTAGGCCTTATTTTTAACCGGCAACCCTTTTGACATGGAATTTAATCGGAAACTCCGAAAAGAATACAAAAAGACGGTGGAAATATACGCAATGGACCCACTGCAGTTACAGTGATATGAATACGTTGGTCAAGGTGCCAAATTCACCATGACTGCCTTCGGCAGCTTATTCAATTTGGCACCTTGCCCAAAGTATTCATATCACCGTAACTGCAGTGGGTCCATCGTTCATTGCTTCAATACATCCTCCAGGTTAATGAGACCATGTCCCGTATTCGGGTACATTTTGTGTTTTGATTGTCCGCAACATCTGCCTCTATTCCTATTCCAGCCTGTGGGTATTTCAGCGTTTCCGAAGGTGTGGGGGTTTCAGATCTAATTAAGTTGAGTATAATGTCGAATACAAAACCAAACCTTTAGAGGTGCGGAACATCCCCTTAAAACGGGTCCTAGTTTTTGTGATTCTATTCAGCTGATTACTTTCACATAGCTATCCGAGACAGAAGTTTCGGACAAGGGTCACTGCTGGCATTCCATGAATGACTGCTTAGCGTTTTGATACAATTTAAAGAATATTACTATTTTAATACGTATAATAGGATAATAGGACAGTGCATTTTTTAATAATAATCTATTTCAGCATATAATAATACTTGTCTAATGGAATCAATCCCGGAAATATCTCCTTGTACTTTTGATGGATTAACACAATATCCCAACTCTTCCTACGAGGATATGAAGTTTTACGTATGTGGGTAAGTTTGATTTGATTTGATTTGGTTTATTGCAATCAGCATATACATGTACAATACAATACATATTGCTATAGCATAAATTATATTATAACAGTGAAAGTGCAAAATGTTAAACACAAGAACATGTGTAATTGTGCAAAATAATTATGATAATGACAGTTTCTAATTCAAACTAATGCAAAATATAGACATACACAAATTACATTCTATAATAAATGTAGTTTACTGTAATGTTTCGAGATAGTGTTTTCGTTTTTGCCATGAATAATAAATATATCTAGACAGATTTATGTTTATAATTTTAGAAATTTTTTCATTATACTCTGAAATTTATATATTGATGGCCAACATCAACAGTATCTTGGGAGATATTCTATTCTAATATTTCTATAGGCTGGACAGCATAGTAAAAAGTGAAATTCGTTTTCTATCATGTTCATATTGCAACAGTCACAAATTCTATCATCTTTTTTAATCTTTAAATATCGACCAACTTCAATTTTTAATTTCATGGTGCCCGATCTAAATTTACACATAATATTTCTAAATTTCTTATTTCTAAGAACATTTAAATATGCAGCACGTTCATAACTTTCATAATACGATATGTACGAATTTAATTTTATTGAGGCATTGATTTTGAGTAGCAACTTTGAATATATTGATCACTTATTCTCCTCTGTATTCTGATAAAGTTCAGCAATTCTAGATATTTTGGTTTTCCCATATATAATATAGACCTAAGTTTTGTAGCCAACTTTGAACATTTGAGACCCAGTTTTTAAAACCTCTATCAGAATCGCGTTTCAGGTGTAAATCGTATAAAATACCATCTTTCTTTGAAACTATTTTTATCCAAAATTTCAGTAAACATTGGGTTTGAGTAACCCATAACGGAAATCGCCCAAGCTCGCTTAATAAAAAAGCAATTGGTGCCAAATTTGAAAGATTTAAAATTCTTCTAATAAATTTTTTATGCACATTTTATGCAAGTTATTGAATGATATTCCAAAGCCAAAGATTTATGCACTTCAATCAATTACAATAGTGTTCATTGTCAGATGTACAATCCATTTTAAATGGGCAATATTGTTGTAGTCCATTTTTAGATGGATATTATTGTGTAGTAAATTTGTAATTGGACAATAATGCTGTAGTCCATTTATAATGAACAATAGTGTTGTAGTCCATTTTAAGATAGATAATAGTGCTGTAATCCATTTTTAGATAGATAATAGTTTTGTGGACCATTTTAAAAGGATAATATTGTGTAGAAAATTTGTAGGTGGATAATAGTGCTCTACACAATTTTAGGTGGATTATAGTGCTGTAGTCCATTTTAAGACGGATAATAGTGAGGCATTCAATTTTAGATGGATAATAGTACGGTAATCCATTTTAGATTTATAATAGTTTTGTTATCCATCTTAGATGGATAATAGTGCGCCAGTCCATTTTAGATTGATAATAGTGCTGTAATCCATTTTAGATTGATTATAATGCGGCATTCCATTTTAAATGGATAATAGTGCGGTTTTTCATTTTAGATGGATAATAGTGCTGTAGTTCATTCGTAAATGAACAATAGTGTTGTAGTCCATCCAGATGGATAATATTGTGTAGTAAATTTGTAATTGGACAATAATGCTGTAGTCCTTTTTAAATGGATGATAGTGCTGTAATCCATTTTAGATGGATAATAGTGCAGTAGTCCATTTTAAATGGATAGTAGTGCTGTAGTCCATTTTACGATAGATAATAGTTTTGAGGACCATTTTAGTAGGATTGTAGTGCTGTAGTCCATTTTTAGATGGAAAATAGTGGAGTAGACTGTTTAAGATGGATAGTAGTGCTGTAATCCATTTTAGATGGATAATTGTGTGGCAGTCCATTTTTAGATGGACAATAGTGTTGTAGTGCAATTTTAGTGCTATAGTCTATTTTTAGATGGATAATAGTGCTGTAGTCCATTTTTAGATGGATAATGATGTTGTTGACCATTCTAGATTGAATTGGTTCCCTTATCCATTTTAAGATAGATAATAGTGCTATAGTCTATTTTTAGATAGATAATAGTTCTGTAGTCCTTTTTAAGTTCGATAATAGTGCTGTAGTCCATTTTTCGATGGATAATAATGTTGTGGACCGTTCTAGATTGAATTGGTTCCGTTATCCATTTTAAGATAGATAATAGTTTTGTGGACCCGTCTAGATGGATACAGGTGCTGTGTCCTATTCAAGAAGGAAAATAGTGATCTAGTCCATTTTAGATGGATTTTTTTCTGACCAGTTCACACTACAAGAACTCTTGAAGGGTCACTGAAAGTTTTAGCAAAAGTTATCTGATTTCATATCCATGTGTATCTTGAATTGTCCGCTTTTGAGAGTCATTATTGAGATTCCACCACATAAAGAAATGACACAATATATAGAAATGATATATATAGAAATAGAAAGTTTTCGAGACGAATGTACGGTTTGTTCAAACGCATTGTGTACGACACACATTACACAATACATTATGTATTGAAAACTTAACTGTAAACATGGGTGTAAATTGCTACGCAACAGGCCTTTTATCGACTTCTAATCACTTATTCATGATTTACTTTTTATAAAGAATAATGGATTTCTAATTGGCCTATAAGGCAACAAAAGATAAAATATTTTTTACAGTTGAAATTTCACAATAAATTCGATACTGAAAGGCCTATTGATTAAAATAGTAATATGTTTAACATGTTTAAAAAAAACTAGCCTAAACTAGAGCTGAGCACAGGACAGAGCGTGTCAATATCCCTTGCTTCAAACTGTTTTTTTTTTGGACTTTTAGCCTTTCAAGGTGTCACTCGAACAGGAAAACATGTCGAAAAATCACTGCTCTAATTGGGCGTATGTTTAAATATTGTAATAGAAAATTATTATTTCAGAACATTTGACTCAAGACACTAATATATGTTCCCAATATTTGCTGCAAATTTAAATTAATTCAACGCTTCCTTCCAGCTTAAAACAGATTTTAAAGATACAAGTGTATTTTACCTTGCTCTCACGAGTTTATATAGAAAACGCTGTTATATATTATTTGCAGATAGAGTTCTATTTATGCCACAGTGAAAATTCGAACCGGAAAATGTATCTAAAATTCACTGATCTAAATGGGCGTATGTTTGAATATTGTAAGTGGAATATCTAGCAAAAAAAATGTTGATATTTAAATATCCATGTCACATATACATGTAGTTGGAAAAAGAAAAGCAGAGACAAGAATGATGATAAAATCCATATTGATATGGGATAAGTACACTGTAATTTAGAATTTAAATTTAAAACAAATATTTTTATTTGAGATTAGGGTGGTTGAAAGTAACAAGTTACTGTTCAACAGAAGGCACTGGCACAGGGTTAAAGTTGAGTTCACTATTGTTAAGTAAATTGTTAGCATGTTAAATTACTTGTAATATAGACCTTAAAGTCAGAAAAATCATCAAATTATATCATATTATATGACATATACAAATACTAGTTTCTTTCAATTTGCCTCTTTCACTAAAAATGAAAATTAAATTATTAATTAAAAGCCATTAAGGTAAAACAAAATGCTGGCTGGACATTTGGAAATATAAACATTTTTATAAAAAATTCTGGAAAAATAAACATTTAAAAATGATACTAAGTAATTGCACTGAAATAAAGGGTAATGATTATAGTCAATACGACAGTCAATAAAATCTAGTTAATTGGATCAAGTCTACCACGGACAAGGATATCACTAAGGTTTCTATTTTTTGAGTAGGCCACGACCAGTTTTTTATAAAAGATAGTTGGGAATCTGTTTTGTAACTCGGAATAGTAGCGTTTAACAACCCTAGAAGCTTGGCATGAAGTACTGTTGAACTGTGTTACAAATGGTATAATCTGTGAATCATATTGGATATTTAATCCAGATGGAGCAGCGGTTTGTAGTTGGTTGATCCAAAAGCTCTCCCTGTATAGTCTTGAAGATTTGGGATTGATTTCTTCCTCCAAGATCACTTGCTCGATTGGAGTCACCTTCATATCACTTAAATTGTGGTTGGTGGAGTTGAATTGAGAAATTAATTATTGATTGATCGTCATATATCATTGAAAAGAGAATCAAAACGGCATTGATAATTAGTGAAAACCAACTCTCTGTATTATATACAGAATGTGATACAGTCGTCCAAAGTTGCAACAAAATTTGCGGATGTTTATAAAACCGGAAGTAAATATTTTTCAACGAATATGAGCACACTTATGGAAAGCTGAGGTCAAGGATATTCTACATTGAAAATTTGAGGTCATTGAAGGCCAAGGTCATATAATATAATAAAAAGACACTGAAATTGTGCACTAGAGACAAAATATATCATTTTGTTGACATCTCTAATTTACACCGGAAGTTGGATCACCAGGCGTAAGTTTCAAAAACCGGAAATGCCCACGCAAAAACCGGAAGTGGTGAAATAATTTTGATGACACAGTATTCTTTGTATGGACAAGCTTTCTATACTGTGTGAATTTCAGACCGATCAGATAATAAGCGACTGAGTTAGAAATTTTGAAATTTTTTGGGACAAAGATATTAAAATTTCATTTTTTTTAGCTCCATCAGATACATCTTCTTACAATATTAAAGAAAATTCTAGGTCATTCTTGGTCAAAAAATAAGCCTTTCAGCCTCGATGCAAAATTCTTGCACATTATGCAATAGGTCACTTCCGGTTCAACAAAAATCACCATTTTATATTTAAGGAATTATTTCCCTCGAGTGAAATTAGCAGATGAAAACTGAAATTCTATACATCTTTCTCTTTTCCCTACAGAATTCGAAAAAAAAAATTACGAAAGTAAACCGTGTCAAATAGAATACAATAAAAATGTACGTAACATTAATCACTAGCAATTCTAGGAATACTGCCTTTTAGAATGTCCATACAATTTCAAGCTTAGTCAATAAATAATAGTATATATTCATCAGTTGAACTTTCCGAGGCCATGACCAAAAATTATATTACAGATATATCCATTAAACTAAGTAATTATTCAAAAAATATTCCAATTGTGTTTCATAATTACTTCGACAAGGTGAAATGCATTATTACTTTGTGAGATTTTTAGGTTAATGAATATAAAACATATTGAATTTCAGGTCTCAAAAGAATGGTAAGAAATGCATCAAGGAATCCAAAAAATTCGAAAAATGCCTAGAAACTAGGGAAACTTATCTGGAACTTACTAAACTCCAGAATCCCGAAGCTTGTGGAGGAGAGGCTGGATTTGAAAGCGGATTGTTTAATAAGGAGAACAGACACGCAAACCAATCGATGAAAGTAGCACCACCTGTGTACCATTCTCTTCTACTGTTGATAACTATATCTCTTATGAAGTTTATATCTTAAAACTATCAGTGATATTTTGCATTTTGTGCTATATTTGATATAATTACTTCATAACATTTGAATATAATTCTTATTTCTGTTATTTTTTTCACCACCATATAGTTTATAACACTTATATATTAAAATTATCATTGATATGCTTTTACATTTTGTGTTATATCTAATAACTGTTAATAAAACTTAGATATAATATTTTGTTTCTGTTTATTTCTTAAAATTAATCTACCTCTTAAGAGTTAAAGTCTCAAACTTGGTCAATAAGAGTATATATTCTGCTGGACTTGACTTAAGAATAGAATTTCAATATAAAAAGATATATTCAATTGAAAAAGGAGTCTATGCAATGCATGTTTCAAACTTACAAACAAGTTTAAACTGAGCTGACTTCACCTCAAACTTCATTGTTATTATTGTGAATACGTTATTATGGTCTTTTATTGGCTTTCCTAGAACCTTTATAATGGATATTATTTCGGGGAATCGAATACAGTTACTAGGAAGCTATTGAATAACGTCAATACTTGATAATATATACCCGCAACATATCTGACATATCAAAAGTAAATCAACAACCACCCAACAAGTACCAGCAAAAATTTTTCTCTGCAAATATAAATATAAATTGTTTAAATCAAGATGTTTTTACAATTGGTATTAGTTGCTGTTATTGGTATGTATATTTTTATTTCGGTTACTGGAGATCGAGACCGTTATTCGATTGTAATGATTCTGGCTGACATTAAATTGATTTCCTTTTGATGTATGTTTTAATTCTGCGTATGAAGAATTTTGATACTAGTGAGAAGTCGCGATGGGCAGAAAAATCTGTATAATCTTTGGCCATTCATCAGTGGAATTACGGGAACCACAGATTTAAACTTGGAATATTATTCCATATGATTTCAGTGGATATTGTAGAAGTATTTTGTTCTCATATACTGACGTAAGGTAGGAGTTTCTTCAGATCTACATTACTGCCTTTCGATATGCTGTGGCTTGTCACCGTCCAACATACAAGTCTACATTTTGTCTTTAGGAAAAGAGCCGAAAATAGACTATGAGCTCAAAATTTTCACTGAAAACTGTCGAGAATCGTTTTGAATAAAATAACTGGTGGTTCGACGTCTTGTCAAATTTTAGCTAATTAATGATTTCGCATTTTCGGAACAATTGCCGATCGGCATAGAGATTGCTATAAATAAACTTTACTAGGTGTTGACCTTAATCGAATTTAGTGTGGATATGTTGTTCTACATGTAAAATGCGCAATTGGTTTATTTCAACGAACAATATGGTCACAATGTAACCATAAATCCTGTCTACACAGTGTAGAAGTAAAGTACTAGTATACGGAAGGGTTAGTGTAGCGAAGCGAAACCCCTTTCGTCTACGATTTTGACTACGCCACACGAAACATTGACTTTTGATGGGGTGCCTTTTAAGACCTTTTCAGCATACATCTTGGCAGTATCTTGGCATTATGTTTACGCCCAAAACATATATGGACAAACAGAATTAGATTTCACCATTTTAATTTAGTAAAGATTAAATGATGAACGAATATGTAAATGTTGCTGTCTGAAATGTTTCGAAAATGGGTTTCATTTTCTATGTGCCAATGTTTTCTTTGTGTCTGTTGCTTTTACAATGATCTGGAATCCAAATACATTATGTGTTTTGCACATCCGACCATGGCGTCGTTCATCAACATAATGACCATAACATAAGGACAGTATTTTAGAATTTAAGTAAATTTGTATACTACGCACTAAGACAGCGAGAAGAACAAATAGATGTATGTAAAATAAAGTGTAAATTAATATTCTTGTGAAATATAGTCTTACAGTATTACAGTATCTCTGTATAAAAATAGTTAAGTAAGATCAATAAAAATGGTATTATCAAGCTGAATGTTTATAAAACAGGAGGGTAAAATAAATTTATTATAAAAACGGGTTTAGTATATACATTTTTAAGATGTAAAAGAGCCTGGGCTAAAATTTCTTTATATAATAAGACTAAATTGATTTGACTATTTCGATTACGAGAGCAAGCATTTCTACGTATATATACAGTCTGTCTAGCACACGTTAAAATCAAATTTAAAAGTTCGCGGGGAATTCTCTTTGAACTAGTTTGTAGGCCAAATAAGATAAAACATTTAAAATCATCATAATAGTAAAAACATAAAATTTTGGAGTTCAGGGCAACGTAAAAACATATGAAGGGTAGTTTCTTCCTCATCATGACATACGGGACAATAGGGTTCATTTACCTTCCCTATATTATATAGTTTAACCATGTCCCATATGACATGATGAGCTTTTCGAAAATCAAGGTCCACCATCTTAGGAGATTTATAAAAAAAATACTCCAGGTTATAGGCCAGTTAACTTCTAAATTCTGCTCCTCCCAACGTGTGACTCCGGTGGGGGTTACTGATTTATTTTTCAATAGGATTTCGTAGCAGAATTTAGAAGTTAATTGTTTGAAATATATATAGTCACCGTTTAGATTAAAACTATCATAAATATAATCAGGAATAGAAGAATTATTTAAAATTATATTAATCCAAGAGTCTGGAATAGACTCTTTAATGGAGTTAAAAGTCTTTTCAATGTTTTTACAATTAAAATTAGGTTGAAAATCTTTAATTTGGTCAATAACAGAATGGCTTGAAATAAAACTTGGTAAAACATAATATAAAATATCGTAAATCTTTAAAAAGCCAGAAGTAATAAAAACTTTATATGATAATATCTTGTTACTATGCTTTAAAAACTTTTTATTAAAAAGGGGTTGAACAGTAATATCATTTAAAATGACAGGTTGGGGTCTATTAAAATTATTAAAAATGTCCCAAGCTACAAGTAGGGATTTGTGAAATGGGGGTAAAACATTTAAACGATTACGATTAAAATAAATATTGAAAATATCCTGATCTAGCCCAAAAGAGCCATATAGATTTAAAAAATAATTTATTGTAGACTTGATATTATTGATATTTACCTTAAAATATTGAACAAGCCATGGACATGTTGTTTAAGTTCAATGTCTACCAGTCCCATGCCTCCATTTCCCTTAGCCTGGGTCATCACGTCATATTTTATTTGGGGTGGTTTCCCAGACCAAAGGAAATTAGTTTTTTTTAATTTCAACTGAATATTTTGAGGCATGGGAATGGTGGACATTGTATAATACAATTTTGTCATTAAAAGTGTATTTATAACGGTGACTTTTCTCTGGAGTGTAAGACATCTTTGTCTCCACATATTTAAGATGGTGGTAACCTTGTTTATCTTAGATTTCCAGTTTAATTCCTCACATTCCTTTAAGTCGTTTCCAAAATACACACCCAATATACATATAGAATCAGTTTCTTTTTGGATAGGTATGTCAGGCATGACCACAGCAGAGCCGAAAGGCATGATCTTAGATTTTTCTACATTTATTTTTGTTCCCGAGGCTCTGCTGTAGATATGCAATCGAAGACACACTGGACTGACTTTAAGTCGGCCAGTGTCAGGGTTGTGTCAGCCACATGCTGATATATTATGGACCGAGCCTCAGATTTTTTGATTGATGTTCCTCTTGCAGGGGACTGCTTGATTAAAATGCTCGGCATACATACAACATGGCAGATAAGGGACAACCCTGACGTACTGACCGCTTAATGGGAAAATAGGGCGACAGGTACCCGTTGATTTTAATTGTACTTCTAATGTCCTTGTATAAAATTGATATCCAATTAATAAAATTGGGCCCGAAGCCGAAGCTTCTCAGAATCTGAAGCAAATATCCATGAGAGAGGACATCGATTGCTTTAAACATATCTGCTTGAACTAACTACATGTCGATGTCCTCATTGTTGGCATAATTTATTACATCACGGACATTTGCAACATTTTCTAAGATGCTTCGACTAGGGACCGCACAGGACTGTTCTGGAGAAACAATTGAATTAATAACAACTTTTAAACGAGAGGATAAAACTCGAGCTAAAATCTTAACATCTGATTTTAAAAGTGATATAGGTCTAAAATTCTTTAAAATGGATTTGTCTCCCTTGTTCTTGTACACAAGAACAATGGATTCTTGTACACAAGAACAATGACACCACGTTTCATGGGACGGGTTAAAACAGAATTATTAAAAATATGATTTAAAACATTAAGATATAAAGGGGTTAAACATCATTAAAAAACATGTAAAACTCAGCAGTCAGAACATCTAATCCAGGGCTTTTGCCTTTATTCATTGTTTTGATGGCCTGAGACAACTCAGACAGGGTGATTGGGGCGTCACAAATTTCCTGATCAATATTTGAAAGGGGTGTGGTTAAAACATTACAAACATTACTAATGGCTAAAATATCGTCTGCTCGATCAGGTTATTATAAATCAGAATAAAAATCAGCACAATGTAATAAAATATCGTTTTGGTTAAAAAATTTCCCTGTCTGAGTTGCCTTTTAAGGATTTTATACAGTTAGAGAATTGTCTTTGATTCTCCAGATTTAAAAAATACGAGGTGTTCCTGTCGCCCTCAGTAGCGTATTTAAATTTGCTACGTAGGATAGCCCCATTGCATTTTTCTTGATCTAATTTATTTAATTCTAATTCAAGTGATTTGATATAAGTAAGATCGTGATTAATATTATGGTCTAATATTTTACTATATATCCGCGAAATCTTAGTCTGGAGATTCCAATATTTTTCTTTCTCTTTTTTCTTCTTGGCTCTTGAAAATTCCTGAGCAGTTCTTTTTATTTTATATTTAAATTATCCCACCAGACTAAGATCTCGCTGAAATATACGGGGCTATCCTTTTCCTTAATTATAATATTTTTGATTAATTTGGTAAAATTACTATCTTGTAATAGAGTATTGTTGAAGCAGTATAAACCCGGACCTCTCTCACACTCGCTAAAATTGGTTAAAATAATAACAGGATTATGGTCTGAAAGGGAGGTATAATTAATAAAACAGTTAAAAATATACTGAGTAAAATTAACATGAGTAAAAATATAGTCAATACGACTTGCTTTAAAAACATAATTCAGATAATTAGTCCGGGTATACTGCTTCTTAGTTGGATTTCTTGTTCTATAAACATCAATCAACGAATTATTATTGATACAACTATTAAAATCAGCAATATTCTTTTTACTAGAACACATAAATCTGGCACGGTCTAAAACTGGGTCTAAAATCTCTAAAAAGTATTAGGGGTTAAATATTGTAAAATATCATTAAAAAACACAGAACGTTTCTCGGCTCTATTAGGAGAATAGACACATAAAATATTAAAATCACAATCATCAATGATAAAATTAACTTTTAAAATACGGCCGTTATTATCTTTAAAAACATCTCGGACACATTCTTTAAAGCAGTTTTTAATTAAAATGGCTACCCCCTACGATTATTAACAGAATTTGAATAGCAAATAGGACCATCCCAGAGTTCCTTCACGCGAGTTGCACATTCATCATTCCAAAAAGTTTCTTGCAAACACATAATGTCACAGTTAAGATCGTTTAAATAAGCTAAAACATTTCCGATTATATTAAAATCTCTAAGACCATTTACATTCCATGTACTAATTTTTGGCATTAAAAAGAAAATGAAAAGTTGGGGATAAAAACACCGATATAAAATTGTTAAAAGGTAAATATGATATAAACAGTTAATTATTAGCATTATTTCGATTCGCGTCTTCTATGTCTTATTTTTGGCAACGGGGTCGAGCTAAGCGGAGTATCACTGCGGGTTTTCACATTTCTAAAACTTTTAGGGATAGAGGGAGAGGTTTTTACTCCTAGTAACTCTTTCGTCTTTAGATGTTGTAGCACTATTATCATGGCTAGTAGTTTCAGTTGGAGGGGGGGGTTCGGACATTTCTTTTTCTATAATTGAATATTCGTTAATAAAATTTTCTGCTGAGATCTCCTTACGTTGTTTTTTTTTCGTTGAAACCAAATTCAAAGCCCAAAAGAGTTAAATAGATTACCCATTTCCCCACTGTAAGAGATAAATACCCCACAAACAAAATAAGCTTATGCACGGTCTAAAAGCTTATCCGATATGTCCGATAAAGACCACCGTGTCGTTTCGCTGATGTAATAAATTCTTCTTTCTTCAACTTTATATAAACCGTTTGTTATAGGTGTGTATGGTGTAAATGGACAGTATGATGGATGTTCACAAAATATATTGGGCGAGATTAACACCTGTATAAGCAACACTGATGATTTTAAATCTATGTCGCTAGAAAAGGTTTCGTCATTTATCTTCAATCCAACTCAAGAAATGTGCAGGTAAGTAAAACCAAGGAATAATATTATCATACATGAAGAGGTACACGTGAATAGGTATTTTATAGTGAACAGTGGTCAAGAACAGTTAACTTACCTTGTCTGACGCCACACCCGTCATAGCTGCTCAAGAACAATGGATTCTTGTACACAAGAACAATGACACCACGTTTCATGGGACGGGTTAAAACAGAATTATTAAAAATATGATTTAAAACATTAAGATATAAAGGGGTTAAACATCATTAAAAAACATGTAAAACTCAGCAGTCAGAACATCTAATCCAGGGCTTTTGCCTTTATTCATTGTTTTGATGGCCTGAGACAACTCAGACAGGGTGATTGGGGCGTCACAAATTTCCTGATCAATATTTGAAAGGGGTGTGGTTAAAACATTACAAACATTACTAATGGCTAAAATATCGTCTGCTCGATCAGGTTATTATAAATCAGAATAAAAATCAGCACAATGTAATAAAATATCGTTTTGGTTAAAAAATTTCCCTGTCTGAGTTGCCTTTTAAGGATTTTATACAGTTAGAGAATTGTCTTTGATTCTCCAGATTTAAAAAATACGAGGTGTTCCTGTCGCCCTCAGTAGCGTATTTAAATTTGCTACGTAGGATAGCCCCATTGCATTTTTCTTGATCTAATTTATTTAATTCTAATTCAAGTGATTTGATATAAGTAAGATCGTGATTAATATTATGGTCTAATATTTTACTATATATCCGCGAAATCTTAGTCTGGAGATTCCAATATTTTTCTTTCTCTTTTTTCTTCTTGGCTCTTGAAAATTCCTGAGCAGTTCTTTTTATTTTATATT
Organism: Nipponacmea schrenckii; assembly: GCA_030562195.1. Taxonomy (NCBI): domain Eukaryota; kingdom Metazoa; phylum Mollusca; class Gastropoda; family Lottiidae; genus Nipponacmea; species Nipponacmea schrenckii. The sequence continues at coordinate 18,302,528 of JAUJPP010000005.1, read as the reverse complement.
TAAATTATCCCACCAGACTAAGATCTCGCTGAAATATACGGGGCTATCCTTTTCCTTAATTATAATATTTTTGATTAATTTGGTAAAATTACTATCTTGTAATAGAGTATTGTTGAAGCAGTATAAACCCGGACCTCTCTCACACTCGCTAAAATTGGTTAAAATAATAACAGGATTATGGTCTGAAAGGGAGGTATAATTAATAAAACAGTTAAAAATATACTGAGTAAAATTAACATGAGTAAAAATATAGTCAATACGACTTGCTTTAAAAACATAATTCAGATAATTAGTCCGGGTATACTGCTTCTTAGTTGGATTTCTTGTTCTATAAACATCAATCAACGAATTATTATTGATACAACTATTAAAATCAGCAATATTCTTTTTACTAGAACACATAAATCTGGCACGGTCTAAAACTGGGTCTAAAATCTCTAAAAAGTATTAGGGGTTAAATATTGTAAAATATCATTAAAAAACACAGAACGTTTCTCGGCTCTATTAGGAGAATAAACACATAAAATATTAAAATCACAATCATCAATGATAAAGTTAACTTTTAAAATACGGCCGTTATTATCTTTAAAAACATCTCGGACACATTCTTTAAAGCAGTTTTTAATTAAAATGGCTACCCCCTACGATTATTAACAGAATTTGAATAGCAAATAGGACCATCCCAGAGTTCCTTCACGCGAGTTGCACATTCATCATTCCAAAAAGTTTCTTGCAAACACATAATGTCACAGTTAAGATCGTTTAAATAAGCTAAAACATTTCCGATTATATTAAAATCTCTAAGACCATTTACATTCCATGTACTAATTTTTGGCATTAAAAAGAAAATGAAAAGTTGGGGATAAAAACACCGATATAAAATTGTAAAAAGGTAAATATGATATAAACAGTTAATTATTAGCATTATTTCGATTCGCGTCTTCTATGTCTTATTTTTGGCAACGGGGTCAAGCTAAGCGGAGTATCACTGCGGGTTTTCACATTTCTAAAACTTTTAGGGATAGAGGGAGAGGTTTTTACTCCTAGTAACTCTTTCGTCTTTAGATGTTGTAGCACTATTATCATGGCTAGTAGTTTCAGTTGGAGGGGGGGGGGGGGTTCGGACATTTCTTTTTCTATAATTGAATATTCGTTAATAAAATTTTCTGCTGAGATCTCCTTACGTTGTTTTTTTTTCGTTGAAACCAAATTCAAAGCCCAAAAGAGTTAAATAGATTACCCAATTCCCCACTGTAAGAGATAAATACCCCACAAACAAAATAAGCTTATGCACGGTCTAAAAGCTTATCCGATATGTCCGATAAAGACCACCGTGTCGTTTCGCTGATGTAATAAATTCTTCTTTCTTCAACTTTATATCAACCGTTTGTTATAGGTGTGTATGGTGTAAATGGACAGTATGATGGATGTTCACAAAATATATTGGGCGAGATTAACACCTGTATAAGCAACACTGATGATTTTAAATCTATGTCGCTAGAAAAGGTTTCGTCATTTATCTTCAATCCAACTCAAGAAATGTGCAGGTAAGTAAAACCAAGGAATAATATTATCATACATGAAGAGGTACACGTGAATAGGTATTTTATAGTGAACAGTGGTCAAGAACAGTTAACTTACCTTGTCTGACGCCACACCCGTCATAGCTGCTCAAAATATACAAAAAGTTCATGGCAGTCTGAATTATTTACGACATTGTTAGAGGGAATTTCACAACCTATAACGAGTAGCCATCGCCCTGGTTAAATTTTTTTTTAGTTTTTGTATTTATAAAAACCACAATTTGTTTATTTTCAGGAAACGGCACAAAACAGAAAGTATTTTTGAATCAATATTATTCTTTTTATAGCTCTATGAACTGTGACACATCGCGCGCCACTTGGTGTAAGCATAACATTCACGAAACCCACAATTTTCACGCAACCTAGAATTTTCACGAAATGGCCAGATTTTTCAATCCCGGCAAAGTTTCGGGGTTACATTGCGTTTTTTTCATACGCGTGTCTGTTAGAGAGTGTTGCGGGTCGGAGGAACAAACCAAGAAAAAGCCTCTAGTCATGCCGATGGGGCAATAAACCAACTCCCAGTGTGGTACAGGCAGTGCATTTCTCCATCAGGTTCAGAAAAAAACTATTCATTTCATTTTCCCTTTCCTAGCGTTATTAATTTGATGTATATTATATTTCAGTAAAGAGACCGAGTTCACCTCCCTGACGAAATGTATAATGACGCAGGTCTGAAATGTTTTGCTGATAACTTTAAAACCCTATTTCCTACAAATGAAATGAATGAGAAAACAATAAATTATCTGTGTACCCGAATCAAAGGTAAGTTACATAATCCAACTCGTTCAGATATATCAGGGCCTTTGGAACCGGGAATCTAAATTTCTTAATTTTAGCCTTTAGATTGAAATGATATTTAAAATACGTCATGAATATTATTGAAAAAAATTCAAAATCAAATCTATTCGGCCCACATCAAAAAGGTTTTCATACGTACTCGTTTTTCTCTCTTTAACGATATGGAACATTGTTCACATTCGGTTATGCTCATTCTAAAGACTACATTTCTTTACAGATTCTTTTTTATTTTTTATTTTGTGGGTCAAAGTCATTATTAAAATGATCCCTAGCGATTTTGAAAGGTTCAATTTTCCCGTATTTTGACAAATCTTTTCAAAAGAAAAGTTTGATTGAAGTTTGAATATTGCATACATACGTTAATGTATTTCCAAATAATTTTGATAAAATTCAAAGCTACAAGTGGGCGCATATTACGTTGCTGGGCAATATAAGAAAATATAGCTTAAGATGAAGTGAATTTCTTTTTATCTCATAAAATTATTTTTTTAACATTTCCCTCAGGTGAGCCTTTATCATTATGGAATTTTGTATGGATAACACAGAGATAGCATATAATAATTATGTCAATTTTGGATAGTAGAAAATGAAGATGGAAATTTTTAAATTTAACTGTTTCCCCTTTTACTAAAAGCCACTGAGAAAACATCGATCTTAGAAATATTCTAAAATTTTAAAGCTATGGGACGAAATTTCTAGGTTCAGTGCAGTTCACAGCTCTTGTAATAATATCGTTTTTGATGGTCGTTCTAGAGAAAACACTTTACACTGACGGTGGGTCAGTTAAATTATTTTTAATCTAATTTCATCTCTATTTGTACTTCTCAATTTCAGCGTACAACTTTACTTGTCTCATAGGCGCAATTGCAGAAGAAGCCTCTTGTTTCGTTGAGGGATTAACAACACCTTCTTCAAACCCTACGTTCGATGAATTTAAGGCTTATACATGTGGGTAAGTATATGTTATCTTTGGCCAGAAATGTGACACAAGTGTGTTGTTTATTTATATTGCATGAGAATTATTTTACTCAAAAAAATCTTATCTATTTGACTACTTGACGGACAAAACCCTTAAATCCAATTTTCCCTACAGACAAACAGGGTTCAAGGTCAGTGACATCGCTTACCCCTAATCTATTACCTATTTCATATGATGAATCAACCCATGGAACAAAATATCAACCGATTTCTTAGTATTCAAAAAGTCTTGTGTATTATCACTCAACTGTAATGTTAGAAGGTTCAAATCATAAAATGTCAATATTTAATGTGAATGAAAGCGGCATTGACTATGAAGCAGAAAGGTTATCATTAATTCCTGAAAAGTTACGAAGCAGACGATGTCAAACGTAAACAATAACCATAACATTGGAAACATGTAAACACAATTTCTTAATGTAAATGCAAATGAAATAAGCGACTATATTTAGGAAAATTCGAACAAAAACACACTAAACACAACATTCTATGAAATTAAAACATTGCAATCATTCTTTGATAAACGTGTTCTTGTATCCATGTGAACTAAATAATTATATTGTATTAACTATCTTTTTCTTAAGCGCAAGGACATTATAAGAATCTTCACAAGTTATTATTACAAATGGTACAGAACCTTTTATGGGAATGAACAAAATAATCCATGTAACTTTAGCTACACATGTAACTCAATTCTATTTCAGATACCAAAAGAATAGTAAAAAATGCATTGAGGATTCAAACAAATTAAAAGAATGCCCAGAAACTAAGACAACGCTTTTGGAACTGAGTAAATTTCAGAATCCAGAAGCCTGTGGAGGAGAGGCCGGATTTGAAAGCGGTGTTTTCCAATCAGATAATACAACTCCACCTAAAGACCAATCAGAGAATGCAGCACCACCTTTGTACCAATCTCTTACACTATTGATAACCATATCGCTTATGAAGTTTATATTTTAATATTCCTTAGATATACTTTTATATGTTGTGTTAATTTTAGTTGCAGCTATAATATTAAAACTATATAATGACTTGACTTAATGAATACTTTCTTGCTTTACTTGTTAAATATACAGTAAAATAAAAACAATGACTTGACATACTGTACTTCTCTTACCCAGTTTTAATTGTAGCTATAATATAAGAACTATATAATGACTTGACTTAATAAATACTTTCTTGCTTTACTTGTTAAATATACAGTAAAATAAAAACAATGACTTGACATACTGTATTTCTCACACCATGTTTTAAGCTTTAATAGTTCATTTGTTAAATAAGAACAATGAATCGATACACTAGTACTGTATTTACCACACCTATTTTTAGATACCCTAAAGGTATGAGATAACTTTGTTTTAGGGCTTCAGACCACTATGCATTTATCAAAACTCGAAACATCACGTATATTGCTGTTTTTTGGGGTCAAAGAAATCATTTAAATATGTTAGGAATGTGGAATAAATTCTCCATCACTTATTCCATCCGTAGAAGAAATCATTAGGAATGACATATTTAATAGACACACTAATACTTATTAAAATAGTGGTTTTGTGTGCAGTGACAAGTCAAACGGATATAGCAATTATAGTTCATTATTGTCATGGTCTTTCTTTATTGAATTTTTGTACAAAATCTTGGTATCGTCCAATCTTTAATGTGACATATTGCAAAGTTTCAACGAGCTTTCTGGAAAAAGTTATAGAAGGTTGAAATGAACATGTACTAATAAATTAAAATTAGTAGATTGAGTCCAATAAATACCATATCTTTCCACGGTAAATCACACAGTTCAACCCTTCTCAAAATCTCGTTCTCCAGGAAATGATAAGAAATGCATCGCGGCTTCAACACGTTATTTACACGTTCATTTTACAGATTGATATAGGCCTACTTGGTAAAATAAAACCCCCAACCCTGACATAATCCTTTATTGGGAAGTGTTCACTACAAACTACATAATGTTTACTTTCAATTTTCAATTCCCCCGATATTAGCAAACCATTTAAAGGATAATTCTTGTTTTTATAAGAAAATTTTGAACCTTATAAATATAGCCCACATTGATCTATTTGTAGATCTGCCTATTGTCAGGTATACGTTTTATTTTTATAGGCTACCTCGTACAGGTACCTTTAGAACCTTCACAAAAGATTAACATATGCTACTAATTGCAGTATGAGGTAGGTTTCAAGGTTTGATAGGCGAGTTTAAGCCCGTTCTATAACAATGGTCGAGGCCTAGTATCGGTAGCTTTTAGATTGGTCCACAGATTTGAAATTGATCTATAATAATAAAAATCGATGGCTGCATACTCTAAGTCCTCCGCCTCTCCTCTTTCTACTTATAGGCCTACTAAAACATACTAAGCGGTAGGCCTTTTTAGAACTTTGATAATAATAGAATAGGCCCAATTTGTTTGAAAAAGGGACAAATCATGACATCATGACAAAGATCTCACGTGATAAGTGTACACTCTTTTTTCTATATAACCAGAGCCTATATAAGTTCTGATATAACTCTTCAGTCGACTCGCCTACAGCATTCAGTCCAATCGCCTACAACATTCAGTCGACTAGCCTACAACGTTCAGTCCATTTGCCTACGGGTGGGTTTCAAAAGCCTACCGCCAACCGCTGCCAACCGGCCTACCGGAAGGAAAATAATGCGCCAAAATAGATATTGTTAAATTTAAGGATCGTAGATTTTCATACAATAAAACGAAATTATTCAATTTGACGGAACTTTTGTTGACGTCAAAATTATGGAATCAAAATTATTTTAAAAATGAAACGAAAAAAATAAATATTTTCTTTTCGTGTTCAGCGATGTTTTTCTTCATATTAACTGATACAATTCATGCCAAAAAAGCAATAATCTAATTTGTATTCAAATGGGACACACAATTAACCGTAAAAGTACCCTTAAATCTTTTTTAAATGATCACGACAGGAAGGTCGTTTGTTTCAGAGTTACTTCCCTTAATTTATTTATTTAACGTCGTCGGCATCATGGATGATCAACAAGGTCAAGGGATCTTTCTTCCACATTTTAGAATTTTTTTAAAGTTAATCCTTGACGTAGACTATAATAATTCTGCGAATGCTCCTCCTGTTAATCCAACCAAATCAGGAGTATATTTAGTTGATAAAACGCTTCACAAAGACTGGAAGCACACTTCCAGCACTTGGAAAAATCAGGTTTCCAGATACAGAACATTTAGGCCTAAAGAAAAAGATGGAACTGATGCCGATGAGATAAGATCGCATCGTGATGATGACTGGTTGATTGAAAAAGTTGCGGCTAAAGATTTGACCAAACATTGTGAAGATATTGGTGATTGTCATGTCATGAGGCAAACTTATTACAAACATGGTAATCCTAAGTATTCTGATGTTAGAAAGATTGAAAAATTATTTTGAGTTTACGTATCATCATCATGATGCGATCTTATCCCATCGGCATCAGTTCCGTCTTTTGATTTAGGCCTAAATGTTCTGTATCTGGAAACCTGATTTTTCCAAGTGCTGGAAGTGTGCTTCCAGTCTTTGTGAAGCGTTTTATCAACTAAATATACTCCTGATTTGGTTGGATTAACAGGAGGAGCATTCGCAGAATTATTATAGTCTACGTCAAGGATTAACTTTAAAAAAATTCTAAAATGTGGAAGAAAGATCCCTTGGCCTTGTTGATCATCCATGATGCCGACGACGTTAAATAAATAAATTAAGGGAAGTAACTCTGAAACAAACGACCTTCCTGTCGTGATCATTTAAAAAAGATTTAAGGGTACTTTTACGGTTAATTGTGTGTCCCATTTGAATACAAATTAGATTATTGCTTTTTTGGCATGAATTGTATGAGTTAATATGAAGAAAAACATCGCTGAACACGAAAAGAAAATATTTATTTTTTTCGTTTCTTTTTTAAAATAATTTTGATTCCATAATTTTGACGTCAACAAAAGTTTCGTCAAATTGAATAGTTTCGTTTTATTGTATGAAAATCTACGATCCTTAAATTTAACAATATCTATTTTGGCGCATTTTTTTCCTTCCGGTAGGCCGGTTGGCAGCGGTTGGCGGTAGGCTTTTGAAACCCACCCATTTGCCTACAACGTTCAGTCCACTCGCCTACAACGTTCAGTCCACTCGTCTACATCGTTCAGTCCACTTGCCTGCAACGTTCAGTCAACTCGTTTACAACGTTCAGTCCACTTGCCTACAACGTTCAGTCCACTTGCCGACAACGTTCAGTCCACTGGTTTACAACGTTCAGTCCACTCGTCTCCAAGTTCAGTCCACTCGTTTACAACGTTCAGTCCACTTGCCTACAACGTTCAGTCCGCTCGTTTACAATGTTCAGTCCACTCGTCTACAACGTTCGGTCAACGTGCCTACAACGTTCAGTCCACTCGTTTACAACGTTCAGTCCACTTGCCTACAACGTTCAGTCCATTTGCCTACAACGTTCAGTTCACTCGTTTACAATCCAAGAGACGACTCGTCTACAACCAAATTATTCTAATAAACAGCTTTCATTTAATTTTTGTTTGTTTTATTTATCATTAATAGAGGTGGCTTCAAATGATCAGAATATCTTCAACATGGTTTCTGTAATGAGCGATCATTCTATTTTTCCATTATGTCTCATAAAAGGGGACAGTCCCTAAACGTAAACATCCGCTTCAGAGTTAAATTCCTTTGATAGGCAGCAACGGCATTTTGTCAAATATAAGCCCAGGTTGTAAGCTCTAAATTAACTAGTTTTGTCTACATATAACAGTCGTCTAAATATAACAAAGGTGACATAGTTGATTATGTCAATAATGCAAAGTAAAGAATTCATATCGAAAAAGAAAGTTTGAATGCCGACTGTTGTGAAATAAAATATCTCTACTTTGTAATTAGTAGATTGAATTGTTGATTTAAGAAAGTTGTATTTTGTACTTGTGTAATAATGTTGAAATCACACTTGTAAAGTTGAGGCCTTGATTTCAAGTTTGACATTGTGAATACTTCTGGCAATGACCCCCCTCCATAAGATATGAGTACACATCAGAAACGTCATAGAAATTGGTTTGGATGGAATTGGGGTTAGGTCAAGCTTCAGTAATAACTCGTATGATTGTTCAAACTCTATTACAAACTTGGACATTGGTCTTTCAAATAACAAGTAATTCTGAAGAGTTTTGTCCTCAACCCTAAATCAATGAAATCTCTAGAAATAGAAACGTGGTGATCTGTTTAAAATGGAGTCTCAGAAAAACAAATATGCTAAGGGGAAATAACTCTGCTGAGTATCAATTAATGATTCAGACCACATACAATAAATTGTGGTATAAAATTAAAGAAACAATAATTTCACAACATCCTCCAAAGAACCAGGAGTGAACGAAGTAACATACTAAATCTCAGATTGAAATTATATGCGATTCTGAAAGTTCCTTAATCTAATGCTAAGACACATTTGATTTGCAAACGTCCTCATCACAGGCAAAATACTATGGTTGTTCACCATCACATTCCAGAATTGGACAACAGCGTTTGATCGATCGTTTAAACTCTCAATGCTTTGTTTTCACTTTGACGTTTCTAACTACTCCATCTGATCCTAGGTAGACTTCTATAATTTTCGATAACTCCCATTTTCCCCTTGGAATGTTTGGATCAGTCAATAATACTATATCACCCACTTGTAACTGTTTCTCCTTCCTCAACCATTTGGATCTTCTCATTAGTG
>JAUJPP010000005.1:18257270-18292924 GCA_030562195.1 Nipponacmea schrenckii | reverse complement strand
TTGCACTTTTTTTGGATCGGTTTTCTGCTTGTGCATAATTCATTGTCTTTTTTATCGTTTTGAGAATCAACTGGTACTTTTTCTGAAACACGTTGACTTTGAGACTGAGACTTCTTCAAATCTATTTCTAATGATCCATTATCTTTTGGATCACTATGCAAGTAACCGAGAACAAGCCCGATGATCCCCACAAAAATGAAGGTTCTGTACTGGCATAACATCTCCACGGTGGGGCCGTTTTCTGAGGTTAAAATCTGTCATAAAAGTGTACTGTCATTTTTGTGTTTTCAGTTGACAGCCGCCATTACGTTGTCAAGAGCCATTATGACGTCATAACTTTTAGCTGTTAGTTCCAAGTTTGGGTCTAAAAGCTATGACGTCATGTCGACTGTCAACTGAAAACATAAAGATAGCTGCATGCCAGGCAAAGTAATGTACACCCACTGGCAGTATTGAATTTGAATAAATACTGGACATTACAGTAACAATCACCGAAATGAAATATTCAACCTTCAGTCATACGAATATGGAAGACCGAACAGCCTAATATTAAGACGTCTTAATTCCTAATACTTAGTCCACAATGCTTAATTCATTCTCCTTCATTTGTTAGTCATTTTTAACATTTGTTTAACAAAATCAACATTTGTTCATAAAAATTAAATTCGTTCTCTAATTCAATAATTTGTCAAGTAGTATAGTAGTGTTAGTATAATTCTATTTTTTGTTACTATTAATGCTAAATTAAAATACACAGGTCCCTCTTAACATTATTTTCATAACAATTCTCCAAAAACATATCTTGCTTAACATTTCACCAAATACGTTTCTCGAATAACAAACAGTACCGCCTGTCTTCATAATTGTGTACATTGAAATTATGTCAGTCTGTTATAAATTGTTCCTTCTAAGGCAATTACTTATTAAATATTTATCAGTACATTTGATTTTCAAAAGGGTTCCCAAATGGGTAATATTAAACCAGTTTAGTCAAAATCCGTAATCCGAATTTTGGCTTGTAGATTGTTTACGAGGCAAAAATCGAACGCGTTTTAAAGAACAAGGCAATACTTCATGTTAAAGATTTTTCGATTTTTGTTATATTTTCAATAGGATTCTTCCTTGGGTGATAACTAATTTCAGACAGTTTCGTCCAAAGCCGTTAAGAATTGTAACTTGTAGAGTGTTTACGAGGCAAAAATTGAACGCGTTTTAAAGAACAAGGCAATACTTCATGTTAAAGATTTTTCGATTTTTGTTATATTTTCAATAGGGTTCTTCCTTGGGTGATAACTACTAGTAACCATTTCAGATAGTTTCGTCCAAAGCCGTTAAGAATTGTAACTTGTAGAGTGTTTACGAGGCAAAAATCGAAAGCGTTTTAAAGAAGAGAAGGGCAATATTTCATATTAAATATATTTCGATATTTTTGATTTTCATTAGGGTTCATAATAAACGATTTCAGTCTGTTTCGTCAAAATTCGCAAGAATTGGAACTTGTAGAGTGTTTACGAGCCAAATATTGAATGCGTCTATAAATATGATTTTCAGTAGTTGTTGTTGCGACAAGGACTGCGAAGTCACTCGACCGCTGTTGAAGTACACGGCACGTTAAAAATTTATACTTTAATTCGATGTAGATGACGATGACTATTAAGATTACGTGAATACGTTAAACGATGTTGACGACTCGGAGGCCAGCTTTATTCTCTCGTATTACTACGCTGGCTCCCTACAATTTTCAAACCTATACTTTTGCACGTGCACACAAAAAGCGAAACGAAAGTTATACTTTCGAACAAATCCGTCTACTTTATAAGAACGGAGATGAGTATCAACTATGCAACGACCAGGTAAAACGAAAATTAACCTATATAAATAATAACTATATAACTCATCGATACACCAACTACAGCTCAAACGAAAGATCACAGTACTATATAAATATACAATTGAATGAACAAAATGTTAACACTATTTTTGGGAAATTTTAACAATAATTTTTTTTTTTTTTTTGTGTGTTTTATTTGTCAATATCACAATTGAACTAGAACTGTGAACAGCTCCGAGCGTGGCAACTATGCGTTATCCCATGGATTTCGAACATTTTGAAACTTCTATCCTGCTAGCTTTCAATTCCGGTACTTTTCAGCCTACAATTGTAAGCGTAAACTTTCCGCTATATAGGCAATTTTTTCTACTATAAGTTTCTACTATCAGTCCCTTATTAGATTTTTGTACATGTCTAAGATTTCGGTAGGATATTTACATAAATTCCAAACCAAAATTTAAGTAGGTAGTAAGATGACAATTTGTCATGAAATTTAAACTCTCTATATTCAAATTTAAACATTATTTTGTAACTTTGGTTGTAATTAACATAGAGAGAAAATTCAAGCTATGTGATAATTTGCTAATTCCCAGCTTTATATATTTTTTGAATTTGTATGCAAAAATTTTACAAAAAAATAAATTTTATTAGGGTTATCTGATTATATCATTAGATTAATTTACTCTTTGGCCACCTGTGTGCGTTGAACCGTGACTAATGTGGTCAATAGTTCATCTGTGTTTTATAAGACTTCTATGTCTGCTACTCTTCACATGACTGTATTTGACATTTTTTTTATAAAATCATTTCTATTTAAGATACGAACAAAATTCGAACTGATCAATGACAAGCGAATCTACTTCTTTAACTTGATGTATGTTTTGAATTTGAATGGAAATATTTTGCCAAAAAAAAAAAAAAAAAAAAATTCGGGTGTAAGAAATTACATAATCAGATTAATTTGTTTCCCAGCTCAGTGATTTGACAAGTAGGTGTGAAAATTTAAACCACCAGTTTTATTGACATGTTATATAACAGACTTTAACACCCTGACTGGTCAATTTGAAACAGATTTCATGAAATAAAAAACCCAAAATTGGTATTTATTTTGTTAATTTATCTAAAATTAATGCTTGAATTTTCATGGTAAAACGACCATGTCGCATATCATTTAAGAGACAATTTAATTTGGAGTCCAATGATGTATACTACATTGATGTGGGATGAATATATTTTATGTTAGTACTGGAGTTGTAAAATTTCATTTTGATTTTTTAAAATATGCTTCTGCACTTTTGGCACATATCCTTTATTGAAGAGTTTTGAGGCTATTATAAAACAGAAAATCTCAAGTCAATGTGTTCATAAGGAAATGTGGTTTTGCCGTTCAAAGTTTCAAAAATGTCAGAATTCGGTTGGCTATAAGACCCAGAAGTTGATATTTTTCATTCAATATTGTCATATCTATAGACAGCTGAGGTCAAGGCCATTCTATATGGAAAATTTCAAGGTCATTGAAGGTGAAGGTCACAAGATATAGAATTGTAAATTTTCAAAAAAATTCAAACGGGCATAAAATAAATGTAAGTTCGAAAATCAAAATTCTGTTTCAAACATCCTTTAGATAAGGGAGCAAGGTTTTGATAGATACCAAAATCATACAAATCGGATAATAAATGACGGACTAATTAAGTTTTAAAGAAAATTTGCCATTCTCGGAAAAATGGCGCATGCGCAACTAGCAATTGGAATGTTTTTCTTCTCGAGGGATGCAAATTATTTTGTATAGCTAATATATACTATTTTTGCTTACATTCTTGAAATACACGGGATGTAGGGTCGCCTGAAATGAGATAAAAAAAAAACGGAAGTCCCCACGCCCAAACCGGAAGTGATCAAAAAGTTTTGATGATATATTTTTAATTGTGTTGCGTATCTATCTATATCCTAAATTTCAGATCGATCCGAACATTAGAGCCCGTAAGTGTAACATAACCGTCCAAAATTGCAAAATAGTCAGATTTCGGTGGGCTATAAAACCGGAAGTTAATATTTGTCATGCAATATCAGCACATCTATAGACAGCTGAGGTCAAGGACATTCTACATCTCAAATGCCAAGGTCATTGAAGGTCAAGGTCACGAGATATAGAGTTTTAAATTTTCGAAAAATTCGAACGGGCATAAAAACAATTCAAATTCGAAAATCAAAATTCTGCTTTCCCCAAAATTTTTTAGATAAAATATCAAGGTTTCGATAGACACCAAAATCATAAAAATCGGTTAATAATTGGCGGACTTATTAAATTTTTAAGAAAATTTGCCATTTTTGAAAACTGCGCATGCGCAACATTCAATTTAATTTTTCTGCATCTCAGGGGATTAAAATCATTTAGTATACCTTAAATATACTGTTTTTGTTTAGAATCTTGAATTACATAGGGGAAACAGGGTCGCCCGACATGAGACGAAAAAAACCCGGGAAATCCCCACGCCCAAACCGGAAGTGATCAAAAAATTTTGATGATGTAGTTTTAATTGCGCTGCCTATCTTTTTTTATATCCTGTAAATTTCAGACCGATCCGACTATTAGGGCCCGAGCTAGCTTGAAATCTTATTTGCATATTATGCAATTAGCCACTTTGGGGTTAGCGAAAATTTATGTTAGACATTCAATTTTTTATTCCAGCCCATATAAAAACCATTGGTGAAAACAAAAATAGTCTATCTTTTTCCGTTTGGGCTAGCGAGCTTCCCAAAAAAAAAAAAAAAACTAGAATTTACCAGGGTCCGGGGAGGTTCTGACCCAGGTTTTTGTAGCATTTTGAAACCCTTTAAACCCGCTAGCTTTAAATTTAGCCGTAGGGAAAAAGGGAACAATATTTTTTACAGAAATATTAAGGGCCCTTTTTAAAATTTTAAAGGCATTAAGGTGGGTTTACAAACTTAGTGTTTAAATTTTTTAAAAAATCCCAAACGGGGATAAAAAATTAAAACCAAATTTTTTAAAGAAAATTCGCAATTCTTTAAAAAAGGGTGGAATAGAATTGGAATTTTATACTCTCGGGGGACAAAAGTATATAATATATAATGGCTTACATTTTTTTCCCAGGGGTATCACTTTGTGAGATAAAAAAGGGTCCCCCCCCAAAGGAAGGTTACAATTTTACGATATATTTTAAGTTTTTTATTTTATTTAATTTCGGTCAAAAGACCCAAATGTAAAAATCCAAAATTCAAAAATCAGATTTCCAAAAAGGAATTAAATTTTTGAAAATAACATTTTATAGAACATCAAAATTTAACGCAAATGTAAGGCTTGGTCCAAGGCACGAATATTTGATTTTTAAAGAAAAAATTCGAACAGGTATAAAAAAAATTCAAATTTTTAAAATTAAAAAGCCCCACATTTTTAGATAAATATCAAGGTTTTAAGACATCAAAAATTTAAAAAGGCAATAACACGTAATTTAAATTTTTTTAAAAAAATTTATTTTTTAAAAATCAACATTTAATTTTAATTTTTTGACAGAGCTCGTTGAAAATAAAAATCACAAATTTCAATCGGCTTTAAAACCGGAAGTAGACATCGGACAACACAAATGAATATATCAGGGGGTAGATATCATCAAGGGCAATAAATCATGTTCAGGTCACAAGGTCACCAAAGGTCAAGGTTACAAAATATGGGCCTTTAAAGTTTTTGTCATTACCAATAAAATTAAAATGGAAATAAAAGAAAATCAAAATCAAAATTAAACTAGAACTGTGAACAGCTCCGAGCGTGGCAACTATGCGTTATCCCGTGGATTTCGAACATTTTGAAACTTCTAACCTGCTAGCTTTCAATTCCGGTACTTTTCAGCCTCCAATTGTGGAACAAGCGTAACAATATTGTTAGATCTATAGACAGCTGATGTCAAGGCCATTCTATATGGAAAATTTCAAGGTCATTGAAGGTGAAGGTCACAAGATTTAGAATTTCAAATTTTTAAAAAATTCAAACGGGCATAAATAATAAATGACGGACTAATTAAATTTTAAAGAAAATTTGCCATTCTCGGAAAAATGGCGCATGCGCAACTAGCAATTGGAATTTTTTTCTTCTCGGGGGATACAAATTATTTTGTATAGCTAATATATACTGTTTTTGCTTACATTCTTGAATTACACGGGATGTAGGGTCGCCTGAAATGAGATAAAAAACCGGAAGTCCCCACGCCCAAACCGGAAGTGATCAAAAAATTTTGATGATATATTTTTAATTCTGTTGCGTATTTATCTATATCCTGTAAATTTCAGATCGATCTGAACATTAGAGCCCGAAAGTGTAATATAACCGTCCAAAATTGCAAAATAGTCAGATTTCGGTGGGCTATAAAACCGGAAGTTAATATTTGTCATGCAATATCAGCACATCTATAGACAGCTGAGGTCAAGGACATTCTACATCTCAAATGTCAAGGTCATTGAAGGTCAAGGTCACGAGATATAGAGTTTTAAATTTTTGAAAAATTCGAACGGGCATAAAAAAAATTCAAATTCGAAAATCAAAATTCTGTTCCCAACATTTTTTAGATAAAGTATCAAGGTTTTGATAGACATCAAAATCATAAAAATCGGTCAATAATTGGCGGACGTATTAAATTTTTAAGAAAATTTGCCATTTTTGAAAACTGCGCATGCGCAACATTCAATTTAATTTTTCTTCATCTCAGGGGATTAAAATCATTTAGTATTGCTTAAATATACTGTTTTTGTTTAGATTCTTGAATTACATGGGAAGCAGGGTCGCCCGACATGAGACGAAAAAACCGGAAGTCCCCACGCCCAAACCGGAAGTGATCAAAAAATTTTGATGATGTAGTTTTAATTGCGCTGCCCATCTATCTATATCCTGTAAATTTCAGACCGATCCGACTATCAGGGCCCGAGCTAGCTTGAAATCTTATTTGCATATTATGCAATTAGCCACTTTCGGGTTAGCGAAAATATTATGTTAGATATTCATTTTTGATTCCAGCCCATATAAAAACCATTGGTGAAAACAAAAATAGTCTATCTTTTTCCGTTTGGGCTAGCGAGCTTCCCAAAAAAAAAAAAAAAAAAAAAAAAAAAAAAAAAATAATCCGAACGAAAACAAAGCGTGACAAATTTTACTTGCCACGCAAAAAATAATCCGAACGAAAACAAAGCGTGACAAATTTTATTTGCCACGCAAAAAAAAAATTCGGGTGTAAGAAATTACATAATCAGATTAATTTGTTTCCCAGCTCAGTGATTTGACAAGTAGGTGTGAAAATTTAAACCACCAGTTTTATTGACATGTTATATAACAGGCTTTAACACCCTGACTGATCAATTTGAAACAGATTTCATGAAATAAAAAACCCAAAATTGGTATTTATTTTGTTAATTTATCTAAAATTAATGCTTGAATTTTCATGGTAAAACGACCATGTCGCATATCATTTAAGAGACAATTTAATTTGGAGTCCAATGATGTATACTACATTGATGTGGGATGAATATATTTTATGTTAGTACTGGAGTTGTAAAATTTCATTTTGATTTTTTAAAATATGCTTCTGCACTTTTGGCACATATCCTTTATTGAAGAGTTTTGAGGCTATTATAAAACAGAAAATCTCAAGTCAATGTGTTCATAAGGAAATGTGGTTTTGCCGTTCAAAGTTTCAAAAATGTCAGAATTCGGTTGGCTATAAGACCCAGAAGTTGATATTTTTCATTCAATATTGTCATATCTATAGACAGCTGAGGTCAAGGCCATTCTATATGGAAAATTTCAAGGTCATTGAAGTTGAAGGTCACAAGATATAGAATTGTAAATTTTCAAAAAAATTCAAACGGGCATAAAATAAATGTAAGTTCGAAAATCAAAATTCTGTTTCAAACATCCTTTAGATAAGGGAGCAAGGTTTTGATAGATACCAAAATCATAATAATCGGATAATAAATGACGGATAATTAGGTTTTAAAGAAAATTTGCCATTCTCGGAAAAATGGCGCATGCGCAACTAGCAATTGGAATGTTTTTCTTCTCGAGGGATGCAAATTATTTTGTATAGCTAATATATACTATTTTTGCTTACATTCTTGAAATACACGGGATGTAGGGTCGCCTGAAATGAGATAAAAAAAAAAACGGAAGTCCCCACGCCCAAACCGGAAGTGATCAAAAAGTTTTGATGATATATTTTTAATTGTGTTGCGTATCTATCTATATCCTGAATTTCAGATCGATCCGAACATTAGAGCCCGTAAGTGTAACATAACCGTCCAAAATTGCAAAATAGTCAGATTTCGGTGGGCTATAAAACCGGAAGTTAATATTTGTCATGCAATATCAGCACATCTATAGACAGCTGAGGTCAAGGACAATCTACATCTCAAATGCCAAGGTCATTGAAGGTCAAGGTCACGAGATATAGAGTTTTAAATTTTCGAAAAATTCGAACGGGCATAAAAACAATTCAAATTCGAAAATCAAAATTCTGCTCCCAACATTTTTTAGATAAAGTATCAAGGTTTCGATAGACACCAAAATCATAAAAATCGGTTAATAATTGGCGGACTTATTAAATTTTTAAGAAAATTTGCTATTTTTAAAAACTGCGCATGCGCAACATTCAATTTAATTTTTCTTCATCTCAGGGGATTAAAATCATTTAGTATAGCTAAAATATACTGTTTTTGTTTAGAATCTTGAATTACATGGGAGGCAGGGTCGCCCGACATGAGACGAAAAAACCGGAAGTCTCCACGCCCAAACCGGAAGTGATCAAAAAATTTTGATGATGTAGTTTTAATTGCGCTGCCTATTTTTCTATATCCTGTAAATTTCAGACCGATGCGACTATTAGGGCCCGAGCTAGCTTGAAATCTTATTTGCATATTATGCAATTAGCCACTTTCGGGTTAGCGAAAATTTCAT
Source organism: Nipponacmea schrenckii (assembly GCA_030562195.1). Lineage (NCBI taxonomy): Eukaryota > Metazoa > Mollusca > Gastropoda > Lottiidae > Nipponacmea > Nipponacmea schrenckii. Next base: position 18,284,138 of record JAUJPP010000005.1, on the reverse strand, counting down.
GTTAGATATTCATTTTTGATTCCAGCCCATATAAAAACCATTGGTGAAAACAGAAATAGTCTATCTTTTTCCGTTTGGGCTAGCGAGCTTCCCAAAAAAAAAAAAACTAGAGCCACACGTGGCACAGAGTGGGACTTTGCTAACGTTGCAAAATTGCAACAAACAGGCCGAAACATCTGATTTTCTGGGAGAAACTGGCCAAAGCAACGAGGTATCTGTGTGCAAAGAATTTTTTGGAAAAATGTTATTTCCTACAGATGTAAAGCGCTGACCGATATAACTGGTAAATTGGAAGTTTACCCGTATGTGCCACGCCCATCTAATTTACTTTTGAGTAAATCTAATCTCATACAAAATATATATTCATGGTACAAATTTGAAGCTTGTACATCTAACAGATCACGAGATATACACAAATACGTTTCAAAAAAGCAAAATGTACATTTATTTTAAAAGTCCAAAAATTAAATTTTCATTTTAAAAACTTTTGTTGTGCATCGCTGGAAAGAGGACAAAAGGCGCCTTCGGAATGTGAAAAAAATAACCCTCTAAATTAATTAGGTCACGCTCTAGAGCAGTCCAACGTTGCAAATTTTGCTGCTTTCGAGCAGTTATAAAACCGGAAATAGACGTCAGAAATCTAATGCCAAATTGTTAACTGATAGCTAAAGTCAGTGACCAATGACCTTGTAAAGGTCAAGGTCACCAAAGGTCAAAGTCACTAGAAATAAGCCCCCAAATTAAAAAAAAAACTGATTTTTTGCAAATGTCGCAAAATTGCAGCAAACAGGCAGAAACATTTGATTTTTCGGGATAAACTGGCCAAAGTAGTGAGATATATGTATGCAAGGTACTTTTTTGAAAAACGTTATTTACTGCAGCCGTAATTCGAGGACCGATATAAATAGTAAATTTGAAGTTCACCCGGATGTGCCACGCCCATCTCGTTTTTTTGGAGGGGAATCTAATCATATTCAAAATGTATATTCACAGTAAAAATTTGAAGCTTGTACAGCTAATAGATCACGAGATATACACACATACATTTCAAGCAAGCGAAAATACGGCAAAATGTACTTTTCTTTGCAATAATCAAAAAATTCAATTTTCATTTTACAAACTTTTGTTATATATCGATGGAAAGAGGACATAAAACAATCTAAGAATCTGAAAAAATTAACACTCTAAATTAATTAGGTCACGCTCTGGAGCAGCCCAAAGTTGCGAATTTTGCTGTTTTCGGGCAGCTATAAAACCGGAAGTAGACGTCGGAGGTCAAAGTTCAAAGTATCAACAGATAGCCAAGGTCAATGACCTTTGACCTACTAAAGGTCATGGTCACCAAAGGTCAAGGTCACGAGAAATAAGCCCCCAAACTTCGGAAAAAATTCAACCGGATTTTTTGCGAAAATCAAAAGCAAAAGGTCAAGGAAGTTTCCAACCCCTTTTGATCGCAAACGGAATAAGCCCCAAAAAAATTTAACTCTGCCAATTTCATATTTTGAAACTTAAGGCCCCAAAATTTTTAGTTTTAAAAAAAAGTTTAAAAATGTTCAAAATGGCGGCAAAAATGTGTTTACTTGGTGGGTTTTTTCGATTCGAAATTTTGTCTGCTATTTAATTGGAAAATTTACAAAAATTTTTCGATACATCAAACCCAAAACAAGTCGATCAAAAACGGAAATTTAAACCCGTTTTTTTTGCATGGAAATGAAGCAAAAATTTTTTGCAAATGTTTTCATATTCATTTAAAACTTGGGGGACTACAAAGGTCTAGGAAATTTAATGGTTCTAAAATTTAAGGGAAAGGGGTTTGGGAAAAAAGAAAAAAAAAAAAAAGAAAAAAATGTGTGCTATGAATTTTCGAAATTCGAAATTTTGTACTGCTATCTTGTTGGAAATTGATTCAAGTTTTCAAAAATGCAAACCCGAAGAAAATCGATCAAAAATTGCGACTTCTAGATCCACTGACCGACTTTTTATGCATGTTGCAATGCAGCACTTCCGGTTTTGCAAAAATGTTCCAATTTATATTCATTAACAACGTTGCCACTACAGAAGGTCTAGGAAAGTTGAATGGTTGCTGCAACTACTGTAGTTTAAGCGCAGGAAGGTGTGGAAAAATCGAAAAAAAAAAAAAAAAAAAAAAAAAAAAAAACTAGAGCCACTTGTGGCACAGAGTGGGACTTTGCTAACGTCGCAAATTGCAACAAACAGACAGAAACATCTGATTTTCTGGGATAAACTGGCCAAAGCAATAAGGTATCTGTGTGCAAGGTAATTTTTAAAAAAAACTTATTTCCTACAAACGTAATACGCTGACCCATATATATGGAAAACCGAAAATTTACCCGGATGTGCCACGCCCATCTAATTCTTTTCAGCGTGAATCTAATCACATTCAAAATGTATATTCACAGTACAAATTTGAAGTTTGTCCACCCAATAGATCACGAGATATACACACATACATTAAAAAAAACGTAAAAACGGCAAAATGTACTTTTATTTTCAAAAATCAAAAATTTCAATTTTCATTTTAAAAACTTTTTTTATACATCGCTAGAAAGAGGACAAAAAGCACCTTAAGGGGGTTGACAACCTTATCGTTCGAAGTGTATTTCAATCAAGAAACGTATTAACTTTATATCCATTCTATTTGGCATTAAAAGAAACTCATCTAGTAAAAATTTTAGCTCAATCGCTTCAGTAGTTCGTCTGATATCCGTCCGTGAAGATAATCTATTTATAGAACAAAACGGGGTATTCCTCTATGTAGACGTACAAATTACGTTGTCAGTTGACATTTGTGATTACAACGTCATCGGCTAAATAAACATTCTCTACGTTTGCCGGTCAGTTATTGTTAATATCGGCACGCGAAGTAAGAGTTTGTGTATCGGGGGAATCCAGAAGTCACGTGATGTCCCATAAATCTTTACGTCACATGTAAACAAAGAAAATTTTATGATTGGTGGGTAGAGGTGTTTTGACATGTGCTAATCCATTGTTTTAGCACTCCAATTGTGTGGATATCGGTGCATATCGATGCCTAAAAGGTGCTTAAAGATTTCTACAGCATGAAAGACAATCTTTTAACAACATGGTCGTTAATTACGTAAGGTTTACATGTGTTTGCAAAATGTTGAAAAAAAATGCCATTTTTCCAAAAGCATATCTCGCTTACAATTTATCCGATTTTTACAAACTTTGGCTTCAGCTAAAGCTTACGATGTCCTCTATAACTTTACGTTGGCTTTTTTTTATAAAATGAATAGTTTTTTAAAAATTTAATTTTTCGTAAATGCACTCGCAAAATTTTGATTTCTATCAATATCTTCAAAACAAATCAAAATTTTCCAAAAAGCCAACGTAATTTTGTAGAGATACATGTAGACTTGCGTTGTGCAAAATTTCAACCTTCTATAATAAATAGCCTAGTAGATATGCTAATTTTAAGGGAATTATTGACGTTTTTTTCGTTCATCTTTCACACCCTATTTCTTAAAGTTAAAATGTCATAAAGAAATAAATTTTATATTTCTGGATAGCTGAAAGTCCCCTCTTTCCATTGATATTTAAATATTTCAGATAGGTGGAAAAGAAGTGGTTGAAATCGTCTATTTTTTGTACATAGGTTTAGGGTTGTCAACCCCCTTAAGAATTTAAAAAAATTAACCCTCTAAATTAAAATAGGTCACACTCTAGAGCAGTCCAAAGTTGCGAATTTTGCTGTTTTCAGGCAGCTATAAAACCGGAAGTTGATGTCTGAGGTCAAAGGTCAAAGTGTCAACTAATAGCCAAGGTCAATGACCTTTGACCTACTAAAGGTCAAAGTCACCAAAGGTCAAGGTCACGAGAAATAAGCCCCCAAACTTCGAAAAAATTCAACCGGATGTTGCAAAATTGCAAAAGCGAAATTCAAAAATCGGCTCCCACAGTTTTTTTCGTAATCGACTAAAGCTACAAGAAATGTAAACATCGCGGAAATTAGACATTACCCTGAGGCCCCATTTTGAGTTTTACAAAAAAGTGACATTTCAAGATGGCGGCCAAAGTTTCACTTCCGGTCCGGATTTTTTCTTCTTCATTTTTTTGTCTTCTAATTTAATTAAGATTGACATAAATTTTGTTGCGATACATCAATTACAGCACAAGTAGGTCAACCGGAAGTTTAAACCCTTTTTACGTTGAAACCGGAAATGAAGCAAAAATTTTGACTCTGCCAATGTTTTTAATTTCATGACACTTGAAGGCACCCAAATTTTCAGATCAATCGGTCTTAAAATAGCAAAGTTGCAAAAATGTGCAAAATACGGCAAAAAAATGTGTGCTACGAATTTTCGAATTTCGAAATTTTTCAACTGCTATCTTGTTGGAAATTATTTCAAGTTTCTAAAAATGCAAACCTGAAGAAAATCGATCAATAATTGCGACTTCTAGAGCCACTGACCGACTTTTTAGGCATGTTGCAACGCAGCACTTATGGTTTTGCAAAAATGTTCCAATTTATATTTAATAGAAACGTCGCCACAACAGAAGGTTTAGAGAAGTTGTGAAATTGCTGCAACTATTGCAGCCTAGGCTGTGTGAGGTGTGTAAATTTCGAAGAAAAAAAAAAAAAAAAAAAAAAAAAAAAAAGACAAACCGAAAACAAACTGGGACTTTGCGGTAGCAAAGTCCCACAAAAAGACATTTCGAAAACAAACTGGGACTTTGCTGAAAGCAAAGTCCCACAACTAGATCCCCAGGCTTCGCGAGGTTCTGACGCAGTGCGTAGCAGTTTTGATATACGCTTTAAAACTGCCCCACAAAGTATCTGTAGAACACTAACATTATTTTACAGAGTATAAGTCGTTTTATTTTAAAGCATAATTGGTTCGCTGAAACTAGTGTCATGTAGATCGCCCAAGCGCATAATTCAACAAACAGTTTTTAACGATGAAATTTGCAATTTTCAAATGGTGATAAAACGGAAAGTATACATCGTACATCAAAATATAATATATCAATGGATAGATCTTTTCGAGAGCTACCACATTTGTGCAGCTTACAAGGTCACCAAAGGTCAAGGTTACAATATACGACCATTCGAAGTTTTTATATATTACTTTCGGTAAAAATATCAAAATCAAAATCAAAATTCAAAAATCAGTTTCCAAATATAATTCAGGAATCGATATAACATTCTATAGACATTAAAATTACACGAATCGAAGCATCTCCAGAGGCCCAATTTCGATTTAAAGAAAATTACGCACAGTTAGTAGAGAAGAAAATATAAAATTTCCAAATATTAAAAAGCGCATTTTTGGTGGAAATATTTGGTTTAATATATCATTACAAAGAGCAGATAAACCCTAATAAGATTCAATTTAAATAGTTGTTATTTATAAATTAGTTCACGTGACAGAGCTCGTTAAAAATAAAAATTGCAAATTTCAATCGGCTATAAAACCGGAAGTTATCATCGGACAACACAAATGAACATATCAGTGGATAGATATCATCAAGGAGAATAAATCATGTTCAGGTCACACGGTCACCAAAGGTCAAGGTCACAAAATATGGGCCTTTAAAGTTTTTGACATTACCAAAAATATTAAAATGGAAATAAAAGAAAATACAAATCCAAATTCAAAAATCGGCTCCCAAATAAAGTTGCGTAATCGACAGTAGTCATTAGATACGTAAAAATAACGAAAATCGCTTTATCCCCTGAATTTGAATTTTAAAATTTACAAAAGTTTGACATTTCAATATGGCGGCTTATCATTTGCTTCCGGTCCGGATTTTTTCATCTTCGTTTTTTTGTATGACTATTTCTAGCATATTGCAAAAAGAATTTTCGAAGTATCTTGAAATTTCCGGAAATTGATTTTTAAATTTTAAAAACGAATAACTTCAAAACCGGAAGTGATTTCGAAAATTTAAAAAATAGATTTTAATTGCATTAATAGTGTCTATATACCTGTAAGTTTTCGGATGCATCGGAATAAAATTGTAGAAGTTGAAAAAAACGCAAAAATTGAAATAAAAAAAGTCAGCTACAAAAGTAATGAAATAAGCAGTTTGAAACTGCAGTTATGTAGCTAGCAGTTAAAAGAAGCTAGCAAAAGAAGTTCTGTCAAAATCAGATGATAAATAGAGGTAATAAACAGCAATAATTAAAAAGCCGCCATTGCCCACAGCTCGTTTCCGGTTGCTCTTAATGACGTCATTTTACATTTATAAAATACAAGTCACGCAGTTTGAATAGGTAATAGCAACAGGTAGTTTGTGGCAAGTTGCCTTCTACGAAAACAATCGAGGGTAAAATTCGAAAAAAAAAAAAAAAAAAAAGACATTTCGAAAACAAAGCAGTGCGTTCGATGAACGCACTGCAACTAGAACCGTTAGACGGTACCAAGGCAGTGCGCGTCCCTTCTATTGCATGGGTGAAACGTTGCATTTATAATATCCAATTCCATAATAATAACTAGACCTGTTTGTAACAATTGTGCAGCTTCCGAGATATTTAGAATTTGTTATATCTCCTGGCTGTCATTTAAAATAGAACGTAACCACGCCTACTCAGTATAATGACTTGTTTTGATTGGTTGCGATACTTAAACTGGAAATGTCAAAATTTGTCTTGACCAAACGATAAGAAATTAACACAATTTGACTTATTGCCCTGTTACATTATCTTCTTAACTCTTCTTGTAACATTTATATCTGTTTAATTAGTGTGTAAAACAAAACGTCGAAAAAACAAATTTGTGGTCTAAGGGACATAACACCTTATTTGAGATTACAAATTGATCTCGGATTAAATTAACTTTCCAGATCGTTGATACTTTTAATTTGTTTATTTATTTATTTATTAATCTTAATTTAGGTGTAGTAGGAACATTAGATCCTGCAATTTGTGGCAAGTTGCCATGGTATAACATAGAGCCATCAAATTAACAGCGCGGCTTTACATCTTTGAGAGAGTATTTTATAGAGTTGCGTCCCTTATACCACTAGTCCTCTCAACTGTACATTATTTTTGCTTAAGAGAATGTCATTAAAAATTCTAAAGGTTGTCATTTCCTTCCAAATATTCCATATCATACATCGCCCACAACGAGAAATGAACAATCATTCCTTTCATTTAAGATATATAATATCTTTGAATCATTTTAACTGGATTAATTTTTAATCGTAAAAAAATCAAAATCAAAATAACAATTCAAAAATCGGTTTCCATATATATTTCGGCAATAGATTCTATATACATGTACATCAAAATAACACAAATTGAATTATCTTCCGAGACCCTATTTCGATTTAAAGAGTTAGTATAGAAAAAATCACAACATTTGCAAATTTAAAACGTGCAATTGGGATCAAAAATCAAGTGTTATACACCATTGGAAAGAATAACTAGACCGGTTTGTAACAGTTCTGCAGCTTTCGGGCTATTTAGAATTTGTTGGTCTCCTGGCTGTCATTTAAGGATAGAATGTAGATTGATTTTGCGATTGTTGGGAGAGATGATTTATTCATGATTTAACACGTGACATTTGAGCTTGTTAATAGACTGGCAATCATTAAGGTTTGTGATGTAAAAATATATGGGCTTAACCACGCCCACAAAGTCCATTGACTTGTTTTGGAAACTTCAACTGGAAATGTCAAAATTTGTGAATTGACCGTTTTATAGGAAAAATTCGCAATTTTTAAATGCCGATAAACCGAAAGTTTACATTTTGCTATAAAGCTTAATATGTCATTGGATAGAACGTATCATATATGTACAGGTATAAAGATCGCCAAAGGTCAACGTCACAATATACACCTTCGAAGTTTTTATAATTTTTAATCGTAATTAAATCAAAATCAAATTAAAAATTCAAAAATCAGTTTCCATATAAATTTCGGCAATCGGTTATAGATTCTATATACATGTCCATCAAAATAACACATATTGACTGATCCTCCGAGATCCTATTTCGATTAAAGGAAAATACACACAGTGATGTAAAATATCTGGGTTTAACCACGCCCACAAAGTCTAATGACTTGTTTTGATTGGTTGAGATACTTTAACTGGAAATGTCAAAATTTGTGTCTTGACCAAAAGATAAGAAATTAACACAATCAGACTTTATGACCTGTTGCATTTATATCTGTTTAATTAGAGTGTAATTTTATTCTTAAACTTTTCGCAATTTTTATTGATACATATTGATTTATATATTGCTTGAAGGCTGGGAATTTGCACATTATAAATCTGTTAGAATTTTGTTTTTAAGTTAAATAGAACTAAATATAAAAAAAAATATGAATGTTAAAATCGCTAATTTTCTACTAGGTGTATTTTCATCAGTTTTCGGTCTATAGCTAAAATAAAGATATTGTTAGAAAGCTGATGAAAATCACAATTAGAATGTTGCCAAGAGTCTTGTTCATGAGATATAACCATCTGAAGATACGAGAAATATGCAAATTACAAATTTTTGGATCCCTATTAATCCAAATGTTCTTTACTAAAATTAGAAATCAAGGTATCATATGAACCTTTAGCCAATGAAGATGATTGTGCAGAAAAATAAAGGATGCATATTAGTAAGTTAGTCCTCTTCGTTCCTTGCGGAGAATAGGGCTGCTACAGACGTTCTCCACCTCACTCTGTTATGAGCTGTTCTTTTTGCTTCATTCCAGGTCTTGCCAATCCTTCCTAGCTCTTTCAGTCTTATTCTTTTCAAGCTATGTAAAGGTCGTCCTTGTCTTCTATGCCCTTGGGGATTCCAGTCCAGTGCCTCTCCGGTGATGTTGTTTTGAGATCAAAAGGATGCATATGGTAGAGTTCAAAAGTTATGAACTTTCAGACGGAAGTCAGTTTTGAAAAACTTTGACAGGACCTGGTCCAAAGACAAATTTGAAATTGAAAAATATGCCACTAGAGGACCTAGATAATTATATAAATTATATTTTAAAACAAGTCTGAAAAAATAGGATTAAAAATGGCGGACGAGTAGTATTTTTCCAATAATTTGCATATTTCAAGATGGCGATCAAACGGTTAGGAATTTGCATATACGGCATACATACAAAATGAAGATATTGATGGTACTAATTCTGTGGAATAAAAAAATTGCAAGTTTGTGCAAAAATTTAATCCGAAAATTCCGATTTCTGTGATTTTCTACATTTTTTGGTCATTTTCGGACGTTTCCGGCTAATTTCGGAAAATGTTCTATCGGAATCTTTAATGATAATTTTTTGTCTACTCATCTACCAATTTTTGTGAAAAAATAAGACGTAAATTTAAAATAAAAAACACGTGCTTTTTCATAAATCACGCACAATTAATATAGAACTAAGAACAAAATTTTCAAATATTAAAAAGCGCAATTTTGATCAAAATATAAAGTGTTATACACCATTGGGAAGAATAAATTACGCGTAATAAGGACAATAAAGAAATTTTGACGTATGTAAATGAGGTCACGTGACAGAGCTCTTCGAAGTTAAAAAGTGCAATTTGTAAATGGCTGTAAAACCGGAAGTTGACATTGCACAACACAAATGAAGACATCAATGGATAGATCTCGACAAGGGCAACAACTTTTGTGCAGGTCACATGGTCACCAAAGGTCAAGGTCAAGATATATGAACGTTGGAAAATTAGGCACTGAGTGAAAAAAAAGAACCGGAAATGAAAGGTAAGCTAAATCGAAATTCAAAATTCGGCTTCCTAAGAATTGTTAGCAATCGATTGAAGATTACATATACACCAAAATTACAATTGTCCGATTAAACCCTAAGGCCCAATTTTTCACTTTACAAAAGTAAGTGGTTTAATGATGGCGACTGATCTGTTACTTCCGGTTCAATTTTTGTTAATTATAAAATCATTATGGGTTAATAGTAACTAATTGCAAAAAAAAAAATTCAAATATCTTTAGAATTCCGGAAGTGAAAATTTGAAGTTTAGCGACGTATGACGCCGAAACCGGAAGTGATGTCGACATTTTGAAAACAGATTTTTCTTGAAAAGAAAAATGTTTATCTAACTGCAAATTTTGATTTCGATCTAATTAAAATTGCAAAAGTTAGAAAAAGTGTTAAATTTTAAAATTCAAAAGTCAGCAACAAAAGTAAAAATTTCAAAATTTTTAAACTGCTATTATGTAAATCTAAGTTATAAGTAGTAAATAAAAAAAGACCGAAGCAGATTGGATAAAAAAACGAGCCGTGAGTTAGTAAACAAAAATAAAATTTGTGACGTTCTACGTCATTTCCGGTAGAACAAAAATGCGTCATTTTACATTTAAACAACAACGAGCACTAGATTACGTTACAATATCACGCCAGATTGTGTAAGACATTTGCAGTTATGGCTGGGGAGCGTGACCAGAAAGAGACAAAAAAAAAAAATAGTCATTTCGAAAACAAAGCAGTGCGTTCGAAGAACGCACTGCAAAAAAAAAAAAAAAAAAAAAAACTAGAACTGTGAACAGCTCCGAGCGTGGCAACTATGCGTTATCCCATGGATTTCGAACATTTTGAAACTTCTAACCTGCTAGCTTTCAATTCCGGTACTTTTCAGCCTACAATTGTAAGCGTAAACCTTCCGCTATAGAGGCAATTTTTTCTACTATAAGTTTCTACTATCAGTTCCTTATTAGATTTTTGTACATGTCTAAGATTTCGGTAGGATATTTACATAAATTCCAAACCAAATTTTAAGTAGGTAGTAAGATGACAATTTGTCATGAAATTTAAACTCTCTATATTCAAATTTAAACATTATTTTGTAACTTTGGTTGTAATTAACATAGAGAGAAAATTCAAGCTATGTGATAATTTGCTTATTCACAGCTTTATAAAGAGATATTTTTTGAATTTGTATGCAACAATTTTACAAAAAAATAAATTTCATTAGGGTTATCAGATTATATCATTAGATTAATTTACTCTTTGGCCACCTGTGTGCGTTGAACCGTGACTAAAGTGGTCAATAGTTCATCTGTGTTTTATAAGACTTATATGTCTGCTACTCTTCACATGCCTGTATTTGACATTTTTTTATAAAATCATTTCTATTTAAGATACGAACAAAATTCGAACTGATCAATGACAAGCGAATTCACTTCTTTAACTTGATGCATGTTTTGAATTTGAATGGAAATATTTTAAGAAATTACATAATCAGATTAATTTGTTCCCCAGCTCAGTGATTTGACAAGTAGGTGTGAAAATTTAAACCACCAGTTTTACTGACATGTTATATAACAGCCTTTAACACCCTGACTGATCAATTTGAAACAGATTTTATGAAATAAAAAACCCAAAATTGGTATTTATTTTGTTAATTTATCTAAAATTAATGCTTAAATTTTCATGGTAAAACGACCATGTCGCATATCATTTAAGAGACAATTTAATTTGGAGTCCAATGATGTATACCACATTGATGTGGGATGAATATATTTTATGTTAGTACTGGAGTTGTAAAATTTAATTTTGCTTTTTTAAAATATGCTTCTGCACTTTTGGCATATATCCTTTATTGAAGAGTTTTGAGGCTATTATAAAACAGAAAATCTCAAGTCAATGTGTTCATAAGGAAATGTAATATTGCCGTTTCAAAAATGTCAGAATTCGGTTGGCTATAAAACCCAGAAGTTGATATTTTTCATTCAATATTGTCATATCTATAGACAGCTGAGGTCAAGGCCATTCTATATGGAAAATTTCAAGGTCATTGAAGGTGAGGTCACAAGATATAGAATTTCAAATTTTCAAAAAATTCAAACGGGCAAAAAATAAATTTATGTTCGAAAATCAAAATTCTGTTTCAAACATCCTTTAGATAAGGGAGCAAGGTTTTGATACATACCAAAATCATACAAATCGGATAATAAATGACGGACTAATTAAATTTTAAAGAAAATTTGCCATTCTCGGAAAAATGGCGCATGCGCAACTAGCAATTGGAATTTTATTCTTCTCGAGGGATGCAAATTATTTTGTATAGCTAATATATACTGTTTTTGCTTACATTCTTGAATTACACGGGATGTAGGGTCGCCTGAAATGAGATAAAAAAAAACCGGAAGTCCCCACGCCCAAACCGGAAGTGATCAAAAAATTTTGATGATATATTTTTAATTGTGTTGCGTATCTATCTATATCCTGTAAATTTCAGATCGATCCGAACATTAGAGCCCGAAAGTGTAACATAACCGTCCAAAATTGCAAAATAGTCAGATTTCGGTTGGCTATAAAACCGGAAGTTAATATTTGTCATGCAATATCAGCACATCTATAGACAGCTGAGGTCAAGGACATTCTACATCTCAAATGTCAAGGTCATTGAAGGTCAAGGTCACGAGATATAGAGTTTTAAATTTTCGAAAAATTCGAACGGGCATAAAAAAAATTCAAATTCGAAAATCAAAATTCTGTTCCCAACATTTTTTAGATAAAATATCAAGGTTTCGATAGACACCAAAATCATAAAAATCGGTTAATAATTGGCGGACTTATTAAATTTTTAAGAAAATTTGCTATTTTTGAAAACTGTGCATGCGCAACATTCAATTTAATTTTTCTGCATCTCAGGGGATTAACATCATTTAGTATAGCTAAAATATACTGTTTTTGTTTAGAATCTTGAATTACATGGGAAGCAGGGTCGCCCGACATGACACGAAAAAACCGGAAGTCCCCACGCCCAAACCAGAAGTGATCAAAAAATTTTGATGATGTAGTTTTAATTGCGCTGCCTATCTATCTATATCCTGTAAATTTTAGACCGATGCGACTATTAGGGCCCGAGCTAGCTTGAAATCTTATTTGCATATTATGCAATTAGCCACTTTCGGGTTAGCGAAAATTTCATGTTAGACATTCAATTTTGATTCCAGCCCATATAAAGACCATTGGTGAAAACAGAAATAGTCTATCTTTTTCCGTTTGGGCTAGCGAGCTTCCCAAAAAAAAAAAAAAAAAAAAAAAAATAATCCGAACGAAAACAAAGCGTGACAAATTTTATTTGCCACGCAATTAAGATAACAGTTAAATTGTATGTCAGAGTCTATAACCTATAATATGTTACTAGGTTGTCATATATTGTTAAAGGGGCACAGGCTTGATTTTTAGGGTCGTTTTGGGCCTTTGTTACATTTAAACAGTCCTCAGAAATACTCAAGCTCTGAGAAAATCGCAAAATACCTTGAAATATGCCTCAAACAAAAAATTTTACTTTTCATTTTTTTTCCGTGCTGTACGCGGCTGGTCTCTAGTCAGTCTGAAAATTGTGTGTCCTGTTGACAAAGTCTACAATTGAAAAATGCGTTGTAGTCTGTTTATATAGATGACCGCTATTGCACGACTGGAAGAATAACTCTTTGATTATCAAGACGAACCGTTTTCCAATATGGCGGGACGTTCGTTATTTCTTAAGTCATTATGATTTTTCAAACACGGATAATTATGGATACACATGGATTTGAAGGCTCAAATTTCAAAGGTAAGCTCTGTAGACTATTTCTGATTAGCTAACCAAAAGATTTCATGTGTTTGAGGCTGTCGGATGATTGTCCGAAACAAATAAAGCCTGGTCCCCTTTAAAAAGAGAACCAAATGGGCATTGATAATTTGTAAAATTCAACTCTTTGCGTACGCTAGATATTGTGATATAGCCGTCCAAAGATGAAATAAATGTCATTTTTTAGATCCCTATAAAACGGGAAGTTAATGTTTGGCAACCAATATAAGCATACCCATGGATAGCTGAGGTCAAGGACATTCTACATTGAAAATTTCAATGTCAATGAAGGTCAAGGTCACTTAATATAGACTTTTGAATTGACAAAAAATTCAAACGGGAATAAAAAAATAAATAAATTCGAAAATCAAAATTCTGTTTCCAACAATTTTTAGATAAAGTAACAAGGTTTTTATAGACATAACAATCAGATAAAATTTAGCCGACTTTAAAATTTTGCTAAAATGCGCAACTCTGATGCAACAGCGCATACGTGACTTTCATGTGATATTTTTTTTCTTAGGTGATTTAAATTACTTATGTAAGATAATTTGTACTGTTTTTGTCTACATTTGTGAATTACACCGGAGTAGGGTCCCCTTAAGTAATTTGAGAAACCGGAAGTCCCCACGCACAAACCGGAAAAGATTTGAAAATTTTGATGAGATATTTTTATTTGTTGTGGCCTTCTTTCTATATCCTGTAAATTTTTTTTTGCCTATAAAAATTTTCAGTTTTCAATAATTTTTTTAATCCATCCGATAAATCTTGTTATAAAGAAAATTAAAAAGGAAATCCGGGGTAAATCGGTCCATAAATAAGGTCTACAGCTTCCAAACAAATTTTGTCGACATTATGCAATAAGTCACTTCCGAGTAACCAAAACTTTCATGTTAGATATTCAATTTTGATTCCAGCCTATTCTAAGATCTATGATCAATACAGATATATTCTATTCTTTTCAGTTTCGGTTAGAGAGCTCCCCCACCCCCCCCCCCTCAAAAAAAAAAAAATTGCATAAGCTTGTCAATCGATTGAAATAACCGTACCATAATATTAACCATAAAACAAAATAAGCATATGATCGATATTAAAACTTGAGATTTCTTGTAGCTTACAGATGTGACGAAATTTATTTTCTTCTTTCTTCAACTTTATATCAACCGTTTGTTATAGGTGTTTATGGTGTAAATGGACAGTTTGATAGATGTTCACAAGAAATATTGAGCGAGATTAACACCTGCATAAGCAGCACTGTTGATTTTAAATCTCTGTCGCTAGCAACTGTGATGTCATTTAGTACCAGTCCATCTGAAGCAATGTGCAGGTAAGAAAAACCAAATCTCAGATTCACTGAATGTTATCTTTTTTACTTCTGAACAGCTAAAGCAAACGTCGCATATTTTTTGAGATGACGAGAAATAAAGGACGCAAAACACTTTATATGACATAATGTTCTAACGAATATGCACATATTTTCCATTTGAACTCTGGTTTTCGTTTTGTACTCCATGTACCCAATGATTTTTCTGTACGAATTTGCATTGTAAAATTGTAACCATGGCCAATCAATTCATCAGTTAATATACCTGCTGCCATAAATATAAACAAATAAATAAGTAATTATCCATAAAGATGCTTTTGATTATTGAAAAAAGCTAAATAACTTGATTTAGCGTTTTTTTAAAAAAAGGACGTAGTTTTGCGAGTTTTTTTTTTAGATTTTAAGTGATTCCGTTACTTTATGTCACCAGGTTAGTTTCACTGATGAATATATTCACATATTGACCATTTAATTCTTGGGAACTAACATTTTTCTTTCATGCTAAGACGCAGTATACTTTTAACAATAGAATAGTCTAACTATTCAACTTATTTCGTTAAGTTAATACTTGCGAAATTTCAGACCAACTTAAAGCGCTTGGATGAGACAATAAACCCTTGACCATGTAAAACATCCTTATATAGTTGGAAATTGGAAAAGTATCTGATAACAGATTGCAAACTGAATTTCGTTGCCCGAGTTTATTACTTATATAGTTGCTGAGTAGTATGTATATGTAGATATTCTTTTCATTTTTATACGCCAATACATTAATGTGAGCGTAAAAAGTCGTCCAAGGATGAAGCCTATTAAAAATCAGACCAATCGAAAAATAATTTCTATGAGTTATTGCCCTCGTTCTTGTTTGTGGACACGATAGAGAGCTGGATTCTTGATGGGTTTTGATGAAACTTGGTGTTTGTCGTAACCCAAGGATGAACCCTATTGAAAATCAAATTAATCGAAAAATAGACTTATTGCCCTTGTTTTTAAAAACACGTCTGCCTTCGTTCATGAATTCTTTGTGGACACGATAGAGAGCTGGTTTCTGGATGGATTATAATGAAATTTGTTGTGAGTCTTTGTAATCACCCAATGATGAAGCCTTTTAAAAATCAGACCAATCGAAAAATATTTTCTGTGAGTTATTGCCCCTGATCTTTAATTCTTTGTGGACCTGATAGAGAGCTGGTTTCTTGTTGGATTTTTAAGAAACCTGGTGTAAGTGTTTGTTAAAAACCAAGGATGAACCCTATTGAAAATCAGATAAATCCAAAAAATATTTAATATGAGTTATATCCCTTGTTCTTGAATTCTTTGTGGACACGATAGAAAGCTGGCTTCTTGGTGGATTTTGACGAAACTTGATGTGCGCTTTTGTAGTCACCCAAAGATGTACCCTATTAAAATCAGACCAATCGAAATATATTACTATGAGTTATTGCCCTTGATCTTTAATTCTTTGTGGACCCGATAGAGAGCTGATTTTCGAGATGGATTTGGATGAAATCTATTGTGAGAGTAATTAAAATTCAAGAAAAATCTTTCATTTACCGATAATTCTTGTCAACCTTCCGGACAAATTGACTGCCATTATAAATGTGGGCGTTTTACGATGGCCATCGCTATTTTTAATCTTATTTGTGATTTTTGTGATTTATATTATATTTCAGTAAAAAGACCGAGTTTATCTCCCCCTTAAAATGTGTAAATGACGCAGGTCTGAAATGTTATGATGATAACTTTAAAACCCTATTTTCTACAAATGAAATGTATGAGAAAACATTGGATTATCTATGTACCCGCATTAACTGTAATTTGCATAATCAACCTTGCATAAATATTTTAATAAGAACAGAGTACGTTCTAGGCAATTAGCACAGCCAGAAATGAGAGTTTTTCTGTTTTCATAAAATGTCTTTAAATGAGTAGTTGTCAATAATGAATAATTATAAAAAATGAAATGCATTGCTAATGAGGAA
Organism: Nipponacmea schrenckii; assembly: GCA_030562195.1. Classification (NCBI taxonomy): domain Eukaryota; kingdom Metazoa; phylum Mollusca; class Gastropoda; family Lottiidae; genus Nipponacmea; species Nipponacmea schrenckii. The sequence goes on along the minus strand of JAUJPP010000005.1, from coordinate 18,267,304 downwards.
GTGACCTATTGCATAATATATGGAGTGATACATAAGCTGTTACGTGAGGATGGTGCGTTTTTTTTAAACGGCTATTTCAAATTCTCGAATACAAATGATATTTGTGATATTTGTCACACATCAAAGACGTTTTCCTAGTTTGGATGTGCACCTACTTCTTTCTTTAACGGGTGTTTGTAGTGTTAATTTATTGCAGTGCGCGTTCTTTTGATAAAATTACATATTGTATTACTTTTGTAATTTAAAAAAAATACGATTTGGTGTCGCGTTCTGTGCAGAAAATGTAATGATTAAAGCAACAAATGAGATGCCCTAGTTCTATGTGGCTTATTACTGAATGAATGTTAATTAGAACATTTCTTGCAACACTTCCGCAGCCCACTTCCCGAAAATTGCATAAATGTCACAAAAGATAGTAATATGGTATTTCGGAGATAGTTTCACCACAATTTCACCAAATTTGTATTTAGAGAAAACGGCTTATCCGATTTTTGATATTGGTGTCAAAAAAAGTCACTGGTGACACCAGTTTGAAGTTATTTGTTAATGAATTTTAACGCCAATTAAAAAATTATTTGATTAGATTTGAAAATTTCTCTTTGCATTATGTAAGAACTAATTAAGCATGAATTCTGTTATGTAAAAAGTTTGAACCGGAAGTACCGAATCAGCTGCCATGTTGATATGACCAATTTTTTAAACGGAAAATAAGTCCGCGTTAATGTCAATATAATGAATATCTCGGAAATTTTTAAGCGAACAATTTAAATAGAGACAGGGTTAGAAAGCTAGGTTGAAGAACATTACAATGAGCTAAACGCCTGTTTTATACACCCATTAATATTTTGGGCGCATTTATAATAACCCCGTCTGTTTTTCCGTTTATCGGCCCCTCAGTCTGCCGTTTCGCTTTTTAATTTATTTTTTGGGTCAAAGTCATTATGAAGATGATCCATGTTGATTTTCGTGATGATCTGATAATTTTACACCGAAATATCGTGCCGGACAAGTCGTTGACTATTAATTATATTGTGCACTCTACAGACTACAATTCTCCATGGATTTTTTTTTTTTTTTTTTTTTTTGTGGTGAAGATGATCCCTATCGAATTTCGTGATGATCTGACACTTCTTCACCGAAATGTTGTGTTCGATGTAATTCCTTCTCTATTTGTACTTCTCGATTTCAGCGTTTGACTTTACTTGTGTAGTTGGTGCAATGGGAGAAATAGCCCCTTGTTTCGGTAAGGGATTAACAACACCTTCTTCAAACCCTTCGTTCGATGAAATGAAGTCTTTTATATGTGGGTAAGTAGATGGAAAGTAATATGATACATTATTTTATATACTAGTATTACGAAATAACTAGAACAATAGTTTTTGTCCTTGTGTCGAATCCTTTAAATGCAATCCTAGCATAATTAGCTATTTTGGGAGCCGCGGTGGTTCAGTGAGTTACACGCTTCCTCGCTAACATGTAGGTCCAGGGTTCAATCCCGGCAAAGGTCGAGATGAACTTTCGGATTTTTCAGTCCAGTTTCCCATTGTCAGTGATGCAGGTCGGAGGAACTGACATGGAAAAAGCTTCTTGGCGTTCGGATCGGACTATAAACCGAGGCCTCTTTTGCTACAGGCTGTGCACGTAAAGATCCCTCGACAGTTGGAAATCATTAAAAGAGTAGGCTAATGCCGCTGTCCTGGCAAAATTTCTCTCATGGCTCACTGCATGTCGATGCCCATCTTCATTAGCTCATAAGGTGCAGAAGAGTACGTCGTAAAATTCCATTCATTTCATTTCATTTCAATCAATCTTCGCAAATCTTTATATATATATTCAAATAGTGAGTTCCATGGGCCTTGCTGGTTTCAATCGCTGCATCTCCTCTCCGATTTCTATTAAAGCAGTATTCTAAAGGATTACAGTTTATCCTTTAGACTGACTTACAAGGAAGGAAGCTTAATCTAATTCAGGCCGAAGGCTCCCATTCATATTGTTGGCGCATAAGAACTAGTTATTATTACACAAGGTACAGAAGCTTATATGAGAATAACATAATGACCCATGTCACTTTAGCTGTACGTGTATCTCAATTGAGGATTCAAACAAATTCAATGAATGTCCAGAAACTAAAAAAACGTTTTTTGAATTGATTAAACTGTCAAATCCAGAAGCCTGTGGAGGAGAGGCCGGCTTTGAGAGTGGAGTTTTTGGCTCAGCACCACCTTCGAACCAATCTCTTACACTATTGATAACCATATCGCTTATGAAATTTATATTTTAAAATGCCTTAGGCTGTGCAAAGTAAATTGTCTGTTTTACAGGCCTTTTTTTTTTAAAAATGGGGCGAGGGGCGAATTTATTATTTATTATTTATAAGCGCTTTTTTAAATTTGGCACCAGAAGAAATCGGAGCGAGCGAAGCTATTTATTATTTATTTCCACAAATTTAAAAAATATATTTAAATCACCATTCAGATGCAACTATCAGATGTTTTTGGAGTTTGAATGATAATAGTTGATAGAAATAACAGAACTTTTTTTACCTTTCAACTTCACATAAACGTAATCATTCCAACATATATACTACCTCTGACAATGATACACTTAGGGTGCATCAGGGCTGATAATATTATGTCAAGACAATGTTATTCTACTACAGTACTAATCCATTTCTATCCGTCTGTAAAATGTATTTTAAAATGCCATTGTATGGTAATAATTATCATTATTGGAAATTTTGGAACAAATTGTCATACATCACATCGAATGACAAGAACAAAACAATCTGATTAGATCGAACTTCTATTTTAATAATTTTTATCTAGGCCTATGTTACAAATGCCGATTTTTCGAAAACTCGTACTAACGGAGTACTTCCGGTTTTAACTTGAGAAAATCGGAATGTGTTGAGTGATACCAATAATGAGAAAATCGATCGTATTCGAACGTATAAAATTCGTATTTTCATGTATTCGTTCCCATTTTTCCATAAATATTAACTTTTTCAAATCAATCGCAGAAAAAAAACCCGGTGCATTCTTTTACTTGTAATTGTCACGGGTCTCGATTTGTTCCACCATTATTATCCAGAAACGAAATCATTAAGATTAAGATTAATCTAATGTTTGGATTGTCCTCACGAAAGTGTGAATAATTTTCAAAATGGTGCTTCCTTCAGCAAATAATTGTATTTTCGAACGTTAAATTGTATCAGAATCAATTTCAGTTTAAAGTTGTAGAAGAAAATCTTTTTATCGGTGATGAAAAACGCATTCTAAGCCACTTCCGGTTTTTCGTTAAACGTCAAGGGAGATAATTATGGTTCGGGAACGGGGAAATAACTCTATTTTACACACAATTTTGGAGACGCGCGCGCATTATTTATTAATTATTCCAAAATGTCAATAAATAGTTTTGGAACGCGGGGTATTTTACCGGAGCGTGCGGGGCCTGTAAAACAGACAATTTACTTTGTACGGCCTTAGATATACTTTTATATGTTGTGTTAATTTTAATTGTAGCTATAATATAAGAACTATAATGACTTGACTTAACAGATGCTTTCTAGCTTTACTTGTTAAATATACAGTAAAATAAAAACAATGACTTGACATACTGTACTTCTCTTACTTAGTTTTAATTGTAGCTATAATATAAGAATTATATAATGACTTGACTTAATTAATGCTTTCTAGTTTTACTTGTTAAATATATAGTAAAATAAAAACAATGACTTGACATACTGTACTTCTCTTACCTAGTTTTAATTGCAGCTATAATATAAGAACTATATAATGACTTGAGTTAATAAATACTTTCTTGCTTTACTTGTTAAATATACAGTAAAATAGAAAACAATGACTTGACATACTGTACTTCTCTTACTTAGTTTTAATTGTAGCTATAATATAAGAACTATATAATGACTTGACTTAATAAATACTTTCTAGTTTTACTTGTTAAATATACAGTAAAATAAAAACAATGACTTGACATACTGTACTTCTCTTACCTAGTTTTAATTGTAGCTATAATATAAGAATTATATAATGACTTGACTTAATAAATACTTTCTTGCTTTACTTGTTAAATATATAGTAAAATAAAAACAATGACTTGACATACTGTATTTCTCACACCATGTTTTAAGCTTTAATAGTTCATTTGTTAAATAAGAACAATGAATCGATACACTAGTACTGTATTTACCACACCTATTTTTAAGCTTTATAGTTAAATTTAAATAATAACAATGAATCAATATACAGTATTTACCACACCTAGTTTTAAGCTTTAATAGTTAAATAAGAACAATGAATCAATATACAGTATTTACCACACCTAGTTACTAGCTTTAATAGTTAAATAGTTAAATAATAACAATGAATCAATATACAGTATTTACCATACCTAGTTTTAAGCTTTAATAGTTAAATAAGAACAATGAATCAATATACAGTATTTACCACACCTAGTTACTAGCTTTAATAGTTAAATAGTTAAATAAGAATAATGAATCTCAATACTGTCTTTAGCTTTAATAATAATAGTGTTAAATAAGAATCGATATACAGTATTACCATACTTAATGTTAAGCTTTACTAGTTAAATAAAAGAATCAATATACCGTATTAACACACCTAGTTTTTTGTTTAATTTGTCCTGGTATGTCTACTGAACGCGAGGATTGTATGGAGGTCAATCGAATTCCGAATTAGATGATATGTACTTATATAAGGACTGAATATTTCATTCATATTTCATTTTCACTGCTGATCGCATATTGAATTTTCGGAAAATACACCCTTCAACATCAATAATCTGCATGGACACCCAATTACATGTAGTTGTAGATAAACTCCTGGACCTTTTAGATACCCTAAAGGTATGAGATAACTTTGTTTGAGGGCTTCAGACCACTATGCAATTATCAAAACTCGAAACATCACGTATATTGCTGTTTTTGGGGTCAAGGAAACCATTAAAATATGTTAGGAATGTAGAATAAATTCTCCATTAGTTATTCCATCCGTAGAAGAAATCATTAGGAATGACATATTTAATAGACACACTGATATTTATTAAAATAGTGGTTTTGTGTGCAGTGACAAGTCAAACGGATATAGCAAATATAGTTCAAAATTGTCATGGTCTTTCTTTATTGAATTTTTGTACAAAATCTTGGTATCGTCCAGTCTTTAATGTGACATATTGCAAAGTTTCAACGAGCTTTCTGGAAAAAGTTATAGAAGGTTGAAATGAACATGTACTAATAAATTAAAATTAGTAGATTGAGTCCAATAAATACCATATCTTTCCACGGTAAATCACACAGTTCAACCCTTCTCAAAATCTCGTTCTCCAGGAAATGATAAGAAATGCATCGCGGCTTCAACACGTTATTTACACGTTCATTTTACAGATTGGTATAGGCCTACTTGGTAAAATAAAACCCCCAACCCTGACATAATCCTTTATTGGGAAGTGTTCACTACAAACTACATAATGTTTACTTTCAATTTTTTCCCCCGATATTAGCAAACCATTTAAAGGATAATTCTTGTTTTTATAAGAAAATTTTGAACCTTATAAATATAGCCCACATTGATCTATTTGTAGATCTGCCTATTGTCAGGTATAAGTTTTATTTTTATAGGCTACCTCGTACCGGTACCTTTAGAACCTTCACAAAAGACTAACATATGCTACTAATTGCAGTATGAGGTAGGTTTCAAGGTTTGATAGGCGAGTTTAAGCCCGTTCTATAACAATGGTCGTGGCCTAGTATCGGTAGCTTTTAGATTGGTCTACAGATTTGAAATTGATCTATAATTATTAAAATCGATGGCTACATACTCTAAGTCCTCCGCCTCTCCTCTTTCTACTTATAGGCCTACTAAAACATACTAAGCGGTAGGCCTTTTTAGAACTTTGATAATAATAGAATAGGCCGAATTTGTTTGAAAAAGGGACAAATCATGACATAACAAAGATCTCACGTGATAAGTTTCTATATATATATTTCTATGTTTCTATATAACCAGAGCCTATATAAGTTCTGATATAACTCTTCAGTCGACTCGCCTACAACGTTCAGTCCATTTGCCTACAACGTTCAGTCCACTCGCCTACAACGTTCAGTCCACTCGTCTACATCGTTCAGTCCACGTTCAGTCCATTTGCCTACAACGTTCAGTTCACTCGTTTACAATCCAAGAGACGACTCGTCTACAACCAAATTTTTCTAATAAACAACTTTCATTTAATTTTTGTTTGTTTTATTTATCATTAATAGAGGTGGCTTCAAATGATCAGAATATCTTCAACATGGTTTCTGTAATGAGCGATCATTCTATTTTTCCATTATGTCTCATACAAGGGGACAGTCCCTAAACGTAAACATCCGCTTCGGAGTTAAATTCCTTTGATAGGCAGCAACGGCATATTGTCAAATATAAGCCCAGGTTGTAAGCTCTAAATTAACTAGTTTTGTCTAAATATAACAGTCGTCTAAATACAACAAAGGTGACATAGTTTATTATGTCAATAATGCAAAGTAAAGAATTCATATCGAAAAAGAAAGTTTGAATGCCGACTGTTGTGAAATAAAATATCTCTACTTTGTAATTAGTAGATTGAATTGTTGATTTAAGAAAGTTGTATTTTGTACTTGTGTAATAATGTTGAAATCACACTTGTAAAGTTGAGGCCTTGATTTCAAGTTTGACATTGTGAATACTTCTGGCAATGACCCCCCTCCATAAGATATGAGTACACATCAGAAACGTCATAGAAATTGGTTTGGATGGAATTGGGGTTAGGTCAAGCTTCAGTAATAACTCGTATGATTGTTCAAACTCTATTACAAACTTGGACATTGGTCTTTCAAATAACAAGTAATTCTGAAGAGTTTTGTCCTCAACCCTAAATCAATGAAATCTCTAGAAATAGAAACGTGGTGATCTGTTTAAAATGGAGTCTCAGAAAAACAAATATGCTAAGGGGAAATAACTCTGCTGAGTATCAATTAATGATTCAGACCACATACAATAAATTGTGGTATAAAATTAAAGAAACAATAATTTCACAACATCCTCCAAAGAACCAGGAGTGAACGAAGTAACATACTAAATCTCAGATTGAAATTATATGCGATTCTGAAAGTTCCTTAATCTAATGCTAAGACACATTTGATTTGCAAACGTCCTCATCACAGGCAAAATACTATGGTTGTTCACCATCACATTCCAGAATTGGACAACAGCGTTTGATCGATCGTTTAAACTCTCAATGCTTTGTTTTCACTTTGACGTTTCTAACTACTCCATCTGATCCTAAGTAGACTTCTATTATTTTCGATAACTCCCATTTTCCCCTTGGAATGTTTGGATCAGTCAATAATACTATATCACCCACTTGTAACTGTTTCTCCTTCCTCAACCATTTGGATCTTCTCATTAGTGATGGAAAATATTCTTTGACGAATCTTGAAAAAAATCGTCCTATCAACATTTGAACAAATTCTAGTCTCTTGTGTAAATTTTTCGTTTCTTTGAAAGGGCCTTGGGGTACTTCGATTGTTGCTCTTCCCAAAGTGTTTTTGGTGTTAATGCTGCAAGATCGTTGGGATCACTAGAAGAATAAATTATAGGACGACTATTTAAGAGACACTTGACTTCGACAAATACAGTCGTCATCTCGTTCCATGACAAGATCTGATCCCCTATTACCACTTTCAAAGCTTTCTTGGTCTGTTTTACCAATGTTTCAAAGAAACCTCCTTGATGTGGACTCAATGGTGTGTTGAACTTCCATTTGGTTTTATGTAGCATCGTGAAATCTTCAAGTTCTCGTCTTCCATCTTCATATAGTTTGCGAAGCTCCTTTTCTGCTCCCACAAAGTTCGAACCATTGTCAGATATTATCACTTGCGGCCATCCGTGAGTGGCAACAAATCTTCTCAATGCTTGGAGAAAGGCTTGTGTTGATAGGTTTTCCACAATATCTAAATGCACAGCTCTCACTGTAGCGCAGGTAAAAATAACTCCCCATGCCTTCTCTGTCTTATTCCTTGAAATTCTCAATTGAAATGGTCCGAATAGGTCAACTCCGGTTGCTGTAAAGGGTGGCGTAAAAGGTTTCAGGCGATAAGCTGGTAGTTCTGCCATCAATGTTGTGTGGGCGGGTTGTCTCAATCTTCTACATATAACACATTGTCTTATTAACCTTTTAACACAGTTTCTCCCTCTGACTATTCAGTATTTACGTCTGATGTCACCAAGTGTTCTCTCTGATCCACAATGACCATTTTTAATGTGAAAGTCTCTAACTATTAACTTGGTTATATCACTTTCTGGCACCAACAAGACAGGATGAATCTCATCATATTGTAATGGAGACTTTCGTAACCTTCCTCCGACTCTTATTATACCATCTTGTATGAAAGGTGCCAGATCTCTGTACCTTTCCTCCCAATCTACCATTGACCTCTCGGTAAGTATCATTAGTTGATGTTCAGAGTAAGCTATCTCTTCTGGTTGTAGAACTTCATCATAGTTTGCCTTTTTATTTCTAGTTCTTTTGATAAAACGAAAGCAGTAAGCTAGGACTCTAACCAATTTAGGCCAATTTGAAAATCTTGAGATATCAATTACTTCATCAATTTTAATGACGTGACAAACTATTTTATGTACTTTGAACTCTGAATCTGACTCTAAATTCTCTTGATTGTTGTCAGGCCATTCTGATTCTGGATACTGTAAGAATTTGGGTCCATTCATCCATCTTCCCTTCAATTGGTCAACTCCAATTCCTCTGCTTAAATCGTCTGCTGGGTTTAACTCCGATGGTATATATTCAAATTTGTCGATTCCCCATGTGGACTGAATTTCGGCTACGCGTAACCCTACGAATGGTTTCAGGATTGCTGACTCTGACCGTAACCAGTGTAATACCACCTGGGAATCTGCCCACAGTATGACTCTTGATGGTTTATTATCCATTTCTTCATAGATGGTCTTTGCTAATCTGGATGATATTAATGCTGCCATTAACTCCAACCTGGGTATTGTAGACTGATGAAGGGGCGCAACTCTTGCTTTAGCTGAAATTAATCTGATTTCGGAGCCTCTAGTTGTATTCCATCTAAGGTATGCGATTCCACCATATGCTTTGCAACTGGTGTCTCCAAATACATGTAACTCTGGTTTACCATAAGCATTACTGGGCTTTACACATCTTGGGTACTCGATTTCTCTCAATCTAACGAGATCAGCAAAAAGTTCATGCCATGTCTTGTGTAACTCGACTGGTAAAGGATCGTCCCAATCTAATGATGATCTCCAAATATCTTGAAGGGCTATTCTTGCTCTTATCGTGACACCCGATGCTAGTCCCAACGGATCATAAAACATTGCTACTTTGGACAATATGGTTCTCTTGGTAAGTTTCTCTACTATTATATCTTTGACAGAAAATTTGATGACATCAGTTACAGAATTCCATCCAATTCCAAGGGTTTTAGTATCACTCTCTCCATCTAAGTTGAATTCTAGACTCAATGGATCTACATTTACATCTCCAATAGTTGATGCTCTTCCTAATTTTTGACGGACGGTGCTATCTGAACAATACCATTGTTTGACCTGGAAGCTGCCTGATTTTAGAACTGTCTCAAGCTGTAAAATACATTCCATGGCTCTCTCTGGTGTGTTGCAAGAATGGATTAAGTCGTCCATATAACGATTACGTTCTAATATTTTAGATGCATCAGGAAAGGCGTGCTTGTTCTCTTCGGCCATCTTCAGCATAACAAAGCTTGCCATAGCTGGTGACGACTATATATATCGTTTTGGTTAAAAATGTCCCTGTCTGAGTTGTCTTTTAAGGATTTTATACAGTTAGAGAATTGTCTTTGTTTCTCCAGATTTAAAAAATACGAGGTGTTCCTGTCGCCCTCAGTAGCGTATTTAAATTTGCTACGTAGGATAGCCCCATTGCATTTTCTTGATCTAATTTATTTAATTCTAATTCAA
>JAUJPP010000005.1:18203633-18256770 GCA_030562195.1 Nipponacmea schrenckii | reverse complement strand
AATGTTTTTTAGCGAACTTGCGGGATAGTATGATCCATCTTGTCTCCTGATATCGCATACAAAGCGACACATATAAAAGTTCAAAACATCAGCGGAAATATTGGCTGTTAATGGAGGGACCAAAAAATATCTCTCACTTGTAGCTGCACCGTGTTCCTGTATGTACGTAATTCGCGACACGCACCACTCCTTGTAAATTTTTGTACACCAAGTAGTATTCTAGAATTCTGTCCTTATGTAATTGACGAATATATGTCTCTTTAACTGGACTGTTGAAGCGCTTTTCCTTTTGATTTTTCGTCAGTTTGAAGTTTTCAAATTTATCTATACGAAAAATAGATATTTAATTCTCAAAAAAGTATGTTGTATAAGTCAGTAATATACATGGTTTCCTCGGTGTATTGGCTGATACTTCTCGTTAAAACTGAGTTCTGAAACCACTTTTTTAGGATGGTGAATGGCTCAGTGGTTAGCGAGTTGGACTGTCGTCTGCTAGGCGACTAGGTGCCGTGGGTTCGAATCCCGATCGGTGCGAGGAAATAAAAATTAGGTCTGATTCCTAGGCCCGTGCTTTCCCGGAACTACGAGATAGTAGTTTCCACCCCTCTATCTAAATCTGCCAGTGCCAGGATATATGGCTGTCTCCCCGAGCGGGTGTAAGAAAACATTCATTTGAATCGTGTAGGCGACAGTACTTCTCGTTAAAACTGAGTTCTGAAACCACTTTTTTAGGGTGGTGAATGGCTCAGTGGTTAGCGAGTTGGACTGTCGTCTGCTAGGCGACTAGGTGCCGTGGGTTCGAATCCCGATCGGTGCGAGGAAATAAAAATTAGGTCTGATTCCTAGGCCCGTGCTTTCCCGGAACTACGAGATAGTAGTTTCCACCCCTCTATCTAAATCTGCCAGTGCCAGGATATATGGCTGTCTCCCCGAGCGGGTGTAAGAAAACATTCATTTGAATCGTGTAGGCGACAGTACTTCTCGTTAAAACTGAGTTCTGAAACCACTTTTTTAGGGTGGTGAATGGCTCAGTGGTTAGCGAGTTGGACTGTCGTCTGCTAGGCGACTAGGTGCCGTGGGTTCGAATCCCGATCGGTGCGAGGAAATAAAAATTAGGTCTGATTCCTAGGCCCGTGCTTTCCCGGAACTACGAGATAGTAGTTTCCACCCCTCTATCTAAATCTGCCAGTGCCAGGATATATGGCTGTCTCCCCGAGCGGGTGTAAGAAAACATTCATTTGAATCGTGTAGGCGACAGTACTTCTCGTTAAAACTGAGTTCTGAAACCACTTTTTTAGAGTGGTGAATGGCTCAGTGGTTAGCGAGTTGGACTGTCGTCTGCTAGGCGACTAGGTGCCGTGGGTTCGAATCCCGATCGGTGCGAGGAAATAAAAATTAGGTCTGATTCCTAGGCCCGTGCTTTCCCGGAACTACGAGATAGTAGTTTCCACCCCTCTATCTAAATCTGCCAGTGCCAGGATATATGGCTGTCTCCCCGAGCGGGTGTAAGAAAACATTCATTTGAATCGTGTAGGCGACAGTACTTCTCGTTAAAACTGAGTTCTGAAACCACTTTTTTAGGGTGGTGAATGGCTCAGTGGTTAGCGAGTTGGACTGTCGTCTGCTAGGCGACTAGGTGCCGTGGGTTCGAATCCCGATCGGTGCGAGGAAATAAAAATTAGGTCTGATTCCTAGGCCCGTGCTTTCCCGGAACTACGAGATAGTAGTTTCCACCCCTCTATCTAAATCTGCCAGTGCCAGGATATATGGCTGTCTCCCCGAGCGGGTGTAAGAAAACATTCATTTGAATCGTGTAGGCGACAGTACTTCTCGTTAAAACTGAGTTCTGAAACCACTTTTTTAGGGTGGTGAATGGCTCAGTGGTTAGCGAGTTGGACTGTCGTCTGCTAGGCGACTAGGTGCCGTGGGTTCGAATCCCGATCGGTGCGAGGAAATAAAAATTAGGTCTGATTCCTAGGCCCGTGCTTTCCCGGAACTACGAGATAGTAGTTTCCACCCCTCTATCTAAATCTGCCAGTGCCAGGATATATGGCTGTCTCCCCGAGCGGGTGTAAGAAAACATTCATTTGAATCGTGTAGGCGACAGTACTTCTCGTTAAAACTGAGTTCTGAAACCACTTTTTTAGGGTGGTGAATGGCTCAGTGGTTAGGGAGTTGGACTGTCGTCTGCTAGGCGACTAGGTGCCGTGGGTTCGAATCCCGATCGGTGCGAGGAAATAAAAATTAGGTCTGATTCCTAGGCCCGTGCTTTCCCGGAACTACGAGATAGTAGTTTCCACCCCTCTATCTAAATCTGCCAGTGCCAGGATATATGGCTGTCTCCCCGAGCGGGTGTAAGAAAACATTCATTTGAATCGTGTAGGCGACAGTACTTCTCGTTAAAACTGAGTTCTGAAACCACTTTTTTAGAGGGAAGTGAATGGCTCAGTGGTTAGCGAGTTGGACTGTCGTCTGCTAGGCGACTAGGTGCCGTGGGTTCGAATCCCGATCGGTGCGAGGAAATAAAAATTAGGTCTGATTCCTAGGCCCGTGCTTTCCCGGAACTACGAGATAGTAGTTTCCACCCCTCTATCTAAATCTGCCAGTGCCAGGATATATGGCTGTCTCCCCGAGCGGGTGTAAGAAAACATTCATTTGAATCGTGTAGGCGACAGTACTTCTCGTTAAAACTGAGTTCTGAAACCACTTTTTTAGAGGGAAGTGAATGGCTCAGTGGTTAGCGAGTTGGACTGTCGTCTGCTAGGCGACTAGGTGCCGTGGGTTCGAATCCCGATCGGTGCGAGGAAATAAAAATTAGGTCTGATTCCTAGGCCCGTGCTTTCCCGGAACTACGAGATAGTAGTTTCCACCCCTCTATCTAAATCTGCCAGTGCCAGGATATATGGCTGTCTCCCCGAGCGGGTGTAAGAAAACATTCATTTGAATCGTATAGGCGACAGTACTTCTCGTTAAAACTGAGTTCTGAAACCACTTTTTTAGAGGGAAGTGAATGGCTCAGTGGTTAGCGAGTTGGACTGTCGTCTGCTAGGCGACTAGGTGCCGTGGGTTCGAATCCCGATCGGTGCGAGGAAATAAAAATTAGGTCTGATTCCTAGGCCCGTGCTTTCCCGGAACTACGAGATAGTAGTTTCCACCCCTCTATCTAAATCTGCCAGTGCCAGGATATATGGCTGTCTCCCCGAGCGGGTGTAAGAAAACATTCATTTGAATCGTGTAGGCGACAGTACTTCTCGTTAAAACTGAGTTCTGAAACCACTTTTTTAGGGTGGTGAATGGCTCAGTGGTTAGCGAGTTGGACTGTCGTCTGTTAGGCGACTAGGTGCCGTGGGTTCGAATCCCGATCGGTGCGAGGAAATAAAAATTAGGTCTGATTCCTAGGCCCGTGCTTTCCCGGAAGTACGAGATAGTAGTTTCCACCCCTCTATCTAAATCTGCCAGTGCCAGGATATATGGCTGTCTCCCCGAGCGGGTGTAAGAAAACATTCATTTGAATCGTGTAGGCGACAGTACTTCTCGTTAAAACTGAGTTCTGAAACCACTTTTTTAGGGTGGTGAATGGCTCAGTGGTTAGCGAGTTGGACTGTCGTCTGCTAGGCGACTAGGTGCCGTGGGTTCGAATCCCGATCGGTGCGAGGAAATAAAAATTAGGTCTGATTCCTAGGCCCATGCTTTCCCGGAACTACGAGATAGTAGTTTCCACCCCTCTATCTAAATCTGCCAGTGCCAGGATATATGGCTGTCTCCCCGAGCGGGTGTAAGAAAACATTCATTTGAATCGTGTAGGCGACAGTACTTCTCGTTAAAACTGAGTTCTGAAACCACTTTTTTAGGGTGGTGAATGGCTCAGTGGTTAGCGAGTTGGACTGTCGTCTGCTAGGCGAGTAGGTGCCGTGGGTTCGAATCCCGATCGGTGCGAGGAAATAAAAATTAGGTCTGATTCCTAGGCCCGTGCTTTCCCGGAACTACGAGATAGTAGTTTCCACCCCTCTATTTAAAACCCTATTTCCTACAAATCAAATGTATGAGAAAACAATGGATTATCTGTGTACCCGAATCAACTGTAAGTTACATAATCAACCTTGCATAAATATTTAAATATAACCGGGTACGTTGTAGGAAATAAAGTAAGCATCGTATTAATGTATAAATACTCGTTAATTACCTAGAGGAGTCAATATTATACTTTGTAAAAAAAATTGATTCGGTGGATGTAGGACTTATTTGTGGTTTTTCCTCGAGTTTTTTCTTTTTTTTTTGTTTTTTTTGTTCTTGGTTACAAAATGTATCTATAGCAGTTGAAATGAAATTAACTGAAATGAATGGAGTTTTACGTCCTACTCTTCTGCACCTTATGGGCTAATGAAGACGGGCAACGCCATGCAGTGTGCAATGAGGGAAATTTTGCCAGGACAGCGGCATTAGCCTACTCTTTTTGCGATTTCCAACTGTCGAGGGATCTTTAACGTGCACAGCCTGTAGCACACGGGGCCTCGGTTTATTGTCCCATCCGAAGAACTAGACGCTTTTTCCATGTCAGTCCCTCCGACCTGCATCACTGACAAGGGGAAACCGGGCTGAAAAATCCGAAAGTTCATCTCGACCTTTGCCGGGATTGAACCCTGGACCTTCAGGTTAGCGAGCAAGCGTCTAACCCACTTAGCCACCGCGGCTCCCCTATAGCAGTTGAAAGAATCAGGCGTTTATTATAGGAGCGAATTGAAATTTACAGGAGATAGACTGGATCGTCAATGTATTTCTAAATATTTTTTTATTTAAATGCAAAGCTGTGAGTGGGCGTATTATATTACCATGCATGGCAAGTGATATAATAATGAAATAATCTAACTTATTTAGAATCTAATACTGTGGGGTTCTATAGCACAGCGGTCAGAGCGTTGGTTCTTTACGTCATACGTTGAAAATGTCGGACGTGAGTTCTAATCTCGATCGGCGTGTGAAAGTTCGATGACTTTGGATAAGTCTTCTTCACTCATAATTCCAGTCCACCCAGCTGTAAAAGGGTACGGATAATCCGGGAAGGTCAATGCCAAGAGGCTTGGCCAAGGACCAGCTTGTAGAAAGGATCCCCGTAACGTCGGACTTGTGAACCCTTCATAGAGATTGCTTGAGCCAAGTCAAATTATCCCCCCTCCCCCCTTTTTAAGGCAGCATGGTCCAAATCAATATTGTTAAGGACCTCTACAACGATCATTACATTGACTTATAGGGTGGTCAGAAAATACAGGTAAAACATTTCATAGGTCTAGAGTTAAGAGAATTCAGTAATAACCCTGTTACTTAAGCTTATGTACATGAACTTCAATTCTATTTCAGGTCCCAAAAGAATGGTTTTACCTGACGATCTTCGAGCGAAGACAAATAATGGGCAATATCAAATTGGCACTACATTTTAATTAGCAATTACAAATTACAACAATGTAATACAAAGTAATACATAAACATTTTAAACTCAAATATATTACAAATATTAAAACTCCTAACACAAAAGAGAAAGATGACAGCATAGGAAAAAAGCCCGACCCTCAGTCGTACAACTGGGAGGGTGGGTGGGTTTTTAAAGAGACTTAACGAAAAGCTGCTAGGCAAAATGGAGGAAGCGTGAAGCGTGAGTTGCTCTGAAAACGAGGCAGCGAACTTTGCACTAAAGTTAAGGTGAAGGACAGATCAGTCATCTAAAAATAGATTTACTAACTAAATCTTTCATTTACCTGACGATCTTCGAGCGAAGACAAATAATGGGCAATATCAAATTGGCACTACATTTTAATTAGCAATTACAAATTACAACAATGTAATACAAAGTAATACATAAACATTTTAAACTCAAATATATTACAAATATTAAAACTCCCAAACCCAAAAAGTGGATTTTGTTGCAGAAGGTGTTTAAAAAGATTGAAGGTTAGAAGTAAAAGCATGTAAAGCACCCAAGCGGCTTGGGGTGTCGCAGTCAACGTACCGTTCGAAGCAGGAACTTGACCAGTAGCCTAAGTCTGAATTTGCTTGTCCGAGAGACCAGATTGCTTGGCCCAGGTAGCTGCACCGCGTCGGAAGGAATGCCCGCCATACTTGTTTGCCGGCAAGCCTAGCTGAGTAAGTAGGGAGCGTAGTGCCTTGAGGAATGCTGTATAAGTTAAAACCTGTTTATCATCCAGCATAAAGAGTGGGTCAGACGGCCTAGCCGGTCGAGATAAGAATAATAGCAAAGAAGCATGGGGATCCATGAAGTTTCCAGTAAGTTTAGGTAGGAATACTTGAATCGGTTTAGAGCGAAATTGCAAGGTTTTTGTCACCTTCAAGAGGATGATCAGACCCCAGTCAACTTGCGAGACATCCATCCGCTGAATATTAAAAGAGGTATCAAAAGATCCCTTTACTAGGAAATTGATGGGTCTTAAAAATCCAAAAAAGGCTAACAAGCATGCCGCCCAAAATACAGAATTATTAAACGAAGGGGACAATACCTTCTTAAAACGTACTAAAATATCGGGAGTAATGGGTAGTTTGCAAGATTGGACCGTTCCCAAATCACGTTTTACGCCTTTTAGCAAAAACTTTAGCGGCCACTCTATCATTGGGTCACTAAACCCATTCAACTTGTGAATTACAGATATAACATTCAAATAACAAATTATCGAACTATACGCAAATCTCTTAACATCAACAAGAAATGCAATATACAATTCAATAGTATGCTGAGTTACCGGAATAGATTCCTGTCCAACTTGTTTACAAAATTCCATGTAACACTTTAAGTGTGTCTTATATGTACCGATAGTAGATTTAGCCCACCCCTTGCTTCGTAATCTGGATATGGTTTCTTCCAGGGAGGAGATAGTTACACCACCTATGAATATAAAATTTGAAAGACATGTGATTAAGTAACTCAGCACTACTAAAGTAATAATTATAGCTGGACAAAATATCAAATAAGCGTTCGAGTTGATAAGGTTCATGTAAGCGCGATGCAGCATCAGCTATGATATTTTCACTACCTTTAATATGTACAGCCCTTAATTCAATGTTATAAAAAGCACATAACCAAAATAAAATTCGCAAACACATCATTAAAAGTTTGTTTTTAGAGGAGCCTTTATTAAGGATGAATTTTGTAGTCATATTATCCGTAGCAACTACAACAGTTTTATTAGTCCACAGAGGAGCCCATCTTATCACCGACAATACGACAGCAAGAGTTTCTTTCACATTAATATGTTCCATTGCAAATATTGGTAAGTCAAGGGCCCAGTTGACATAAAAGAAGTCGCCTTGATAATACCCTCCTCCACCTGCACCGGAGGCGTCAGTTTGTAATGAAGTAATGGGATTGCGATCCAAGAATTTCACAGTTCCGTTAAACACAGTCATGTAATTCACCCACCAAGTAATATCCAAATGAAAATCTTCAGATAATTGCAATTTGCAGTTTCTATCCATTACAGATGTAGTCATATCGATCACTCGTCGTAGGAAAACCCTACCACCTTTAATCATTTGACATGCCCAGTTGAGCTTTCCACAGAGCGATTGAAGTTGTTTTAAACTGGCACGCTTGCGCTTTTGAAAAGCTAATAATATTGTCAAAAATTCTAATTGTTTCGCACGTGGCATTGACAGTGTCAGTTCACGAGTGTCAATCGTTATTCCCAAAAAAGATAGGCTTTGGGCTGGGCCTTCAACTTTATTCCAAGAAATGTTAAAGCCCAACTCCCTTAATGTTTTAAGCAGTAACTTCAATCCTCGATCACACAAAGCTAAGGATTTTTCGATGACGAGGAAATCATCTAAGTATGCAATACATGTAACGTAGTATCTGCATTTCATAATAGCGCACACCGCAGAGCTAAGTTTTTGAAATATTTTAGGACTTCGCGCATGCCCAAATGGTAGTTTGGCATCGTACAAATAAACGGGCTCTTTGGTGCCGGTAAAAATCCATTTAAGTCCAGTTAAAGGATACTCTGAAGGGTGACATCTTACTGAGCGATATGCACTTTTTAGATCCACTTTGGCTAAAAAACAGTTCGGAGTTATTATCTTAAGTGCATATTTGAGGTCCATGTATGAACAATTGGTGTCTGAGGTGAGCGAGTTTAATGAATTTCCCACAGGTTGGCTCGCGTCGTGTATGAGACGTATATCACCGTTCGGTTTCGGTATGGCCCCTAGCGAACTAATTATTGTAGGTTTTTCCACAACTGGCACATAGTTACCCACAGATATCTCAAAAAGTATCTGTTTTTCGACTTTTTCACGGCAAGTGGAAGTGGAGGTGTAATTGTCTCTATCAACAGGTAAATGTGGGCCATACTGAGTAGTTAAACGAAAACCGTCTTTAATTCCCGATAATAAAAAGTCCCTATCGGCGTATTCAGTTGGCAGGAGTCGTTCCCAAGCATGATAAGTCAAACAGTTGGGATAACGGGGAATAACTCCTGGAGAGCACTGTTGATCTAAGCAGTCCGTTGTTGAAAATTTTGGGGCACTTGTGCCTGCACATTAGGGCCGTGACCATCCAGCGCTGAATGTTGGCTGGATAGACGGATTGCACAATTGTGAATTAATCTGCATTCTTTTCTATAACACATGTTATTATTGAAGTTACGGCAGATTTCCCTACCATCCGACGTGAAGGGTCCTTTCTTCCGCGTATTAGCTGGATGAAAGTTGGAACTAGATTTGCTGTAACCCGTGTATCCAGCTGGTTTAGTTTTGTATGTATTCTGCTCTTGCAAGGCTAAGGCCGTTGGGTGGTCCTTTTTTATTATGAGTTGAAACTCCCTTAAATCTTGTAAACAAGTACCCCATTCAAACTTTTCAACTGCTTGACGCTCGCGATACTCTTTGTCATAGAGGAGGACAGAGTACCAAACATATTTAGCAGCCAAGCGAAATATATCAGCTGTATATTTAAGATAAGGATTAATGTTGAACTCTGGATCACGCTTCACCAATTCTTGCAATATCCGGGTGTTTGCATATCCCCATTCCTGTACACTTATATTCTCAAGTGACCTTTTTCGTCCAACTCGAAATTCTACACCATCACCAAAGGAATAGGTATTGACAGCAACAGGATCTAGCCAAAGAAAGTTTATGACTTGTAAAACCTTATCGGGTTTATTAATGTCTAGATCAACCAGAATACCTCCAGTAGGATTTTGATTTAGGGGCGCTGTAGTTTGCTCACCTTGTTGTAATGCAGGAACAGGCGTTATGCTTGGAGTTGTGGTTGAATTCGATGTAGCGGAAGTAGGTTGGGAGAGTGCCTCTATCCTGGTTCTTTCTGCAGCAATCTGTTTACGGAGTACCGCTTTTCGACGTTCCATTCGAATGCTCAAAAGTTGTTCTTGGAGAGACATGAGTTCTGTATCTTCAGTCTGGACATCTTCGAAAGTATTTTGTTCAGCAACGGACCCATTTAGAAACGAATTGTTAACGTGTGCTACTGTGTTGCTAAACTGACCGAATCGTCGAGGCCTTCTTCGAGTTTGACTTACTTTTAGTGAGATCACTGTCTTCAATCTCCGTTTCTTGATCTTCAGTGGAATAATCTTCATCCTCCATTTCATTATAAGTGGAACCGAAAACGTCTTTGACTTTTCCACTTGCTGTATTTCGTCTAGTTTTAACAGTAGACATTTTCCTCTTGATTTTTAAAGAGACTTAACGAAAAGCTGCTAGGCAAAATGGAGGAAGCGTGAAGCGTGAGTTGCTCTGAAAACGAGGCAGCGAACTTTGCACTAAAGTTAAGGTGAAGGAAAGATCAGTCATCTAAAAATAGATTTACTAACTAAATCTTTCAAAAAAGTGCACCGAGGATTCAAACAAATTCAATGAATGTCCAGAAACTAAAAAAACGTTTTTGGAATTGATTAAACTGACAAATCCAGAAGCATGTGGGGGAGAGGCCGGATTTGAAAGCGGAGAATTCAGTTCAGCACCACCTTTGAACCAATCTCTTACACTATTGATAACCATATCGCTTATTAAGTTTATATTTTAAAATTCCGTGGATATACTTTTATATGTTGTGTTAATATTAGTTGCAGCTATAATATAAGAACTATATATTGACTTGACTTAATAAATACTTTCTAGCTTTACTTGTTAAATAAATAGTAGAATAAAAACAATAACTTGACATTCTCGTACTTCTCTTACCTAGTTTTAACACATGAGTAACATCGTCGTTCTGAAACCTAGGACACAATCTGCATTGCTGTTGTTTACATCGTTGTTTGCACAAAGTGGGAGGAGCCTATTGTGTATATAAGGAAACTTGTATACTACATACATAACGTTGTGTATGCAAGAGCGATAAATTTTCTTTGGATACACAACGTTGTGTAAATAAACTCGGCCTAAATAAATAGTAAAATAAAAACAATGTCTTGACATACTGTACTTCATACACCTTATATTTATGATATCATATTGTCTTAATGACAAATATTAAGCTTATGAAATAAAAAATTTTTGTAATTTGCCTTTATACTTTATGTTATCTTTAAGTATTGTTTAATGAAATACATGTAACTCTAGACTGTACAGACAGATCACATTATATTTCATATAGCCTACAGTATATCCTGCTCACACGACCATTTTCACCTTCAATAAGCCCACCTTCAATAAGCCCACCTTCAATAAGCGACCACAATAAAGCCCCCCCCCCTCTACCAACAAGTTTTCAATGGATTGTGAGCTGTTTA
Source organism: Nipponacmea schrenckii (assembly GCA_030562195.1). Lineage (NCBI taxonomy): Eukaryota > Metazoa > Mollusca > Gastropoda > Lottiidae > Nipponacmea > Nipponacmea schrenckii. The sequence continues at coordinate 18,246,013 of JAUJPP010000005.1, read as the reverse complement.
AATATGTTGCAGTAATTTACCAGACGCACCCGGACGCTTCAAGGGGAGTTTTTTTTCCTACTATCAAATTATAGTCATATATATTCATTTAATAAATATGAATTTCCCTAGGCTTTATCTTTAATAGATAGATATACAAATAAACTTGCATTTTGTCACCATGGCAGCACAAAAACATTCTTCTTATGGAGAGATGTTTTATATAGACTATTTTCCAAGAATGTATATGCAATAAAATTTCTAGGAAACAATTGACTCGTATTGATCCTGTATAGTATGAAATACGTTCAGTAACAGTCTAGCAATAGTTTAACTACAGCAACCAACAGGGACAAATCGTTTAAAATGTTTCTACAGTTAGTATTATGTGCAGTTATTGGTATGTATATTTTTCATGTAGATTACTTAAGATTTGACATAGTTCTATGTTACATGAACAAAGGTCAAATAAAAAAAACGATGATTTATTCGATGACATGCCATCTGACAAACTACATCGATGAATGTGGAAGCGTGCAACTTTCACTATTTCGTATGTTTTTCACATTAATTAGGATGTACGATTTGAAGTTAAGTGTGCTTGATACCTGTCCTGTAAATGCTACCTTGTACTGTAACTGATACCTGTACAGTACATTTACTGTTACTGATACATTTACTGTTACTGATACCTTTACTGTTACTGATACCTTTACTGTTACTGATACCTTTACTGTAACTGATACCTGTACAGTACATTTACTGTTACTGATACCTTTACTGTTACCGTAACTGTAACTAATACCTGTACAGTACCATTGCTGTGACTAATACCTTTACTGTAACTGATACCTTTACTGTAACTGATACTTTTACATTAACTGATACCTGTACAGTACCTTTACTGTTACTGATACCTTTACTGTAACTGATACCTTTACTGTAACTGATACATGAAACGGTTACAATCTCGAGCAGCTGCGCTCGAATACTAATACTATTTTACACATTCTATACCATTCTATTTATTTATTGCACGTAATTAAAGAGGTTAAAGAATGAATTATGTAATTTGGACCTGCCACTGCCGCCTCTGGATATATCTAAACTATACACCCAAGCTCAAGGTACTTACGTATATATCTGTCCTGTTTTTTAAAAACTAATGATCGATGTGCAAATAACTTGTTCAACAAGTTACAACTGATCGTGTTTTCTTGGAAACTAGGCCACTGCACCATAGAGTTCGATTACACTGCACGCCCTTGAGGTATTATTGTTTCATGATGATGCGGTTGTGCATTATATTTTGCAATATTTCCATACCATTATAGATATACAAAAGCTAATTGGCTTTTAATTACATAACAAATCATCAAATTTATCATCATTACTTGCAAAATGAACCAAGTTATATACAACTAGCGTGTTGAAAAATGGCTATAAACATCTATCGGTATGCTAACAATATTCTTTGCCTTCTGAGTACAGGCCTAATTGAGTTCCAACTGGACAAAATATAAAATAGAATTTATTTAGCAAAGGGAGCCGTCTAAAACCGGAGCTTATAGTTATCTACTTATCAAACAGGAAATTACAACCACATTATAAACAGGGTAAACCATAACGAAATAAAAAGTTATCCTCAATGACATTGCCATAATCTTATGGTTTGTGTACATAATTTATTAATAGGCGTCGATACATAGAAACAATTTCTTTTACGTCGAAATCATTGATTAAATCAGATTTATTCCGGCTGCAGTGTGCTAGTTTCTTTGAATAATATTTCTAGTTTTATTTGATTGAAACTTTGTCCTTTGGATACAGTTATATCCTTTGGATACAGTTATGTCTTTTGGATGCAGTTATATCCTTTAGATACAGTTATACATTTGGATACAGTTATATCCTTTGGTTGCTGTTATATCCTTTAGATGCAGTTATATCCTTTGGATACAGTTACATCCTTTGGATACAGTTACATCCTTAGGATTCAGTTATATCCTTTGAATATATCGATATATCCTATTAATTCATGCTATTTTCTGAGATGTTTGCTGTAAATTTGATAGTAAGGCGGTGGTTATTAAGAATTTCGATATAATCCAATTAACGTTTGCCAACGATTCTGTCCAAATAATGAAAATATCGTCTAAAAACCTTTATTGAGGTTGAAAAGGGGAAATTATGAGATTTATCGGTCCCATTCAGCCATCAAATTGTTCGCATAACTCGGCGCGAGGCGTTTACCCATTGCATTGCCACAGGTTTGAAGATAAATTTTTCTATTGAAAGTGAAGTTTCTTTCGTTCTTTTATTTCTTTCGAGCCATTTTTTATACATCTAAAATTTCTTTATCTTGAAGTTCAGGGTTAGGGTTTCTGAGAAAGGCTAACAGGCTCTAAACCGTTCTAGTACCACGTAGAGGGTGGTTTCGAAAAATGTATGTGCAGCTGAGATAACCCTGATCGTTCAGGTTCAATACATGGTCGAAGATAGTAAATGTTGGCTAATTTGGTTATCAGAATACATTTAAGTCCACTAGAGTCTGAGATTGAATGCTGAAAAGGTGTGAACTACAACTTTGCGGCCTCTCAATACTTTTATCCCCAATTATTAGTTTAAAGACTTACTCGGTGCTTGAAGCTGGACATGGTTAATGGGGTCTTTGATAACAGGTCGAATTTGTTGAGGTAAACGTGCAGAATGACCGTAGCCTGTTTTGATTCAAGTAGCCTATAGACTGGATGTGATGGATTTGGGCACCCGGGTATGAGTGTATTTCGATGTCTGAACTAGGCCTAGGCCTACTTTTGGTAATTCAGTTAAGTTTAAGGGATCAGATAATTAAGGCTGATTAGAGCAGGTAGATTCCATGATGATTTGTCCTTGGTGTTGTGATAAAAAGGTTTGGTAGCGGATAGCCTATAATGGTTGTCGACGGGGTGATGGGTAGGGCCTACTGGTTTGGTAGTTGTGAAAAATGAAGCTTTGGGTAGGCCTACGGACTGGGATCTGATTCGTGGGGGGAATGGTAGGTGCACGACTTGACTTGGTTGGATAATTCAGGGTGGTGTTTATTCACAGCATGGGAGAAGTTCGAATTTGTGTATGATTCTACAAAAAGTGTACTTATGGAAACATAAAGTTTTAGTGTCCAGCAGCTTACAAGGATAACAACTTAGGTTCACAAGTCTACTGTGACAGGGATCATTTCTACCAGTTGGTCCTTGGCCAACCTCTTGGCATTGATATTTTCCGGATTATCCCTACCCTTTCACCGCTGGGTGAACTGGAAATCGCTTTCACACTGATCAAGATTAGAACTCACGTCCGACATTTTCAACGTATCCAAGCATGTGACGTCTTCATTCATAATAAGGGTATTTAATCTAATATAACGTTATGGTATGGTTAGTTGTAAGTCTAACCTTTGGAGAAAAAAATGAGAATTTAACATTTCTTTACTTTTCAACACAATTTGACTTTATGACCTGTTACATAATCTTTATAACTCCTCTTGTAAGATTTATATCTTTTTAATTAGGATGTAATTTTATTTCAGAATATTTTCGAAAATTTTATTTATACATATTGATTAATATTGCTTTAAAGCTGTGAATTTGTACATTATTACTCTGTTCGAATTTTGTCTTTAAGTTCAGTAGAACTAAAAAAAATATTAAGATAGCTTGCCAGGCAAGATAATATACGCCCACTGGCAGCATTTATTTCAAATAAAAACTTTTCATTAAGGTTACAATAAGTGGAATGAAATATTCAACCTTCCACCATATATTTTTTTCTAGGGTGTCTAGTTTCATTAAAATCTGTCAAGAATTGTACCAAATAACTATTCATTAAATATTTTTCGGTATTTTTATGATTTGCAATAGGGTTCACCCTTAAAATTTTTTGATATTTTTAATTCTTAATAAGGCTCATCCTTGGGTGATAACAAATACTCAAGCCAAGTTTCATCAAAATCCATTAAGAATTGTTCTCTCAAGAGTGTTTACAAGCTAAAATTGAACGCGTTTTCAAGAACAAGGGAAATAACTCATACTAAATGTTTTTCGATTTCGCTGATTTTCAATAGGGTTTATTCTTGAGTTATAACATACTCTCAAACCAAGTTTCATCAAAATCAGGCAAGAATTGCACATTGTTGAGTGTTTACGAGCCATTCAAGAACAAGGGCAAAAACTCATACTTAATTTTTTTCCGATTTCGCTGATTTTAAAATAGGGTTCATCCTTGAGTGATCATAAACACTCATATAAAGTTTCATTTAAATCCGTCAAGAATTGCACCTTGTAGAGTGTTTACGAGCAATTGTCGAGGGACATTGAAAGTGACTTGAATTGTGTGAACAGCAGAGTGAATGGTATTGAGAAATGTAATCAAGATTTGGCTCAACGTATTGACATCTTAACAAAAAAGTGCAATGAAAACCATTTAGCTATAAATAGCCAGAACAGTGAGCTTAATGATCTTAAACGAAGTGGCGTGACAACTACTCCCGACCCTGAATTAAAACATAGAGTGAGTTGTATTGAAAAAGACACTGAACAGATTAACAAGGACGTTCTTGATCTACGATGTCGGTCTATGAAATACAATTTGATATTTCAAGGGATACCTGAAAGCACTGATGAAGATTCTGAGGATATAATAAGACAGTTCTTATATTACGAACTTGAAATCGATAACAGAGTGGCACTTGGAAACGTCCATCGTTTTGGAAAACGCATTACTGGAAAACATCGTCCCATTATAGCCAGATTTATTTACAACAAGGACCTTGAGTTGGTGAAAGGAAGAGCTTGGAAACTATATAACAAACCTTATGGTATCAGCCCACAATTTCCATCTGTGATTGAAGAGAAAAGGAAAGAACTATATCCAGTTATGAAGAGGTTTAAAAGACATGGCAACAAGACAGTACTATACAGGGATAAGCTGTACATTAATGGAGAACTCTATATACCGGGTAAAGATGATTTTTATTTTCAAAATGAAAGAGACGCCCCAAATACCCATTCGCAAATCCGAAATAGGAATAACTCTCAACGAAGCATTAGGCCACCGTACCTAGGAACCCCTACACGTATGTCCCCGGTTGTGGAAACGGTTAGCATGGAATAGGACATAAAGGAGAGTGAGATTAAAGTGACAGCATGGAATGTTGGAAAAGGTCTGTGCAAGAAGATCAAAGAAGACTGTTTTTGTAATATTATTTGTAAATATGATATTATTTTTCTATTTGAATGTTGGATACAGTGTGGGGATGAAATTGATATAGAACATTATGTAACATACGCATTTCCAAGAAAACACACTGTTGGTGGAGGGTTAGTTATTTACATTCTGAGATCAATGTCTGATTCCTGTCGCATAGTCCATAATGTTCTTGATACAATTATCGTACTGCAAATTAAATCTGACGAGACATGTTACTATATCATTGGGTGTTATATACCGCCATACAAAAGTGTATTTTATGATGTCCATGATGTTGAGCTTTTTCTTATTTTGCAAGAATTAACATTGAAATATAAAGAAATGGGTATTGTCATTGTTATAGGCGACCTGAACGCAAGAACTGCTAATAAAGACGACTATATTAGGGACGACATATTACCTAAACAAATAACATCAAAATTGTCCGCTATATATAATTATGAACCTGATATTCCAATGCTCATGGAACGTCAGAATATGGATACTAAAACGAATACATTTGGTAATCTGTTACTAAACATATGCAAGGAAACGTCATTAAGAATTTATAATGGTCGAACTGACAGAGACTTAGCTGGTAGTCTCACATTTCAAAATGACAGGGGCTCAAGTCTCATCGACTATCTTTTAATCGAATTTAAACATTTCGAAATTATCAATGCTTTTACTTCGGGCGAATTTAATGAATACTCCGATCACAGTCCAGTTGATTTTAATATTTATTGTAGAACAAATAATAGGGAAGTTACAGACCAGGTTATGAATGAATCCAATGTACGTTCTATTATTAAAACAGAATGGTGCGAAAATAATACAAATAATATGCGTTTAAATATCTTGTCTCATGAAAACGAGCTGTTAAATATTTGTTCATTGAATGGATTAGACCAAAATAAAATCGATTTATGTGTAGAAAAATTCTCTAAACTTATTACAAAGATAGTTTCTGGTTGTTCTGAGATTACTACATTTCGCAAAAGAGTCTCTAATCAAAATAATAAAAGCAAAATTTCAGTGGATAAACCATGGTTCACTAATGAATGTCGTGTCCTTTATCGAAACTACAAACATGACTTAAAAAAGTTTAATAAACATAAATCAAAAGAGAACAAAGCGGTGCTAATCCAATCAAAATACAAATATAAGAAATTTGAACGTAAATTAAAAACTATTTATATGCATAAGCAAGGTAACTTGTTAAATGATATTAGGATGACAAACCCTAAAACTTTTTATAAACTATTCAATAAACGGAAATCTATTATAAGTTCTGATTTAACTATACAAGACTTTTTTACGCACTTTAAAGATCTATCTTCTACACATCCTGCTATTAACCAGGAGGTAGAAACAGCATTGTATAATTTTGATAACAAAAAGGCAATTAGTGTTAGTGAATTAGATGATCTGATTACAGAAGATGAAATTCTTCAATGTATAAATAATCTTAAATTAAACAAAGCATTTGCAAATGATAATATAACAAATGAAATACTGATAAACTGTAAGTCTGAGTTAATAACTTATTTAAGTATTATATTTAATAATGTTCTGAATTCGGGTTGTTTCCCATCAGCGTGGGCACTAGGCAATATTGTGCCGATCTTCAAAAAGGGGGATCCTAAGAATACAAATAACTATAGAGGAATTACTATTGTTTCATGTCTGGGAAAACTTTTTACCTCGATAATAAACAATAGATTAGTGAAATTTGACAAAGCGCACGAAATCATTTCTGATGCTCAATTTGGCTTTAGGAAAAACCTCTCCACAATTGATGCCATTTTTATCCTTCAGTCTCTAGTCAATAGAACTCTGAAAAATAAAAAAAGATTGTATGCCTGTTTTGTCGACTATTCAAAATGTTTCGATTTGATAAACAGATTAAACCTATGGTATAAACTTATTCAACAAGGTATCAATGGGAAAACTTTAACGATAATCCGTTCACTATATGAGAAAGTTAAATGCCGAGTTAAAGTGCACGGAGAAGTATCAGAAATCTTTGACTGCTTAAATGGTTTATTTCAAGGTGAAGTTTTATCACCACTATCATTTTCGTTTTATGTGAATGACATAGAACAACATTTGAATAATGATAATTGTAAATGTTTAAGAATCCACGATATATTTTTATTTTTACTCATGTACGCAGATGATAAGGTTTTGTTATCTGAGTCACCAGAAGATTTACAACATTTGCTAAATTCATTGTATAGATATACTGATAAGTGGGATATGAAAGTTAATATCGCAAAAACTAAGGTTGTGATCTTTAGAAATGGTGGTAAGCTAAGGGGAAATGAACAGTGGTATTTTAATGATATAAAACTTGACGTAGTCAGTCAATTTAATTATCTTGGAGTTTTTGTTTAATTTTAACGGGAAATTTCTTAAGACGCAACAACACATAGCTGACCAAGGTATTAGGGGCTACTACGAAAGTATGCAAAGAAAACTATTTTAACATAGAAACCAGGTTTTCAGTTTTTGATTCATATATATCAAGTATTTTAAATTATGGTGCAGAAGTATGGGGATTTCACGCAGCTAAAGACATTGAAACATTACATTTAAACTTTTTAAAAAGAACAATTGATACCAGAATCAGTACCAACTCTAGTATGATTTATTATGAAACGGGGCGATATCCTCTTTTGATCATAAGAAAATTAAGAATATTTAAGTATTGGACAAAGCTTTTGCATGCGGAAAATAAAATCTTACAAAACTGTTATACTGAAATGATAAAAAATAATGACTGCTGGATTATAAGCGTAAAATCAGAATTATATAAGATAGGCCTTGGTTCTATTTGGGAAAACCCTTTTACTCCTTCAACTAAAATAAATTATTGCAGGATTAAGTTTAGAATTTTTGATATTTTTAGACAAAAAACATATACTGATATTTGTATCTCCAGTAAAGGTTTTATTTTCCAACATTTGATTTTAAACAAATTCCAACTCCAATCTTATTTCAGTAAGAATATTTTAAACAAATATCGTCGTGAAATTACTCATTTAGATTATCTAGTCATGACCTAAACATTGAGAAGGGTCGTTACTCGAATATTGAAAAAGAATATAGACTATGTCTCTGCTGTAGTAAAAATGAAGTCGAGGACGAATTCCATTTTCTTTTTATATGCCCACTTTATATTGATTTACGGACAAACCTTTTTAAAAAATACTTTCGTATCAGACCAAGCATGTACAAGCTGATCCAATTTTTGTCGAGTGAAAACACTTCTGAACTAAATAGTCTTGGTAAATATATATATTTAGCAATTAAAAGAAGAAAAGACTACCTTAAATCAATTTTAAAATAATTATTATATTTATAATCTCAACATTTTTCAGTTTGGTATATTATGTATATTCTTATCTTTCCTAGCTATGTTGTTTTCAATTTAATTGGTCCTTATATACCAACATACCTATATTCATATTTTGTTCCATATTTGTATTTCGCTCTCCTTTCTTTGTATATCATACTTTTCTGTACATTTGTGTATTATGTATATATTCTGTATATATCTGATGAACCAGTGGTTCAAAGAAATAAAGAATAAAGAATTGAGGGACGGACGGACGGACGGACGGACGGACGGACGGACGGATGTGGGTGACGACAATATACGGCTCCCATTTCATGTGGGCGTATAAAAAATCGCTTATTTTTCATCGTCTGTTTTTTCAACAGTTTAGTCTATAGCTGAAATAAAGATATTGTTAGAAAACTGCAATAATATTTATTCAAATTTCAAAAAATTACATAATGAGATTAATTTGTAATGTATGGCTCAATGACCTCTGTGTGAAAAGTTGAAATCAACAGTTTCATTATCATTGTTGTATTACCCTCTTTTATCACCTGTCAATCATGGTAACCACAAAAATTTATAATTTTGTATTAATCTATCCATGTCATATAAAGTTAAATAGAGAAAATCAAGTCCTTTTATATTTTAAAATCCATATTGATGGGGAATCTCAACATACAGAGTTAGATCCTCATTCGAAAATTAAAACCAATATTGCAAAAAATATGATTATGAATTATTGTCATATATCGTTAAAAAGAGAACCAAATGGGCATTGATAATTTGTAAAATTCAACTCTTTGCGTACGCTAGATATTGTGATACAGCCGTCCAAAGATGAAATAAATGTCATTTTTTAGATCCCTATAAAACGGGAAGTTAATGTTTGGCAACCAATATAAGCATACCCATGGATAGCTGAGGTCAAGGACATTCTACATTGAAAATTTCAATGTCAATGAAGGTCAAGGTCACTTAATATAGACTTTTGAATAGACAAAAAATTCAAACGGGAATAAAAAAAAAAAAAATAAATTCGAAAATCAAAATTCTGTTTCCAACAATTTTTAGATAAAGTAACAAGGTTTTTATAGACATAACAATCAGATAAAATTTAGCCGACTTTAAAATTTTGCTAAAATGCGCAACTCTGATGCAACAGCGCATACGTGACTTTCATGTGATATTTTTTTTTTCTTAGGTGATTCAAATTACTTATGTTAGATAATTTGTACTGTTTTTGTCTACATTTGTGAATTACACCGGAGCAGGGTCCCCTTAAGTAATTTGAGAAACCGGAAGTCCCCACGCACAAATCGGAAGTGAATTGAAAATTTTGATGAGATATTTTTATTTGTTGTGTCCTTCTTTCTATATCCTGTAAATTTTAGATCGATCCGATAATTAGCGCACGAGTTTGAAAATTTTGAAATTTTTCATGAAAATCTTTTTGCCTATAAAAATTTTCAGTTTTCAATAATTTTTTAATCCATCCGATAAATCTTGTTATGAAGAAAATTAAAAAGGAAACCCGGGGTAAATCGGTCCATAAATAAGGTCTACAGCTTCCAAACAAATTTTGTCGACATTATACAATAAGTCACTTCCGAGTAACCAAAACTTTCATGTTAGATATTCAATTTTGATTCCAGCCTATTCTAAGATCTATGATCAATACAGATATATTCTATTCTTTTCAGTTTCGGTTAGCGAGCCCCCCCCCCCCCCAAAAAAAATTGCATAAGCTTGTCAATCGATTGAAATAACCGTACCATAATATTAACCATAAAACAAAATAAGCATATGATCGATATTAAAACTTGAGATTTCTTGTAGCTTACAGATGTGACGAAATTTTCTTCAACTTTATATCAACCGTTTTGTTATAGGTGTTTATGGTGTATATGGACAGTTGTATGGATGTTCACAAGAAATATTGAGCGAGATTAACACCTGTATAAGCAGCACTGCTGATTTTAAATCTCTGTCGCTAGCAACTGTGATGTCATTTAGTTCCAATCCATCTGAAGCAATGTGCAGGTAAGAAAAACCAAATCTCAGATTCACTGAATGTTATCTTTTTTACTTCTGAACAGCTAAAGCAAACGTCGCATATTTTTTGAGATGACGAGAAATAAAGGACGCAAAACACTTCATATGACATAATGTTCTAACGAATATGCACATATTCGAACTCTGGTTTTCGTTTTTTACTCCATGTACCCAATGATTTTTCTGTACGAATTTGCATTGTAAAATTGTAACCATGGCCAATCAATTCATCAGTTAATATACCTGCTGCCATAAATATAAACAAATAAATAAGTAATTATCCATAAAGATGCTTTTGATTATTGAAAAAAGCTAAATATCTTGATTTAGCGTTTTTTTTAAAAAAGGACGAAGATTTGCAAGTTTTTTAGATTTTAAGGAATTTAATTACTTTATGACACCAGGTTAGTTCACTAATGAATATATTCACATATTGACCATTTAATTCTTGGGAACTAAAATTTTCCTTTCATGCTAAGACGCAGTATCCTTTTAAAAATAGAATAGTCTAACTATTCAACTTATTTCGTTAAGTTAATACTTGCGAAATTTCAGACCAACTTGGATGACACAATAAGCCCTTGACCATGTAAAACATCCTTATATAATTGGAAATTGGAAAAGCATCTGATAACAGATTGCACACTGAATGTCGTTGCCCGAGTTTATTACTTATATAGTTGCTGAGTAGTATGTATATGTATATATTCTATTCATTTTTATACGCCCATACATTAATGTGAGCGTAAAAAGACGTCCAAGGATGAAGCCTATTAAAAATCAGACCAATCGAAAAATAATTTCTATGAGTTATTGCCCTTGTTCTTGAATTGTTTGTGGACACGATAGAGAGCTGGATTCTTGATGGATTTTGATGAAACTTGGTGTGAGTGTTTGTCGTAGGATGAACCCTATTGAAAATCAAATTAATCGAAAAATATTCAATATGAGTTATTGCCCTTGTTTTTAAAAACACGTCTGCCTTCGTTCTTGAATTCTTTGTGTACACGATAGAGAGCTGTTTTCTGGATGGATTATAATGAAATTTGGTGTGAGTCTTTGTAATCACCCAATGATGAAGCCTTTTAAAAATCAGACCAATCGAAAAATATTTTCTATGATCTTTAATTCTTTGTGGACCTGATAGAGAGCTGGTTTCTTGTTGGATTTTGACGAAACCTGGTGTGAGTGTTTGTTAAAAACCAAGGATGAACCCTATTGAAAATCAGATAAATCCAAAAAATATTTAATATGAGTTATATCCCTTGTTCTTGAATTCTTTGTGGACACGATAGAAAGCTGGCTTCTTGGTGGATTTTGACGAAACTTGATGTGCGCTTTTGTAGTCACCCAAAGATGTACCCTATTAAAAATCAGACCAATCGAAAAATATTACTATGAGTTATTGCCCTTGATCTTTAATTCTTTGTGGACCCGATAGAGAGCTGATTTTCGAGATGGATTTGGATGAAATCTATTGTGAGAGTAATTAAAATTCAAGAAAAATCTTTCATTTACCGATAATTCTTGTCAACCTTCCGGACAAATTGACTGCCATTATAAATGTGGGCGTATTACGATGGCCATCGCTATTTTTAATCTTTATTGTGATTTTTGTGATTTATATTATATTTCAGTAAAAAGACCGAGTTCATCTCCCTCTTAAAATGTGTAAATGACGCAGGTCTGAAATGTTATGATGATAACTTTAAAACCCTATTTTCTACAAATAAAATGAATGAGAAAACAATAGATTATCTGTGTACCCGAATCAACTGTAAGTTACATAATCAACCTTGCATAACTATTTTGATAAGAACAGAGTACGTTCTAGGCAATTAGCACAACCAGAAATGAGAGTTTTTCTGTTTTCATAAAATGTCTTTAAATGAGTAGTTGTCAATAATGAATAATTATAAAAAATGAAATGCGTTGCTAATGAGGAAGTGACCTATTGCATAATATATAGAGTGATACATAAGCTGTTACGTGAGGATGGTGCGTTTTTTTTAAAACGGCTATTTCACATTCTCGAATACAAATGATATTTGTGATATTTGTCACACATCAAAGACGTTTTCCTAGTTTGGATGTGCACCTACTTCTTTCTTTAACGGGTGTTTGTAGTGTTAATTTATTTTCTTTTGATAAAAGTACATGTATTACTTTTGTAATTTAAAAAAAATACGATTTGGTGTCGCGTTCTGTGCAGAAAATGTAATGATTAAAGCAACAAATGAGATGCCCTAGTTCTATGTGGCTTATTACTGAATGAATGTTAATTAGAACATTTTTTGCAACACTTCCGCAGCCCACTACCCGAAAATTGCATAAATGTCACAAAAGATAGTAATATGGTATTTCGGAGATAGTTTAACCTCAATTTCACCAAATTTGTATTTAGAGAAAACGGCTTATCCGATTTTTGATATTGGTGTCAAAAAAAGTCACTGGTGACACCAGTTTGAAGTTATTTGTTAATGAATTTTAACGCCAATTAAAAAATTATTTGATTAGATTTGAAATTTCTCTTTGCATTATATAAGAACTAATTAAGCATGAATTCTGTTATGTAAAAAGTTTAAACCGGAAGTACCGAATTAGCTGCCATGTTGATATGACCAATTTTTTAAACGGAAAATAAGTCCGCATTAATGTCAATATAATGAATATCTCGGAAATTTTTAAGCGGACAATTTAAATAGAGACAGGGTTAGAAAGCTAGGTTTCAGAACATTACAATGAGCTAAACGCCTGTTTTTATGCACCCATAAATATTTTGGGCGCATTTATAATAACCCCGTCTGTAATTCCGTTTGTAGGCCCCTCAGTCTGCCGTTTCGCTTTTTAATTTATTTTTTGGGTCAACGTCATAATGAAGATGGTCCATGTTGATTTTCGTGATGATCTGATAATTTTACACTGAAATATCGTGCCGGACAAGTCGTTGACTATTAATTATATTGTGCAACTCGTTATCACTACAGACTACAATTCTCCATGGAGGCTTTTTTTTTGTGGTTCAACGTCATTATGAAGATGATCCCTATCGATTTTCGTGATAATCTGATACTTCTTCACCGAAATGTTGTGTTCGATGTAATTCCATCTCTATTTGTACTTCTCAATTTCAGCTTTTAACTTTACTTGTTTATTAGACGCAATTGTAGAAATAGCCCCTTGTTTCGGTAAGGGATTAACAGCACCTTCTTCAAATCCTACTTACGATGAAATGAAGTCTTACACATGTGGGTAAGTAGATGGAAAGTAATATGATACATTATTATATACACGCTTGCTCGCTAACATGTAGGTCCAGGGTTCAATCCCGGCAAAGGTCGAGATGAACTTTCGGATTGTTCAGTCCGGTTTCCCTTTGTCAGTGATGCAGGGTCGGAGGAACTGACATGGAAAAAGCTTCTAGGCGTTCGGATCGGACAATACAGCGAGGCCTCTTTTGCTACAGGCTGTGCACGTAAAGATCACTCGACAGTTGGAAATCGTTAAAAGAGTAGGCTAATGCCGCTGTCCTGGCAAAATTTCCCTCATGGCTCACTGCATGTCGTTGCCCATCTTCATTAGCTCATAAGGTGCAGAAGAGTACGTCGTAAAATTCCATTCATTTCATTTCATTTCAATCAATCTTCGCAAATCTTTATATATATATTCAAATAGTGAGTTCCCTTGGCCTTGCTGGTTTCAATCGCTGCATCTCCTCTCCGATTTCTATTAAAGCAGTATTCTAAAGGATTACAGTTTATCGTTTAGACTGACTTACAAGGAAGGAAGCTTAATCTAATTCAGGCCGAAGGCTCCCATTCATATTGCTGGCGCATAAGAACTAGTTATTATTACACAAGGTACAGAAGCTTATATGAGAATAACATAATGACCCATGTCACTTTAGCTGTACGTGTATCTCAATTCTATTTCAGGGCCCAAAAGAATAGTAAAAAATGCACTGAGGATTCAAACAAATTCAATGAATGTCCAGAAACTAAAAAAACGTTTTTTGAATTGATTAAACTGTCAAATCCAGAAGCCTGTGGAGGAGAGGCCGGCTTTGAAAGTGGAGTTTTTGGCTCAGCACCACCTTTGTACCAATCTCTTACACTATTGATAACCATATCGCTTATGAAGTTTATATTTTAATATGCCTTAGGCTGTGCAAAGTAAATTGCCTTTTTTTTTTAAAAAATGGGGCGAGGGGCGAATTTATTATTTATTATTTATTAGCGCTTTTTTAAATTTGGCACCAGAAGAAATCGGAGCGAGCGAAACTATTTATTATTTATTTCCACAAATTTAAAAAATATATTTAAATCACCATTCAGATGCAACTATCAGATGTTTTTGGAGTTTGAATGATAATAGTTGATAGAAATAACAGAACTTTTTTTACCTTTCAACTTCACATAAACGTAATCATTCCAACATATATACTACCTCTGACAATGATGCACTTAGGGTGCATCAGGGCTGATAATATTATGTCAAGACAATGTTATTCTACTACAGTACTAATCCATTTCTATCCGTCTGTAAACTGTATTTTAAAATGCCATTGTATGGTAATAATTATCATTATTGGAAATTTTGGAACAAATTGTCATACTTCACATCGAATGACAAGAACAAAACAATCTGATTAGATCGAACTTCTATTTTAATAATTTTTATCTAGGCCTATGTTACAAATGCCGATTTTTCGAAAACTCGTACTAACGGAGTACTTCCGGTTTTAACTTGAGAAAATCGGAATGTGTTGAGTGATACCAATAATGAGAAAATCGATCGTATTCGAACATATAAAATTCGTATTTTCATGTATTCGTTCCCATTTTTCCATAAATATTAACTTTTTCAAATCAATAGCAGAAAAAAAAACCCGGTGCATTCTTTTAATTGTAATTGTCACGGGTCTCGATTTGTTCCACCATTATTATCCAGAAAGGAAATCTTCAAGACTAAGATTAATCTAATGTTTGGATTGTCCTCACGAAAGTGTGAATAATTTTCATAATTGTGCTTCCTTCAGCAAATAATTGTATTTTCGAACGTTAAATTGTATCAGAATCAATTTCAGTTTAAAGTTGTAGAAGAAAATCTTTTTATCGGTGATGAAAAACGCATTCTAAGCCACTTCCGGTTTTTCGTTAAACGTCAAGGGAGATAATTATGGTTCGGGAACGGGGAAATAACTCTATTTTACACACAATTTTGGAGACGCGCGCGCATTATTTATTAATTATTCCAAAATGTCAATAAATAGTTTTTACCGGAGCGCGCGGGGCCTGTAAAACAGACAATTTACTTTGTACGGCCTTAGATATACTTTTATATATTGTGTTAGTTTTAATTGCAGCTATAACATAAGAACTATAATGACTTGACTTAACAGATGCTTTCTAGTTTTACTTGTTAAATATACAGTAAAATAAAAACAATAACTTGACATACTGTTCTTCTCTTACCTAGTTTTAATTGCAGTTATAATATAAGAATTATATAATGACTTGAGTTAATAAATACTTTCTAGCTTTACTTGTTAAATATACAGTAAAATAAAAACAATGACTTGACATACTGTACTTCTCTTACCTAGTTTTAATTGCAGTTATAATATAAGAACTATATAATGACTTGACTTAATAAATACTTTCTAGCTTTACTTGTTAAATATACAGTAAAATAAAAACAATAACTTGACATACTGTACTTCTCTTACCTAGTTTTAATTGCAGCTATAATATAAGAACTATATAATGACTTGACTTAATAAATACTTTCTAGCTTTACTTGTGGTAACTTAAACGAAATAATAATTTTTTTTTTTCAACATAAAATTTTGTAATCATATTCATTGTATGCTTTTAGAAAGCAAATTTCAGCCACCTCACTGTATGGAGTTCAATCGTGAATTAAATGTTTATCTTTTTAAATTCTGTTTAAATATGATTTTCAACGTGTTTTTTCCAAAAACTGATAAACTAAGGTGAAACTAATAAGTTAGCCCTTTTTAAAACAAATTCAACAAAGTGCCATTCAGTAATTGGTGGATACCATAACACAATTTAATGGATAACAATTACTTTATTAAAATACATGGGACGATTTAACGATGATACTCTCGTCTTTATCAAGCAATAGTCAAAATAATAAGAAAGGGGGAATATATACTACCTTCTGACAGAACCGAGTGGACGAAGAGTTCAACCCCCATATAATTCGAGATATACCTTCCCCGGATATCAAGAATTATGATACAGTTTTTTACAATATGTTCCATCAAATAACAGCTATGACGTCATCCTTTGTTGTATTTATCCATTCTCTAGTAGAATGTATGAGTGTTGTTTGAACTACTCACTAACTGTCCACTATTTCATGAAAATTGTTCACTAAACGTCCATTATTTGTTTTTAAGCGACCATTATTATTTTTTAAAAAGTGGGTCAGTGTCATTATGAAGATGATCCCTATTGATTTTCGTGATGATCGGATAATTTTTCACCGAAATATCGCATCTGACTTACCGTTATTCACTTCTTTACCTATAGTGCAACTCGTGCTCACTCTACAGGCTATACTTCTCTATGGATTCTTTTGATTGTTTGGTGTGTGTTGATATCATTATAAAGATGTGCACTATTAAATTTAGTGATGATCCGATAATTTTCTTCAGGGATATTGCATAAAACTTTGATATTGCAGTCGTTTTCGAGTTCACATGTAGTAAGTGCTCACTCTACAGGCTACAATTCTGATTCGGATCAATATGAAAGACTTCAGTTTAGTCTACACGTAATCTTGGAACAATGATTGTTCGCTAATTCTGTATTTTTGTGAAAATATATGAATGAAACTCCCCTTTTCACTGAATTTGTTTGCTGTAGACAAGCTAAACACAAGCTAAATGTGATATTGCATCAAACTCTCATATCGAGTTTGTTTTACTGTTCATATATTGCTAACTAATTAGCTGCTGGTGGGCGTATTCGCTTGCGAGGCTTGTCGTAAGCCTATGTTTTGAAAGGTAACAAAGGTTTAAAAATATTTTTTGAATGTTATAATTTAATATTAACTACAATAATGTCTGGACATAATTATTTGAAAAACATTAGTACATTACTAAATACTTTACGACGTTTCTATCTCAACCATATATGAAATACGAAAACGATACTTACAATATCACAAGACTATTTTTCTCTTAGATTGGACCCTGCTAGAAAGATCTACAAACAAAACATACAGTACAAATATAATTGCACGAATAACCCATGTACCGTTCAAATCAGTCTAGACAGCGGTAGAATGCAGAAATCTGTTTAAAATCAACTTCAAGACTAAAATCGATATCTTAAAATAACATTCAAACGCCTCTCAACTGTGGTATTCTGATGTCATAAAAGTGGATATTGTTATATTCCCGTAAAGCACCTCTAAAAGCAAATAACTTAAATTGTATTTTCCGAAAGACCATTTTTCAACCACAACAAAATCGACTATCGCGGATGAAAAGTGATTTTTATTTTCCATTTCAAACTGGCTCAAGCCAAGACTAATTTGAAAATAGACTCAATTTTAAATCTGGCATTTATATTGATCCGATAAAGAGATCTCAGTTTTACTTACAATATGTTTAAAGTTGGTTTCCCTTATTTTCATATATATACATATATATAACATAATTGGACCGGTACTACTTATATCAATAGAAAGTAGAGGTGTCCTAATGGGAAAATACCAGATGGTCCCACAAGTCCCTAATTAACTCGTAATTAGGCTATTCATAACGGGATTTCCATCGGTAGGGTACTACCATAGGTATGTTCGTCAAGTTTCAAATGTTGTTCAAATGTTGTTGATATTTTTTTTTATCATCCAGTCTGTTAATTCGGTACATTGCTTAATATTTCCACAACAACAATGGTATTTTTGTATTCCTTTTATTATATCTAGCAAAAGACAATAAAACTTTTAAATATTACATTGTAAAAACATGAATGAATTTAAATAAGTTTTGACTCACTAATAATAAAATACAAAATCAATTCTTATACACCTTCATTCATATGACGTCATTTTGACACGTGAACAAACATGGAGTCTAAATTTAGCGTTTCAAAGCAGATCACAGTCAATGGATTCCACAAGCATTTCTACGTCCACATAGATCATTTGAACTTGAGAATACATGGATTATTCATTAGAAACCCCAATTAATCAATTATCAGTAAGCTTATTTTGGCTCTAATTAATGAGGGGAACAAACTTTAAACTACAATGCCTTCTTCTTTTGAATAATATATTAACAAACATCTGGAACTATTACCCCAAGTTATGCGAATATTTATTTGGCCGAGTTATAAGAGATAGAAAATATCTCACTATTTAAATCTTTATTTAACGGAATTTTTCTTGACGATATTCGTATTATTTAGTCTGATTTTTGTCTATTTTCTTCTAATCAATTAGATATTGGTGTATTTTAATCGATACACAACCAACATACACAAAAGCTTGTTCCATGCAAAGCACACTGGAATAATAAATCTCAGAGTATGAGATTACATAGACTCAACACCTTCAAATAACAGTCTAAAGTCAAACGAATTTTATATCGTATCTAACCAGAAGATCTTTTAACTTGCTTTTCAGCATACAAAGGGGGGGGGGGGCACTCTTAATGTCTACCCTTCAGACTACGAAATCCCACCGCAATTACTTTATTGTTTTGCTTTTCCATTCATTTATAACAATTCAAAGCAGACCGTGCCTAATGTTCCTGTTCGATAAATGTAATGCCAAGAATACGTCTTCAAAGCTCGTCTGTTGAATAATAGAACAATATCGGTTTTTAATAAAGTAAACATGGGCCGAATAGCAGGCCCCTTTTTGTACCCTCCTCTTTCAAATTTACGTATTTCTCCAATAGGACTTGTTCCTAAAAAGGATAATAAATGGCGGTTGATTCAGCATTTATCTTTTCCAAGAGGATCCGGTGTCAATGACTACATCGATCCAGAATCATGTTCGGTCACGTATGCATCTTTTGACAAGGCCATAGACATAATCGGGAATTTGGGGAAAACGCAGAGATCGCAAAAATGGACATTCGATCGGCTTTTCGGCTTATGCCCATAAATCCAACTGATTATAATTTGTTAGGCTTTAAATTACTGGACTATTTCTTCGTGGATAAATGCTTACCGATGGGTTGTGCAATATCCTGTTCCTTTTTTGAAAAATTTTCTTCCTTTTTGGAATGGTTAACAAAATTCAAGTCGGGGAACAACAACGTAGTTCATTATCTCGATGATTTTTTATTTGCGGGTACTTCTGGTTCAGATTCGTGCGAGAATCTAATGTCAACTTTCAGTGAAGAGATATAGGTGTTCCAATTGCAGAGGAAAAAAATGAAGGACCGTGTACAAAACTTACATTTTTAGGTCTCGAAATTGATACGAAATGTATGTGCGTTAGAATTCCTAAACAAAAAATTCACGAATTGAAAACTTTATTACTGGATATGCTTCCTAGACAAAAAACCACCCTTAAAGACCTACAGGTGTTGACAGGATCTCTCGATTTTTGTTCACGGGCAATTCCGTCAGCAAGGGCGTTCAACCGCCGTTTTTATGACGCTATGATGGGAGTTTTTAACCCTCGTCATCACATTCGAGTATCGGCCGAATTGCGTGAGGACATAAGATGCTGGTTGGTTTTTCTCGACATTTTAATGGAATTTGTAGATTTAGAGATTTGGAGTGGTCTGCTGATTCCGATTTAAATTTATTCACGGACAGTGCAGGCGGGTCCAAATTGGGTTGTGGTGCTGTTTTAGGTGACGCTTGGGCATGTTTGCAATGGCCACATTTTTGGGCACAGACTGCGCTTATCTGTGACATTTCCTTTTTAGAATTAGTACCTATTGTCTTGTCTTTCCACATGGGGGAAACAGTTCTCGAATAAAAGGATAATTCTTCATACCGATAATGCTGCCTTGGTTCACATATTGAATTCTAAAACGTCTAAATATAAGCGAGTAATGTATCTCTTACGAGCTTTCGTTTAACAATGTTGTATAATATTCAAGTAAAATCAGTTCATATTGAGAGGGAAACACAATAATCAGTGTGATGCAATCTCAAGATGTCAATTTAACCGTTTCTTTCAGTTGCGTACAACAGCCAATCTCGAACCAGAAAGAATACCAGACACTTTTCAAGCATTGATCTTCAATCCGAAGCTGCTGCGCTTGTAGACGCTTCTGTATCGGAAAACACAAACATTACTTATCAGGTTGCTTTGAAATGTTTTGGCACTTTTTTTTAACTAATTACGGTATCCAATCTGTTTGGCCACCTGAGCAATCTACTCTGATGAAGTTCATTTCTCATTTATCGGTAGCGAAATATTCACCGAAGACGGTCAAATCATATATTTCTGCCATTGCTGAAGGTTCTGCCCTCGGTATGTTCTTCTCTTTTTGAATCCTCTATCTTTAAAATGATGTTTTCTTTGGCATTTTTTGGATTTTTCCGCATAGGCGAACTCATTCTAAGTACAAGGCATAATTTACATTAGGTTTTACATGTGTCGAATATCCAACTGACAGATAACAATAGGACCGTGCAAATACACGTCCCGTTTAGCAAGGCTGATCAAATGGGTCAGGGGTCTGTGATCAATCTGCCGGCAACGGATAGCCCGATTTGTCCAGTGGCCGCTTATTTGGGTTTCTTAAAATTAAGGCCCAAAGTAACGGGTCCATTTTTCTGTCATTTTGGAGGTAAACCAGTTACTCGTTACCAGTTTAATTCGGTGTTCAAAAAAGCATTAATCGCGACGGGAATATCACATGATTGTTTTAAGTCCCACTCTTTCAGGATAGGCGCTGCAACGTCTGCGTCTAATGTGGGCATAAAAGATGAGGACATAATGAATTTCGGCCGATGGGGATCCAAGGCGTACAAGTCCTACATTCGTATCCCAACTAGTAGTTTAGGTTTGATTGATACGAATTATTTCCCTTGAGAGTATCTGTCGAGAATGTGTTGTAGCCCTACTCACACTTGATTTTTACTTTATTTTTTTTTTAGATGTCTAGATAAAGGTTTGGATTGTGGGTTCTTCAATAATTAAGAGAGCTTTTTGTCATGCGAGGACTTCATATGAAGGTGTTAACCTAGGGTTAAATCGATTTGGGGTCGAGTTTTGGTGGCAGGGAAAGGGTGGGATGAAATGGTCCCAGTTGTTAGCAACCCTTAGACTTTTACTTTGAGGACCCTCCACATTATTTAATGCTTCACGTCGGAGGCAACGATATTGGTTTAGTTGATTCTTGCAAACTTCGACATGCTATCGGAAGAGATCTCAAGGTTATTTTGTCTCTAATGCCTAAAACAGTATTAGTTTGGTCGCAGATACTACCCAGAATTCAGTATCGTGAGCAACAATGTTCATTAAAGCACTTGAAAAGAGTTTTAGATATAGTTGGATGTTACATAAGGTACCCCGAAATAAGTGTCAAACAAAGTGAATTATTTTCCGATCTGGTACATTTATCTAAACTGGGTAATGATATATTTATTTACAGTATACAGAGAGCATTCAATACTTCTATAAAAACAAATACTAAAGTTTCTCCTATTTCAGGCGAATTTGGACCATAGCTGGCATAGAAACGATAGCTAATTATTCGTTTCTATGTTTCACAGCGGTAATTGGTGGCGTTGACAAATTTGGCTCCATGATCAAAATTTGTCTAGTGGCGTTAATTTTACACCAATTCCGCATATTTATCTAAAACATTGAGTATCTAATTATTTATCTATCTATCTGAATTTAAAAGTAATCGCATTTTGGGAGTGTGCATAGTAATTGCATTTTGGGAGTGAGCATTGGATCCCCAGGTTCACCAGCTCGAGATTATTTTATCTTCTAGACAAGTGCAAGTGGCAGTTAAATTGTAATTATAATATTTGAGAATTATTGATATTACTTTGTGTTAATGAATTGCATATTTTACAGTTGATTTAATTTAATCGCCCGAGTTGGGTCGGTAACCTTGTATTGTGTTAATGAATTTATATTTTGACAGTTGATTAAATGAATTGAATGTACATGTATAGTTTATTGTATGGTTGCCCAATCGCCCGAGTTGGGTCGGTAACCTTGTATTAAGCCGTGGCCAAATTACGCCAAATAAAATTTTAGAATTTCAATTGTGTGTTGGTTTTCTTTGATAATTCAAGTTTTCACATGTTAGTGATAGGCTTCCATACAAGGCGTGGAGACTACATATTCTAGTACATTTATTGCTGCTATAAATTGCGCTCATGAAAAATTCATAAATCTTTTATGTAATTAGGATTCTATTGACATATTTTGCAGATGAGATTTACAAGATGATTACGCGTTCTTGGGGGTACATTCATTAATTGACGTATGCACTTACGACAGGTACAATAAAATCTATCAATTGTCTTATGATAAAGTCCCACAGTTGACATCCGTATAATGGCATACAACATGTTTTACCTCCCTGTTTTACTCCATTGGATACAGCAAAGGGCTTGATCGCCCATCATCATTTGAATCAAACATAAGACAGTGATCAGATTTTTACAAAAACTGGACAGTAATTGATCGGTTATTAACAAATAATGGACAATAATTGACCAGATTTCAACAAATAAAGGAAAGTTATTGATAAGTTTTTAACAAACATTGGACAGTAATTGATCAGTTTTTAATAAATAATGGACAGTACTTGATCAATTTGAAACCAACGACGGACAGTAATTGATCAGTTCTTAACAAATAATGGACAGTAATTGATCAGTTTTTAACCAACTATGGACAGTAATTGATCAGTTCTTATACGCCCACATCAGCGAAATCGGAAAAAAAATAGTATGAGTTCTTGCCCTTGATCTTGAATGCATCGTAAACACTCTACAACGTGCAATTCTTTACTGATTTTGATGAAACTTGGTGTGAGAATATGTTATAACTCAAGGATTAGCCCTATTGAAAATCAGCGAAATCGAAAAACATTTAGTATAAGTTATAGCCCTTGTTCTTGAAAACGCGTTCAATTTTAGCTTGTAAACACTCTTGAGAGAACAATTCTTAATGGATTTTGATGAAACTTGGCTTGAGTATTTGCTATCACCACAAGATGAAGCAAATTGAAAACCAGTTAAATCGAAAAAAAATTATTGCCCTTGTTGTTGAAAACTCGTTCAATTTTTGGCTTGTATACACTCCACAAAGAACAGTTATTGACCGAATTTGACAAAACTTGCTGAAATCGCCCAGGGATGAACCCTTTTGAAAATAGAAAATATCGAAATATATTTAATACGAATTATTGCCATTGTTCTATAAAATGTGTTGGATTTTTGCCTTGTAAATACTTTACAATTCACAATTCTTGAGCGATTTTGACCTTACTTAGCATGAGTATTTGTCATCACCTAAGGATGAATCCTATTCAGTTTAATCGAAAAATATTTAGTATCAATTATTGCCCTTGTTCTTGAAAACGCGTTCAATTTTAAGCTTGTAAACACTCTACAAAGCACAGTTATTGACCGATTTTGAAAAAACTTGTTGAAATTGTTTAATATCACTAAAGGATGAACCCTATTGAAAATCAAATATATTTAATACGAATTATTGCCCTTGCTTTATAAAATGTGTTCGTTTTTTTTTCGTGCTAACACTCTACAAGTCGAAATTCTTGAGCGATTTTGACGTAACTTGGCATGAGAATCACCTAATGATGAAACTTATTGAAAAATATTTAGTATTTAGTTATTGCCCCTTTTTTGAAAACGCGTCAAAATTTTTAGCTTGTAAACCTTCTAGAAGGCACAATGATTTACAGTTTTTGACAAAATTTGCTGAAATTGTTAATTATCACTCAAGGATGAACCCTATTGAAAACAAGAAATATCACATAATATTTGATTGCCCTTGTTAATGATTTCAATTTTTTGGCTCATAAACACTCTGCAAGTCACATTTCCTGGAACTTAGCATGAGTATGTGGAATCACCTAAGGATGAACCCTATTGAAAATCAGAGAATTTCTAAAAATATTTAATTTCAATCATTGCTCTGTTTTTTAAAAAAAAAACATCAAAATTTAAGCTCGTAACAATTTAGAAGGCACAATGCTTTACAGATTTTGACAGAACTTGCTGAAATTTTAATTATCATTCAAGGATGTACCCTATTGAAAAGAAATATCACAAAATATTTAATATGAATTATTGCCCTTGTTCTTTAAAACACGTACGGATTTTGATGAATTTTGTTGAAATTGTTTATTATTACCCAAGAGTGAATCCTTTTAACAATCAAAAATACTGAAAATCTATCAGAGTTATTGCCTTGCTATTAGGTATAATTCTTGACTGATTTTAAGGAAACTTAGTAATGTTGTACAATTACCACCCTAGAAAGAAGTATATGTATATTTTATTTTTTTATTCAAAATCAATGCTGCCAGTGGGCGTATATAACCTTGCCTGGCAAGCTATCTTTAACAATAAATGGACAGTAATTGATCAGTTTTCAACAAACAATGGACAGTAATTGATCTGTTTTTAACAAACAATGGACAGTAATTTATAAGTTTTGAATCTCCCAGATGTACAGGCCTAGGGTTGAACAAATATTTTTTTTGAGAAATGGGGTTCTGAATGGTTTCTTTCTGTTCTAATTCTGAAATTGTAAAAAATAATAACTCACCCAATGGGCGAGAAGTATAGTACCTATTAAGTACAGATTGTATTTAGTTTGCTATGGACAAGGTTGCCATTAAGGCTTAGTTGAAATCATAAGATCTTGTGCAAATTCGGTGAAATCGTAAAAATTTGTGACTTATATATTCCAGAAAATGTATGTTTTGGATGATATGAGCTCTTAAACAAAAGTTGATGAGTGTCGGTTTCTTTGAAATATACTTTAATATCTAATTTATTAGTCTCTGCTATGGAATCACCTTTAAAAACAGTAGTATCGAGAAAATCTATGCTTTTGTGACTGAAGTTGGCCTTTATTTTGATGGACGAATGGTGGTTGTTGAGGATTTCAAAGAATTTCCAAAACTGTTTTATAGAGTAAGTCCAAACCATGAAAATGTCATCTAAAAAGCGTCCATAAAAAAGTGAGTCAAATGGACAAAGGGGTAATACCTCAAGTTCCCACTCTGCCATGAAAAGGTTTGCGTACGAAGGGGCGAATCGCTTGTTAATTTGTTAATATTTGACAAATAAAAGAATGAGATTCAAAACACGGAAAATCAACAAATTGTAGCCAGTTACCGAATAATACAACACACTCCTCTATCCCGTTGTAATTATTTGGTTCACCAGTTCCCCACAACGACTCATTTACAGTTTCTCCTGTTATCAATACCAACTCTGTACCTGCAAGTGCCCTGCGTCCTCCAATATGAATATAATCGCTACCTGAAAATTGAACATTGGAAGTTATTAAAGGGATATTGCGTCTTAGCAGGAACGTAAAATTTAAGTTCTCAAGAATGATTAATATGAGTATAATATTCATAAGTAAACTTACACGGTGTCATAAAAATAATTATTGAAAAACGCTCGATCAATTTATTGTTCAATAGTCAGTGGGTCAGTGTCATTATGTAGATGAGCCCTATTGATATTTGTAATGATTGAATAATTTTTGCGGGAAATATCGTGGCTGACTTTTATCACTCCATTACCTATAGGGTGCAACTCGTGATCACTCTACAGGCTACAATTCTCTGTGGATACTTTTGATTGTTTGTATGTGTGTCGATATCATTATGAAAATGTGCACTATTAAATTTAGTGATGATCGCATAAAACTTTGATATTGCAGTCGTTTTCGAGTTCACATGTAGTTAGTGCTCATTCTACAGGCTACAATTCTTCATGGAATATTTTCATTTCAAGTTATTTCCGATTATTTTTATAGTTTTTTCATTGCATATTGTGCAGATCAATATGCAAGACTTCAGTTTAGTCTACACGTTATCTTGGAACAATGATTGATCGCTAAATCTGTATTTTTGAGAAATATATGGATGATACCTCCTTCACACTGAATTTGTTTTCTGTAGAGTGAACACAAGCTAAATGTGATATTGCATCAAACACTCATATCAAGTTGTTTTACAGTTCACATTAAGCTCACTAACTAGCTGCTGGTGGGCGTATTCGCTTGCGAGGCTTGCCGCAAGCCTATGTTTTTATACTATTTATAGCAGCAGGTATATTTACTGATTTATATATGCTCCTATTGGCCAAGTTCTTTCCATGACGCAGTATCCCTTAAACATGGAATTGAGGCTTATCACATTAACGGATGTTAACACTAGATTGAGGATCATTACAATGAGATGTGTTAACACTGCAATGTCTATGACTCCGTATGTTTTACATATCTTGATCCCTACATTTTACGCTAGCATAATATATAACTTCCCCCTGTTAAATTCCGTGTACATTCAATTCATTTTCATAATGCCCCGTATCAACAACCGTTTGACAGACGCCAAACACAATTCGCGAACCAAACTAACATCTGACAATGATGAGGGTGTTGTTCATGAAGATTGAGTGAGTTAAAAATTAAACTTACCCGTATATAAAGATCGCGCATTAGTCAAATCTTGTCGAGTATAAAGTGAGCCTAAATGTCCACCATCTTCACGACATGTAGATTCAGCGTATTCCCACTGTTTATTGTTTGAAAAGTATTTTAAACAATATCCTTGGTCTGGAAATATCGTGTATCCTTTCTCTGAACAATAGTTAGTATCTGAAATAAATATATGTGAATAAACGTATGTTATCCAAAATTGAATACTCGCTTGGAATTGGACATATATAGTTCATAAACTTACTTGGTTTATATCCAAATATATATATATCGTCGATGAGGTTTCAAAAATTCGTATATCAGTAAATTATGCCTTACAATTTTTTTACAGGAAAGACAAAAAACTGATTATCTTTTTTTCTATAAATAATAGAATCTGCAACTTTAAATATAGGCGTATAATATGATTAGGTTACGTTATTTTATGTTGTGTTGTGATCAGTAAAGCCTCCGCCCAGTAATTAGATAAGATAAAACTTTATTAAAATATCAAAGTATTAATCATATTCGAACAAATTTTATTATTTTGCAAACGCAAACATTAAAACAACATCTACTCAACAAAATGGAAAGCCTTAAATGCTCCACTCAAAGAATTTTGTGGGTCTTCTGGAACAAATTATTATTACAGATGATAATCTTTGGGTATAACTTTTTTTATTTCCTGAAGATGGGCATATTTTGAGGCTTTGATTTTGACTGGGCAGTCATATAATGGCGGAATTTCAACAGGATTTTCAATCAAGGATGAGTATTTTTTGTTTCTTCTGTTAAAGTCAGAAAATTCATCTGAAAACTTAAGTTTATATTGAACGTTTCCATCAGCATACTTCAAAACACGAATATCAGTAACTACTGGATCGCCAACGCGTGCACCGGGTCGAATAGTTGTGTAATAATCCAATAAACTGTGCTTTTTGAAAAAGTTTGTTTCAAGACAAGATATTTAACTCGATATGGGTTTACTGATCTCGCAGATTGAATAAAATCCACATAGTTTTGTGGGATGTATATTGGCTTTCCTTTCAATTTCATTTCTATTGTATGGTGCACAGAATCGCACTCCATTTGAGTATGACCCCTTTCTAAATATTTCTGTGAGATCATGATATTTTTTCCGAGGCTTTTCTGAGAAGAATGAGAAGTACGACATTTCTATTTTGGTAGGTACATCCGTCACTGTATATGATCAGCTCTGTTGTTTCAGAGTCCAGTTCGTCTATGTAGTCTGCAAGGCAGGAAGCAAATGTATTAGCATTGAGGTCTCCAATACTCTCGTGCCAGAAATAATTGATTGCATTTTTACTAGCCAAATCGAAATAGTGTAATTATGACACCCTAGTTTGGTCTTATAATACATTGTGCTAGCATTAACTAAAGGACATAACAAGAGAGATTGGAGATCTAATGTTACTACTTTCACTGACGAATCATTTTCAGCTCTTAGTTTGTCTTGGGCCTTCTCATTTCGAGCATCTATTTTGCGAGCCACATGAATGTTATATTCGTCTTCTGAGATGTTCCCCACTTCATAGGCACAACAGGTATCGCATTTATCCTTTTTGGGACGATGGAGTGCTAAATTCATGTCATCGAAAACACTTCGAAAGGCTTTTCTGCGTAGAGGCTCTTTAACATTCTACAATTATCGACATACACTTTTAATAGTTCGGAAAAATTGGTAAATACTGGTTCCAAGTAAAGTTTCGTGGAAGATGAACGACAATAACGGGATGGGAGCTTGGATAAGTCAGATAAAAACTGTTTAGCTACCAAAACTTTCTCTTCACGAGCGGGGTGGTGCTTTCTCTGACGGACAGTCTGTCCCGTCGGCATACCGTCTTGAAGTTTTCCAATCCATTTGTACATTGTGGTGTCTTTTATATCCAATGTAGCTAAAAACATATTTCTACACACAGGAACTCTTTCATCACCTCTTTTTAGAAAATATCGGAATGACAACTTCTTTCGACTCTGTTCAGAATTCTTCTTTTGATCTGTCATTTCTACCTTATCCACCATACTACCAACAAAAACCTTCTTCTCATCCCATGACATATTATGCCAATACTTGGCATGAATCGAACAACGATCATCGTCGCTAAAAGTTGAACATTTCTTGTTAATATCACACAATTTAGAACATTGGCGAGGGTGTAATTTGCGACCAGACCTGTCAGATGAGAGATCGTATTTACCACTTTCATTCATTTTTACCCCTTTGTAAGATTCACCTTTCATTCTAAGGGATTTATTTATATTTCTCAGCCAAGTGTTTGGTTTTGCCCTCTTTGGAACGTGTACATTTCGTTTGTGATTTAGTTATTTCAGTAGAGATAGTTTCGTCATTAATTTCAAAGGAATCCGAGGAAAGTGATTCAACGCTGCCATCAGAACTAATTGAAAACAATCTTCGTTTCTTTACAGGTTTCCAGCTAGGATCATGGTCATCATCGTCAAAGTCACTTTCGCCAGATTCATTATGAAGAGCATTTCTTTTAACAGGTGTAACTGTCGAGCCCTTAATTCTATACGTACGCGAATCAGGTGAAGCTGTTTTTGGTTGAGATCCTACGGTAGTTTTATATAGAGGGGGGGGGGGAAACTACTATCTCGTAGTTCCGGGAAAGCACGGGCCTAGGAATCAGACCTAATTTTTATTTCCTCGCACCGATCGGGATTCGAACCCACGGCACCTAGTCGCCTAGCAGACGACAGTCCAAATCGCTAACCACTGAGCCATTCACCACCCTCAGTTGAGGTCTTAGTTGAGGTAAGTGAAGTTGAAGTACGGGGAACATCCAGGTGAGAAACAGTCCTAGTTGAGGTAAGTGAAGTTGAAGGACGGGGAACATCCAGGTGAGAATCAGTCCTAGTTGAGGTAAGTGAAGTTGAAGGACGAGGAACATTCAGGTGAGTATCAGTCCTAGTTGAGGTAAGTGAAGTTGAAGGACGAGGAACATCCACGTGAGTATCAGTCCTAGTTGAGGTAAGTGAAGTTGAAGGACGAGGAACATTCAGGTGAGTATCAGTCCTAGTTGAGGTAAGTGAAGTTGAAGGACGAGGAATATTCAGGTGAGTATCAGTCCTAGTTGAGGTAAGTGAAGTTGAAGGACGAGGAACATCCACGTGAGTATCAGTCCTAGTTGAGGTAAGTGAAGTTGAAGGACGGGGAACATCCAGGTGAGAAACAGTCCTAGTTGAGGTAAGTGAAGTTGAAGGACGGGGGACATTCAGGTGAGAATCAGTCCTAGTTGAGGTAAGTGAAGTTGAAGGACGAGGAACATTCAGGTGAGTATCAGTCCTAGTTGAGGTAAGTGAAGTTGAAGGACGAGGAACATCCACGTGAGTATCAGTCCTAGTTGAGGTAAGTGAAGTTGAAGGACGAGGAACATCCACGTGAGTATCAGTCCTAGTTGAGATAAGTGAAGTTGCAGGAAGAGGGATAGTTTTAGATAGAGGGGGGAAACTACTATCTCGTAGTTCCGGGAAAGCACGGGCCTAGGAATCAGACCTATTTTTTTATTTCCTCGCATCGATCGGGATTCGAACCCACGGCACCTAGTCGCCTAGCAGACGACAGTCCAACTCGCTAACCACTGAGCCATTCACCACCACCAGCCATTTTCCTGAAAGGCAAAACATTATCGATAAATAACAAAAACAAAAATGCTTATATTCAGAGTAGCAATCCTTTTCTAAACAAAGTATCAAGACAAAAGTTCGTATATCATGAATTAATGCTGAATAACAGCATAAACGAATAGTTGTTTATGTTTATATGGCACAGGGCATAGAGTACTTTAAACATTATCGGACAGCATGGGCCATTGAGTACTATTGTTACAAATTGTCAGTTCTAAATATCGTAATGCCACCAAATTCACATTCTTGTACTGACTATTCAATTGTTTTTAATTGTTTTTTAAAATGGTATTCATTCTGATATGATTATCATAACTTTAGATTATTTCAGGTTACAA
Organism: Nipponacmea schrenckii; assembly: GCA_030562195.1. Classification (NCBI taxonomy): domain Eukaryota; kingdom Metazoa; phylum Mollusca; class Gastropoda; family Lottiidae; genus Nipponacmea; species Nipponacmea schrenckii. The sequence goes on along the minus strand of JAUJPP010000005.1, from coordinate 18,214,741 downwards.
AAATTATATATTCTTACCTTAAAACAGAATTTAATATCAATCCTAGGCTTGACGTGGGTTTTAACGAGGTGTCACCGTAACATGAGTAATATACGAGATTTTGCACGAAAACAAAATGAACCAATGAATATACGTTGATTTGTCATATGAATATTTAATCATTTCTAATTGGCCTAGGGATGGGATACGAGACCCAGATGAAAATGTGGAGAATGACGCAAAGAAAAATCTTATTGGAAAAAGTGATATTCGCATTTTTAAGCCTATACGCATTTTTGATAGCTCATCGACGATACATATGAATATATAACATTGTAATTTGCGGGTAGTATAAAACTTGGAAAAGCGACATTTCTATGGTTTTTCTCTCAAATAAATTAAAACTTTAGATTTTTACCAAATCTAGTGAAACATGTGCCTGAACGGATAAAAATCAAACCCTTAACATTTATTTTAAAAAAATACTGTAAAAATGTAAGCAAATAAACGCCTAATTCCAGGGAAATATGTCTCTTACTAAGATTTACTTAGTTTACACTATTGAGGGAAAGATCTACCAGAAACATAATGACTATACAATACACTGGTTGCTCTAAAGGTGTTGTACAGAGAGCTTTATTTATCAAAGACACGAAAATATATAACATACCTTGATAAATGGTCCAAATTGAAGAGTTAGCCGTTATCGTTCCAGATATCTCACCAGCCTCCGCATAAATTGGTGCTAAACAATAACAATCTTCTCCTTGAAAATGAATCTGATCCCAGTTGTAAAGAGGCCAACATCTAGCTATACAGCGAATTACACTAGACGTTTGTATCAAACTATAATAATTTAAAGTAACTGGTCCAGTGTAGATAAGTTTTTACCAATATGTTCCCTTAGTGAAACACGATGATTTCGATATAAAAATTGTTAAAATAAAAAACCAAATGCAGTAGTCTGTAACCATTATGTCAGTGAAAAGTAGAAAGTGTTTGCATATCAGCAAACTAAAGCTCCGATCTGTTATACCTTGGTTGACTACAAAAAAATGTTAGTTTTAAATTCACTGATTTAAACGTAATGAATATTCAAGTCACTAAACAAACAAGGTAAAGTAGTGTTTTTAAAAAGTTACAAAGGTTTAAAAATATATATTTGTATTTGCATCATTCAATAACTTTTGAATATTATTATTTACGCCTAATATTAACTACAGTAATATCTAGACACATTTATATGAAAAACTTTACTTAATTAAATAATTTTATTCTCTAATTTCTAAATACCATTCAAGGAAGTTGTTACTTTAAATAATTCACATCATATTTGAAATATGAAAACGATACTTACAATATCACAAAACTATTTTTCTCTTAGATCGGAACCTGCTAGAAAGATCTACAAACAAAACATACAGTACAAATATGATTGCACGAATAACCCATGTACCGAACAATTCAATATAGGCAGCGGTAGAATGCAGAAATCTGTTTAAAACCGACTAAAATCGATATCTTAAAATAACATTGTCAAACGCCTCTCAACTGTCGTATTCTGATGTCATAAAAGTGGATATTGTTATATTCCCGTTAAACACCTCGGTGGTTATAAATAACTAAAATTGTATTTTCCGAAAGACCATTTTTCAACCTCAACAAAATCAACAATTGAAGACGAAAGGTGATTACGGGTTAATATATTCCGTTTGAAACTGGCTCAATATTTCGAAATTATATCACACTACAGTGATGAGGGCCAACAACTTGCTTGTAAACAATTAGATATTAATGTATTTACCCGATACACACCGACCAACACACACAAAACCTTGTTCCATACAAAGCACACTGGAATAATAAATCGTAAAGTATGAGATTACATAGAATCGACACCTTCATATAATAGTCTAAAGTTAGAAAATACAATCGCTTGTCTAATTTATCGATGGTAGTTTCGCATACATAAACCTCGGGTCAAACAAGCCGATACCCTAGAAATCAAGTTAATCGCTGATCGTCCACCTTTTTATAGATTTCATGTGCTATGTTCAGGAAAGCTGAAAAAAAAATTTTGGTTGGGAATGTTAGACAATTGTCTTTAGATAGATGTTAATAAGTACAGGTAACGAAAGCTTTATATAGCGCCATTGTTATGTGTCAAACCTGTAACTGTACAATCAACGATAAGTACAGGTAACGAAAGCTTTATATAGCGCCATTCTTTTGTGTCATACCTGTAACTGTACAATCATCGATAAGTACAGGTAACGATAGCTTGATATAGCGCCATTCTTTTGTGTCATACCGTACCTGTAACTGTACAATTAACGATAAGTACAGGTAACGATAGCTTGATATAGCGCCCTTGTTTTGTGTCATACCTGTAACTGTACCATGGACTTTAAGTGAATGTGATAAATTAATTTTAATCGACTTTCACTGGCATCGGGATTAGACCCTAGATTCCACTATCACGGTCCTATATTATATAATTCTAGGTTAGACGGGCAATGTTCAGGTAATGTGATAGGTCGAGATTTAATATGCTAGCGTAAAATGTAGGGATCAAGGGAAGCAAAGAAGACAACTTCATTATTGTAACTATGTAATGTCTCCCTGAAGATACTACTGAAACATGCAGGAGATAAAAGTTTGGTGTTATTTTGTTATTTACTTCATATATATATATATTTTAGCAATAGATACAACTCACTAATTAAAAGGCGAATCGAAAAAATCGAAAGAAAACATTGATGAAAAAACAAAGACACTAAATGTAAAGTTATAAATAAATCCTCAAAAGAACTAACAGCCGCTCAAAAAACGTTATTGTCAAAAGGTTTCAAGTTTGTACCGACTAGAAGAAAAGTAGACATGGGAAAACTTAGAGCAGATTTGATAGTATGGGAAAGACGAATGCGTCTTCGCGAATACTTTTTTGAAGAAAACGAAGAAAAAGAAAATTGCCCTCGAATATTCAAAATTCAAAAAACCAAGTAATTTCACCCCTTCACCCGGAAGAGAAGGATGGCTAGATGAATATACACAAACTATAAAAGATGAAATATTGAGCAGATTGAGGCGAAAATTTAAAATGAACATTACAACGGAAGAAGAAAAGGCAATGCGAGAACTGATATCTGTTGATAGCATTGTGATACGATCAAGCGATAAATCCTTCGGCGTTGTTATAATGAATACAAAAGACTACAAACTAGCAGTTGAAATAGAATTAAGTAACAACGACACCTACAGAGCAAGAGATAAAGATCTCACACAGAAAAATGAAAATAAAGTCAAGATACTTGTTGAGAATCTATGTAAAAGAGACATAATTGATAAAGACATGAAAAATATCTACTACCAAAAGGAACATGCCCTGGAAAGGTACAAGCAAATCCAAAATTACACAAGAAAAATCATCCAGTACGAACACTTATTAATGGACGGAACCATTCGACAGAAAAGTTCGCAGAAATTGTCATAAACGAACTTTCTGAAAATGTTAGAAACTTATCAAGTTTTAATAAAGACACGACAGATTTTTTAAACAAATTAAATAAAATTCAACAGCCATTACTAGAGAACGGAATAATGTTTTGTTTAGATGTTACTAAACTATATCCATGTGTACCACGAAAAGAAACACGAGAAGCATGTAAAACAACATTAGAAACTCGATCGAATACATCAATACCAACTGAAGGTGTCCGTGAAACGGAAAACACTTTTTACAAACAGAAGGATCAGCTATCGGTTCCCATCTGTGTATGAATTATGCATGTACCTACCTCGGACAATGGGACGAAAACTTATTCGAGAAGAATGATTTACAACCGTATTCATATTGGGGATATACTGATGACATCTGGGGAATATGGGTTCACGGTTTAGAAGAGTTAAAAAGATTTAATGAATTGTCAAATAGTTTACATCCACGAATCCAAACTGAATTGCGTTACTCAACTGAAAAAATCGAGTTTCTAGACGTTTTTGTATCCATAGAAAATGGAACACTGAAAACAGATTTTTATACAAAATCAACAGATATGCACCAATACTTACATGTCTCGTCGAGCCATCCAAATTCAGTCAAAAATGCTATACCATATAATATGGACTAGGCGTTCGAGTTAAAAGATTCTGCTCAAGAGAAGAAGACTACAGCAAAAGAAGACAAGAAATCAAAACGCACATGCAAAAACGAGGATATAACAATTGAAGATCAATTGAAAAAAGTCGACATATTAAACAGGGACAATCTTTTAAACTACAAGACGAAGAAAGAAAACAGTAGAGTACCTTTAGTTTTTACTTTTTCCAACGCGCTGCCAAATATACACTCCATTCTCAAAAATTTTTTGAAAATTCTGTCCAATCTAACAAACGAAAGAAAATATTCTCCGATCCGCCAATCGTAGCGTTCAAACGAGATGTTGGTACATAAGAAACATAACTTATTATTTTACAAACAGATTTATGGCTGTCAACCATGTGGGAAACATTGTGCATTGTGTTCACATATAAATGAAACCAAAGTATTCTATGATAACACCGGAAAGGAATATAATATTCAGGGACACATAAACTGTAAATCCGTGAGTGTCGTATATGCAATAATTTGTACGAAATGCGAAAAAGCTATATATGTAGGACAAACAGCCGATACACTGTATCAAAGGATGTAATTAAATTTTTAAAAAATAAGAACAAATAAAACAGATGACCCAGTAGCAAACCACTTTATTCAACATAACCATTCGGCTGATAATCTGAAAGTCACTGCAATAGAAAGAGAATTTGGCACCGAAATTTACCGAAAAACTAAAAAAGCCTTCTGGATCAAGAAATTAAAACGGTCTTAACACCATGTACGAACGAAAGTAGAACGTGAAAATTATGAACGTCAAAATATAAACAATTTTGTAACGTTATGTATCCAAGCGACGTTAATGTTGTTTCAATTTTGTAATTTTATTTCAATGAAAAAGGCTGTGATGGTCGAAACGTTTTGGAAACTTGTGTTTTTATTATACAATTAATTAGACCGAATCATCTAGTCTCTCGCTGCCTTCAGCAGAGAGACAGAAGACCTAAGTATGAAAATATCGTGAAATATTCGTCTTCCTGAGTTTGTTTTTATCGTAAAGTTACAATTTTCCTGTATGTTAATAGGTTAGCTACATACCAACCCCCTATTGGACAGAATAAACCACTGATTGTTGACTGTAATCTAAGTTGAAATATTCAAGCGTAGAGCTATTTTTAAGATGGTTGCCATTTTAAATAAGTCATTGAAAATTTCAGCCAATCAGAAGACTTGTCTCAACAAAATTGATAAAGATGGCGACTTTGATTGTGTAAAAATAGCCGCCTGATGAAACATTTATCGAATTTGCACACAATTACATAATGTCATTTTGATGAAAGGTACATATTAACCCACAATTATCTTTTACTTTACAAAATTTACTGTTTTCAAAGGTCTAAAGGAAGAATTACAAAATTTCGTGTTCTCAACAGGCTTGGTCGTCTGTCTCTAAAATACGTAGTATTATTTAGAGTCAACATGTCGGTCTAACAATTAATCAGAGACTTTATATATATACATCAAGTAAATAACAAATTAACACATACAGTAGAACCTGTATTCAGAGACCACTCAAGGGAATATTCAAAAACGGTCGCTGAATGAAGTTGGTCTCTTTAAAGAGGAACTGCAAGACCATTTTGGTTTGAAATTTTAGAAACGATAGGATCTTATTTTTAACCTAACCTAACCCTAACAATAATGTAACAAAATAAAAAAAATAAAAAACTGTTTTGCGAGAAAATAGTTTATCAAATGTCACGACATGGTAAAGATTAAGAAACTTTTGATGGTAATCTATACTATTAGATTCGGTGAATTGTGTCATATGTTGGACATTGGATTAGGATATGTTTGAACTTAAGCTCTCGAGTGGTGAGGTGAGTTTGTTGCTGCATTCTGTAGTTTTTTTGTAAATGGAATTTTAGTAAGAACATAACTCACGTCGCATATATGCACCCGTGGCGTTTGAAGAGGTTTAAGTGCCATTCAATAATTGGTGGATACCATAACTTGACACAATTTAATGTATAACAATTACTTTATTAAAATACAATGGACGATTTAACGATGATACTCTCGTCTTTATCAAGCAATAGTCAAAATAATAAGAAAGGGGGAATATATACTACCTTCTGACAGAACCGAGTGGACGAAGAGTTCAATCCCCATATAATTCGAGATATACATGTACCTTCCACGGATATCAAGAATTATGATACAGTTTTTTCCAATATGTTCCATTAAATAACAGCTATGACGTCATCCTTTGTTGTATTTATCCATTCTCTAGTAGAATGTATGAGTGTTGTTTGAACTACTCACTAACTGTCCACTATTTCATGAAAATTGTTCACTAAACGTCCATTATTTTTTTTTAAGCGACCATTATTATGTTTTAAAAAGTGGGTCAGTGTCATTATGAAGATGATCCCTATTGATTTTCGTGATGATCGGATAATTTTTCACCGAAATATCGCATCTGACTTATCGTTTTTCACTTCTTTACCTATAGGGTGCAACTCGTGCTCACTCTACAGGCTATAATTCTCTATGGATTCTTTTGATTGGTGTGTGTTGATATCATTATAAAGATGTGCACTATTAAATTTAGTGAGGATCCGATAATTTTCTTCAGGGTTATTGCATAAAACTTTGATATTGCAGTCTATGGAACGCCGTAACTGCCTTCTGTTAGTATTTTTGCAGTATCAGCATCTTTTTGTATTATCAGCATCATCTTTTCGTATTATCATCTTTTTCGGTTATCATCTTTTCGTATTATATGCATCATCTTTTTGCAGTATAAGCATCTTTTTGTATTATCAGCATCATCTTTTCGTATAATCATCTTTTTGTATTATCATCTTTTTGTATTATCAGCATCATCTTTTTGTATTATCAGCATCATCTTTTCGTATAATCATCTTTTTGTATTATCATCTTTTTGTATTATCAGCATCATCTTTTTCTATTATCATCTTTTTGCATTATAAGCATCATCTTTTTGCAGTATCAGCATCTTTTTGTATTATCAGCATCATCTTTTCGTATTATCATCTTTTTGTATTATCATCTTTTTGTATTATCAGCATCATCTTTTTGTATTATCATCTTTTTGTATTATCATCTTTTCCGTTACTGGCCGTAGGTTTACGGAAATCAACGTTAATCTTCGTAAAATGTCGACGTCAAGAAGATGTTGTAGACTAGGTTAATGGGACGCAACTTTTATTTTGTCAAATTGGATACCATTTTAGAAAATTTACACCTTTCATTGCATACGCCTGCCTTTCAAAGAGAAAAAATAACTCCTGATTTAGTTTGCCATTTGTCCAGATATGATATGGAATGCCTTGGGATATCAAATTCTTCAGATATGATGAAAATCGGAACAGAATGTATTAAATATGCCCAGTCAGAATGCAAACACAACAGAATTGTTTTGAATCAAAACAATTGTTAGAGAGTTTATTAGACTCTGGTTTCAAAATATCTGAAATTTCAAAGTTGCTGTCTGTATCGGCGAATGGCATTTTTTGACTTATCCGTTCGCAGTTTTACTCATATTAACGATACTGAGTTAAAATCTGAAGTCAATGATGCATTTTCAATTTCCAAGAAGTGGGGAAAATATGTTGAGACAAATCCAATATCAAAAGGGAATTAACATTAACATTACATGAAGATTTAACCATATGGTATTAAAAAAAAACTGGTGAAATAGAAATATTCAAATTCTTTTATTCATAGCACAAATAGTTAACGATAGCAAATTTAGTGTCACACAAATGATTTTGACATTGTTGGAGAATTAGCTGCAATACGATTCTCAATTTTCTCTTCATGCCAGACTTTGTCAGAACACATTTAAAAACCGTAGCATTTTCATTTTTCTAAACCCCCGTGAAAATAGAACTTCTGACCTCCAACAACCTACATCAGACTCACTTTCAACTTCATACGTGATTCCCAACGTCCTAAATCTGATTACCATGTCCGACTTCCTATTGCTTCCAACCTTTTGACTTCCTACCTCTGAATCTATATTCCTTCAGGCTTAAATATTTGACTGTTTACTGCCCCCACCCCACCCCCTTTAAACCGCTTTCTACATCAGACCATCATTTTTTACTTTCTACATTTCTACTTCTGCGAGTTCTTACTTCCAACTTCTACTGCTACCTTTTAATCAGTATTAGAGAAACATCTGTAAATGCCATCACTAAATTCATCGGAGACTGCTGACTCATTAACCTAGTCTACGGCATCTTATTTACGTGGACTTCTTACGAAGATTACCGTTGATTTCCGCAAACCTACGACCAGATACGGAAAAGATGATCATACAAAAAGATGATAATACAAAAAGATGATGCTGATAATACAAAAAGATGATAATACAAAAAGATGATACTGATAATGCAAAAAGATGATAATACAAAAAGATGATAATACGAAAAGATGATGCTGATAATACAAAAAGATGCTGATACTGCAAAAAGATGATGCATATAATACAAAAAGATGATAATAGAAAAAGATGATAATACGAAAAGATGATGCTGATAATACAAAAAGATGCTGATACTGCAAAAATACTAACAGAAGGCAGTTACGGCGTTCCATAGCAGTCGTTTTCGAGTTCACATGTAGTTAGGATCGATATGCAAGACTTCAGTTTAGTCTACACGTAATCTGTATTTTTGTGAAAATATATGAATGATACTCGGGAATATAACAATATCCACTTTTTAATGACATCAGAATACGACAGTTGAGAGGCGTTTGACAATGTTATTTTAAGATATCGATTTTAGTCTTTGAAGTTGATTTTAAACAGATTTGTGCATTCTACCACTGCCTAGACTGAATTGTACGGTACATGGGTTATTCGTGCAATCATATTTGTATTGTATGTTTTGTTTGTAAATCTTTCTAGTGATATTTTAAGTATCGTTTTCGTATTTCATATATAGTTGAGATAGAAATGTCGCAAAGTATTTAGTAAAGTACTTAATTAACTCGTAACTCGGCTATTTATGACGGGATTTCCATCGGTAGTTTCAAATGTCGTTCAAATGTTGTTGATATTTTTTTTTTATCATCCAGTCTGTTAATTCGGTACATTGCTTAATATTTCCACAACAACAATGGTATTTTTGTATTCCTTTTATTATATCTAGCAAAAGACAATAAAACTTTTAAATATTACATTGTAAAAACATTATGAATGAATTTAAATAAGTTTTAACTCACGAATAATAAAATACAAAATCAATTCTTATACACCTTCATTCATATGACGTAATTTTGTCACGTGAACAAACATGGAGTCTAAATTTAGCGTTTCAAAGCAGATCAGGGTCAATGGATTCAACAAGCATTTCTACGTCCACATAGATCATTTGAACTTGAGAATACAATGTACATGGATTATTCATTAGAAACCCCAATTAATCAATTAGTAAGCTTATTTTGGCTCTAATTAATGAGGGGAACCAATTTTAAACTACAATGCCTTCTTCTTTTGAATAATATATTAACAAACATCTGGAACTATTACCCCAAGTTATGCGAATATTTATTTGGCCGAGTTATAAGAGATAGAAAATATCTCACTATTTAAATCTTTATTTCACGGAATTTTTCTTGACGATATTCGTATTATTTAGTCTGATTTTTGTCTATTTTCTTCTAATCAATTAGATATTGGTGTATTTTAATCGATACAAAACCAACAAACACAAAAGCTTGTTCCATGCAAAGCACACTGGAATAATAAATCTCAGAGTATGAGATTACATAGACTCGACACCTTCAAATAACAGTCTAAAGTTTGAAAATACAATCACTTGTTTGATTTATCAATGGTATATGTTTTGTTTGAAAATCTTTCTTAGATTCTGGTGGTTCTGATAAGAACCATTCTTCTCGAATTCTCAAAAAACACGGTGTTTTCTACTCCCTGTTTTCTTCAGAACTGCTGTTATCGTCTTCGCAATCGGTGATAACCATGAATCTGATCTTCTGGCGAAAGTAGAGAACCATGTCAAATTCTTAGCGTCTTAGCGAGCGTATGCGCATTTCTAACACCCTCGAAACCAGACATTCTCAAACGAATTTTGTATCGAGTCTAACTTGAAGATATTTTAACTTGCTGTTCAGCATACAAGGGGGGGGGGGCACTCTTAATGTCTACCCTTCAGACTACAAAATCCCACCGGATTTACTTTATTGTTTTGCTTTTCCATTCATTTCTAACAATTCAAAGCAGACCGTGCCTAATGTTCCTGTTCGATAAATGTAATGCCAAGAATACGTCTTCAATGCTCGTCTGTTGATGTTGAATAATAGAACAATATCGGTTTTTAATAGGCTACACCATATAAAGACCCTTTGAGAAATTGAATTTGGCTGCAAGTCTTTAAGAGTTTCGATCTTGGAAGTGGGTCTGGCAACTGTTTATGCTATTGATTGTATGTCTGTGAAATGATGAAGGTAGAAGTTCGTGATTTAACATGGAAACAAATGGCAAATCATCGATCTGAGTCGGATCAGTGATCATATTAAAGACATGATCAACAATTCGTAAACCTCATTTTCAGACAAGATAAGCTTGTGAAAGAAAGAAATTGAATTTTTAGTTTGAGGTTTATGCGATTATCGTGCAATTCTACCCATACTTTGAGATTGAGAGAACTTGACCTTTAGTACAGCTAACAAGAAACGTTTTCGAAACATTTTATTTTGGCTTTTTTTCTGCTTTTTTTTAACATTTAACAAATAACGTTTTTGAAATGTTTTGAACATGTTTAAAATATATGTTTTTGTTACGCTGCAATAAAATCAATTATTGTAACATTATATTCATGTTTTAAAGACGTTTTCAAATACGTTTTCCTTGGTCCGTTTTCTGTTGTTAAATTGAAATGTTGTGAAAACAACTAAAACACGTTTAAAACAAATGTTTTCTTACTCATTTGTAAAACAGTTTAAACAAACGTAATAAGAACATAACGAAACATTATTT
>JAUJPP010000005.1:18167019-18203133 GCA_030562195.1 Nipponacmea schrenckii | reverse complement strand
CATTAACCGTTACGGAAGGTGTGACCTAATTATTTAATGACTTTGAAAACTAGGTCAAATGATATTCAATATATTGTCTAGATGTAGGTAATTGCAAATTTAGCCTACATAATATTTTAAGGCTCTCGAAATACGTTCATAATTGTAAGCAATTCTAGTTTTTTTGTTTTTTTTTTTGTAATTCTTGGATGAGTTTGCAGACAAACTGGTAAAAGGTGCAGAAATTCTAAATCTACAGTTGATCTTAGAATGATTTCTATTATCAAATAAAACAAAACCGGAAGTTCTATCTCTGACAGGAAGTGAGAACCGGAAGTTGAGGTTTTTTTGCTTTAGCAAGTTTGTTTTCAGTTCGATTTTGACCGGATTTTCAGATTTGAAAACTTCAATGTATTTGTCAACTAACAATTATAGGTTTTATGCAATTAGGTTAAATATTTTACCCACGATTTGCAATTCAATATTCAAGGGTCATCGGCAAAAATTTCAGACCGTGATTTCTCCTTTAATATAAATGGTAAAATTTTGAAACTTTACCAGTTGATAGGCGATATGATTTTAATTTTTGAAAAAATGTGAAAAAAAAAATTCTACATCCGGTTTAGCCTCAAATGACGTAATTACGTAACTTCCGGTCTATAACTGCTAGGTGAAAAGTGAAAACTGTTTTATAAATAACTTGTCAATAGTAATTGATTTGACCTAAATAATAAGGTCAAGCTGCCATATCGGCCGCCATTTTGAATTTTTGTTACAATTCTTAAATCCGAAATTCAGACACTACTGATAGACCGATTTTGATGAAATTTAGCACATAGATACAATGGATCATTATCTACCTTTTCTTGGAGACCGATTTTCAAATTTCGTATTTTCTTTCGAATTATTTAAATTTCGATTTTTTCAAAATTAGGTCACTTTAACGGCTACGGAAGGTGTGACCCACTTAATCTATGACCTTGAAAATTAGGTCAAATAATATTCAATATATTGTCTACGAGTAGATATTTTTTAATTTGGCTTACTTAAAAAATTCATAGAGATAAGTGTACTTAAATACAGCAAAAATTGATAATTTTCATATTTTCGCCATCATTAACCGTTACGGAAGGTGTGACCTAATTATTTTATGACTTTGAAAACTAGGTCAAATGATATTCAATATATTGTCTAGATGTAGGTAATTGCAAATTTAGCCTACATAATATTTTAAGGCTCTCGAAATACGTTCATAATTGTAAGCAATTCTAGTTGATATTGAATTTCCTTTATTGATTATTGCTTTAAATATTAAGACAAGGAACCAGCTGCAAAAATATTTCAAAATGAATGAAATCTTTTGATGTTTTAGTGAAAAAATTACTGTTGCTAACAAGTGTTTATATTTAATTTTGTGATTATTTTCTACTTTTTTTGTTTTCAGAAGGCACCTAAAAAAAGTTTAGAATCTGAGTTTCCAGAAGAAGTAGAATGAATGATGAATGATTAAAAATTTTATTTTATAAAGCCTACTCTTATTTTTTACCCATTTTTATACGCCCACCAATATATTGGGGGCGTATATTGTGATCACCCTGGCGGTCCGTCGGTCTGTCGGTCCGTCGGTCCGTTCACATTTATCTCGTGCTCACTCTACAGGCTACAATTCTTTATGGAATCTTATGATTTTTTTTTGTGGGTCAGTATCAGTATGAAGATGATCCCTATCGATTTTCGTGATGATTGGATAATTTTTCATCGAAATATTGCGTCTGACTTAGCGTTTTTCACTCCATGAGCTATAGGTAGCAACTCGTGCTCAATTCTTTATGGATTCTTTTGATTTTTATTTTGTGGGTCAGTGTCATTATGAAAATGATCCCTATTGATTTTCGTGATGATCGAATAATTTTTCACCGAAATATTGCGTCTGACTTGGCGTTTTTCACTTCATGAGGTATAGGTAGCAACTCGTGCTCACTCTACAGGCTACAATTCTTTATGGATTCTTTTGATTTTTATTTTGTGTGTCAGTGTCATTATGAAGATGATCCCTAATGATTTTCGTGATGATCGGATAATTTTTCACCGAAATATTGCGTCTGACTTAGCGTTTTTCACTCCATGAGGTATAGGTAGCGTTTTTCACTCCATGAGGTATAGGTAGCAACTCGTGCTCACTCTACAGGCTACAATTCTTTATGGATTCTTTTGATTTTTATGTTGTGTGTCAGTGACATTATGAAGATGATCCCTATTGATTTTCGTGATGATCGGATAATTTTTCATCGAAATATCGCGTCTGACTTATTTTAAACCGAAATATTGTGTCTGACTTCCGCTTTTTCACTGTATTAGCAAAACTGTGCTCACTTTACAGGCAGTATTTCGTTTTGGATACTTATGAAAAAACTAGCAGTGATGCAAAGTTTGCCTAAAATCCTCTTTGAATTAAACATGAAGCAAATGTGAAAGAGCAACAAACAATTTGTACTTTTAATCAAAGCTGCCAGTGGGCGTATATCACCTTGCTTCGCAAGGCTATCTTTAAAATCTTGAAATGCGTTTTGATTAACTTTTATTGCATCATTTTGTTGATAAAGTGGAAGGTATGATTTAAATTTCATGACGAGGATTGTAGGACTGTGTATAGTATGGAAAGTTGAGTTGATTAGAATTTAAAAAGTTAAAGGCTTGCATATATAAAATAGATCTCATCTGTTATAAGTCTAATAATAGTTTTTGCTGAGCTGCGTGTCTGGTTGAATTAGCCTAAACACCTTGACAAATTGGGATTTTGTATGATCGTTGTAAACCATTTTAACCTTATAGCGGTAAATCTCTTGTTGATGTTATAGTGTCTTGAAAACCAAGCCCTTTTGCAGACCAAGATGGTATATAGTATAGAAATATGATAATTACCTAGGTCTCATTTTTACTGAGTAATAGAATAACCTCCAGATCAAGGGAAATCAGCTTTTCCATAAGTACCTTCTCTTTCTAGGTTATTTTAACTCAGTAAAATTTTGACCTAGAGGATTATCTTATACATATCCTCAAATCTCTTTGATTTTGTAGACATCTTCTTGTATTATCACCTTGGGTTCAGGTTTACCATCTGACCAGAGACCAGGATTCACATATTGCATAAGACAGTTCATAAGTTAATTTTCACTGAAGATTTTGGTTATGCTTGGGTAAATAAACCCTCCAAATCCAAAGAAACTTTGTTGGCTTAAAGATCCAAGCATTAACTTGATCTCATGTTTTATATATGTGTTATTGTGATATTAATGGTTTAAGAAATAACTCAAACATTTTACAGATATATTCGTAGAAAACGTTTCAAAACTATTCCGTGAAAAATATCTCTATATGGTGATATTAAAGGGAAACGGTCCTCTATTTAATCGATGATTCATCTTATAGATTGTGTTTTTCTCATCTCAACCCACCCAGCAAAATAAAAATCGATTGATTGTAAGCCGAGTTATGCCCTTAAATACACTAAATAATGTCATAGGATGTGACGTCATTTCTAGTTTAGTCGCAAATACCCAGACGCAACAACAAGCTCGGCTGCACGAATTAGACTGGGTATTTGCGACTAAACAAGAAATGACGTCACATCCTATGCCATTATTTAGTGTATTTAAGGGCATAACTCGGCTTACAATCAATCGATTTTTATTTTGCTGGGTGGGTTGAGACGAGAAAAACACAATCTATAAGATGAATCATCGATTAAATAGAGGACCGTTTCCCTTTAATGGTTTTAGAAATGTTATATAACATTTTACAGATATATTCCCTAAAACATTTTCATAACGTTCCATGTAAAATGATTAACAAAAGTGATTTTGTGTGGTTCTAGAAATGTTATAAAACATTTTACACATATATTCCCTAAAACATTTTTATATCATTCCATGTAAAATGATTCTCAAAGGTGATTTTGTCTGGTTCTAGAAATGTTATAAAACATATTACAAATATATTCCCTAAAACATTTTCATAACATTCCACGTAAAATGATTCTCAAAGGTGATTTTGTCTGGTTCTAGAAATGTTATAAAACATATTACAAATATATTCCCTAAAACATTTTCATAACATTCCATGTAAAATGATTAACAAAGGTGATTTTGTGTGGTTCTAGAAATGTTATAAAACATTTTACACATATATTCCCTAAAACATTTTCATAACATTCCACGTAAAATGATTCTCAAAGGTGATTTTGTCTGGTTCTAGAAATGTTATAAAACATATTACAAATATATTCCCTAAAACATTTTCATAACATTCCATGTAAAATGATTAACAAAGGTGATTTTGTGTGGTTCTAGAAATGTTATAAAACATTTTACACATATATTCCCTAAAACATTTTTAAATCATTCCACGTAAAATGATTCACAAAGGTGATTTTGTCTGGTTCTAGAAATGTTATAAAACATATTACACATATATTCCCTAAAACATTTTCATAACATTCCACGTAAAATGATTCACAAAGGTGATTATGTAAGGTTCTAGAAATGTTGTAAAACATTTTACAAACATATTCCCTAAAACATTTTTATAACATTCCACAAAATGATTCACGATGGTTATTTTGTATGGTTCTAGAAATGTTATAAAACATATTACAAATATATTCCTTAAAACATTTTTATAACATTCCACAAAATGATTCACAAAGGTTATTTTGTATGGTTCTAGAAATGTTATAAAACATTTTACAAATATATTCCTTAAAACATTTTTATAACATTCCACAAAATGATTCACAAAGGTTATTTTGTATGGTTCTAGAAATGTTATAAAACATTTTACAAATATATTCCCTAAAACATTTTTATAACATTCCACAAAATGATTCACAAAGGTGATTATGTATGGTTCTAGAAATGTTATAAAACATTTTACAAATATATTCCCTAAAACATTTTTATAACATTCCACAAAATGATTCACGATGGTTATTTTGTATGGTTCTAGAAATGTTATAAAACATATTACAAATATATTCCTTAAAACATTTTTATAACATTCCACAAAATGATTCACAAAGGTTATTTTGTATGGTTCTAGAAATGTTATAAAACATTTTACAAATATATTCCCTTAAAACATTTTTATAACATTCCACAAAATGATTCACGATGGTTATTTTGTATGGTTCTAGAAATGTTATAAAACGTTTTACAAATATATTCCCTAAAACATTTTATAACATTTATTGTCAGACATGTTTATAAAATGTTTTAAAATGTATCTAAAACCATACAAAATCACGCCATAAAAACCTTTTCGCACAACGTTATCGATGCTTAATTGGAAACATTTTTATGATGTTTTTAAATGTTTTTTTGTTAGCTGGGTTGATCTTTAGTACAGTCTGAATGAGATTATGAATGTATTTTGCTGTCATATCTCATTAGTGTAATAATATGTCTTATATTAATCTGGTAAAATACATAAAGCTTGTTACCTCCCTTACCTCAATAATAATTATAAAAATCTGTATTCGTACTAATTCAATTGTACAATAATTGATAAATTACCATCAGTATATATATGTATAAATACAAAAAGATAAACTAGAGCCACACGTGGCACAGAGTGGGACTTTGCTAACGTTGCCAAATTGCAACAAACAGGCCGAAACATCTAATTTTCTGGAAGAAACTGGCCAAAGCAACAGGGTATCTGTGTGCAAAGTTCCGTTTTGAAAAACGTTATTTCCTACAGACGTAGAGCGCTGAAAAAGATAAATAAGTAATTTTGTACATAGATAATTAATAATTCTTTAATATGATTTGAGTCAGTATAGGAATCATTCGATTCTCTTAACCACATCATATCAACAATAGATCTAGCTACTTGGAGGTCACGTATATATTATATATATATAAGTTCCTTTTTGAAAAACGTTATTTCCTACAGAGCGCTGAAAAAGATAAATAAGTAATTTTGTACATAGATAATTAATAATTCTTTAATATGATCATGATTCTTTGATAGGCTTCCATACAAGGCGTGGAGACTACATATTCTGGTACATTCATTGCTGCAATAAATTGCGCTCATGAAAAATTCATAAATCTTTTATGTAATTAGGATTCTATTGACATATTTTGCAGATGAGATTTACAAGATGATTACGCGTTCTTGGGGGTACATTCATTAATTGACGTATGCACTTACGACAGGTACAATAAAATCTATCAATTGTCTTATGACTGAAGTCCCATGTTGACATCCGTATAATGGCATACAATATGTCCCCCCCCCCTTATTTAACTCCATTGGATACAGCAAAGGGCTTGATTGCCCATCATCAGTTGAAACAAACATAAGACAGTGATCAGATTTTGACAATCTTTGGACAGTAATTGATCAGTTTTTAACAAACAATGTGCAGTAATTGATCAGTTCTTAACAAATAATGGACAGTAATTGATCAGTTTTTAACCAACAATGGACAGTAATTGATCAGTTTTTAACATATAATGGACAGTAATTAATCAGTTTTCAACAAACAATGGACAGTAATTGATCAGTTTTTAACAAACAATGGACAGTAATTTATAAGTTTTGAATCTCCCAGATGTACAGGCCTAGGGTGGAACAAATATTCTTTTTGAGAAATGGGGTTCTGGATGGTTTCTTTCTGTTCTAATTCTGAAATTGTAAAAAATAACAATTCGCCCAACAAAGTCTATTTTTAGCTTATATCCTAGCTAAGGTGGAATTGTTTATGTTTCGTAAAAATCGTTTAGAATATCAACGATCTTTCAGTTTTGAGAAAACAATCGTACAGACTAGGTTGAAATCATAAGATCTTGTGCAAATTCGGTGAAATCGTAAAACTTGTGACTTAATTATTCCAGAAAATGTATGTTTTGGATGAAATGAGCTCTTATGCAAAAGTTGATGAGTGTCGGTTTATTTGAAATATACTTTAATATCTAGTTTATTAGTATCTGCTATGGAATCTTCTTTAAAGACAGCGGTATCGATGGACGAATGGTGGTTGTTGAGGATTTCAAAGAATTTCCAAAACTGTTTTATAGAGTAAGTCCAAACCATGAAAATGTCATCTAAAAAGTGTCCATAAAAAAGTGAGTCAAATGGACAAAGGGGTAATACCTCACGTTCCCACTCTGCCATGAAAAGGTTTGCGTACGAAGGGGCGAATCGTTTGTTTATTTGTTAATATTTGACAAATAAAAGAACGATAATAAAAACACAGTTACCAAATAATACAACACACTCCTCTATTCCTTTGTAATTATTTGGTTCACCAGTTCCCCACAACGACTCATTTACAGTTTCTCCTGTTATCAATACCAACTCTGTTCCTGCCAGTGTCCTGCGTCCTCCAATATAAACATAATCGCTACCTGAAAATTGAACATTGGAAGTTATTAAAGGGATATTGCGTCTTAGCAGGAACGTAAAATTTTAGTTCTCAAGAATGATTGATATGAGTATAATATCCAGCAGTGAACTTACATGGTGTCATAAAATTGTAAATCCCTTGAAATATGAAAAAATAATTATTGAAAAACGCTCAATCAATTTATTGTTCAATAGTCAAATGCATCTTATTGGATAATTACTAAGATTTTGAGATATTCAAACATTTTTATGCGTTCGTTCACATTTACCTCGTGCTCACTCTACAGGCTACAGTTCTTCAAGGATTATTTTGATTTTTAATTTGTGGGTCAGTGTCATTATGAAGATGATCCCTAAAAATTTTTGTGTTGATCGGATAATTTTTCACCGAAATATCGCATCTGACTTCGCGTTTTTCACTTTATTACCTATAGGGTGCAACTCGTGCTCACTCTACACGCTACAATTCTTTATGTATTCTTTTGATTTTTATTTTGTGGGTCAGTGTCATTATGTAGATGAGCCCTATTGATTTTTGTGATGATTGAATAATTTTTCACGGAAATATCGTGTCTGACTTAGCTATTTTCACTCCATTACCTTTAGGGTGCAACTCGTGCTCACTCTACAGGCTACAATTCTCTATGGATTCTTTTGATTGTTTGTATGTGTGTCGATATCATTATGAAAATTTAGTGATTTAGTTGATAATTTTCTTCTAACTTTGATATTGCAGTCGTTTTCGAGTTCACATGTAGTTAGTGCTCATTCTACAGGCTACAATTCTTCATGGAGTATTTTCATTTCTAGTTGCCTTGATGGTCCGTCCGATTATTTTTTTTTATAGTCTTTTCATTGCATATTGTTCAGATCAATATGCAAGACTTCAGTTTAGTCTACACGTTATCTTGGAACAATGATTGATCGCTAAATCTGTATTTTTGAGAAATATATGGATGATACCTCCTTCACACTGAATTTGTTTTCTGTAGAGTGAACACAAGCTAAATGTGATATTGCATCAAACACTCATATCGGGTTCTTTTACGGTTCACATTTAGCTCACTAACTAGCTGCTGGTGGGCGTATTCGCTTGTGAGGCTTGCCGCAAGCCTATGTTTTTATACTATTTATAGCAGCAGGTATATTTACTGATTTATATATGCTCCTATTGGCCGTGATGGGTAATGATATAGCTACATGGAGAATGAAAATCGGACTATATTGTCATAGGATTGTAAAAAACTATCTAAGAAAATGTGTTTTAAGATGCAGTGGAATCCTAGCAGTATTCCTTGTGATCAATATGGTGTTAGTACTTTCCGGTGACATAGAGTCAAATCCAGGGCCAAATACTCGACAAGGTCAAATATCTAGAAGTGGAGATATTGTTTTTCCAAATAGTGATACTACCACACAGAAAGATGTTGATATTGTTAAGTTGATTCATTCATTAAAATCAGATATAGCGGACTTCAGACAGGAGGTAAGAGATTTAAATATAAAGGAAGAATTCGAAAAAGTCGGATGTGATAGCCCTAAGACAAGAAAACAAAACATTGAGAGAAAAACTTGACGATATAGAAAACAGATTAAAACAAAAGAATTTGATAATTTATGGAGTAAAAGAAAACACAAGGGAGAGTTTTGAAGATTGTGAAAAACTTGTCAGGAATATTTTTGTGAATGAATTCAAAGTGGAAGGTGGTGATAATACAAGTGTCATAAACATAGAACGTATTCAACGTCTTGGTAAGAAGTCATCAAATCACAGGCCTATCCTAATTGTTTTCAATAACCTACGTCACAAAGACTTGATCTTAAAATCGGGTCGTAAATACTTGAAAAGTTCTCAAAACAGTGAACTGCGAGTGTCAGAAGATTTTACACAACGAGTGAGACAAATTCGGAAGGCACTCTTACCTAAACTCAGAGAGGAAAAGGAAAGAGACTCAAACGTGAACGCTTTTTTAAAGTATGACAAGTTAATCATTGATAACTCTGAGTTCACTTATGACATCGACTCAAATGAATTAGTTCACATCGACAGAAATAGACAATAGCAAATACTAAATAATGAACTTCGACTGAAAACTTATCGTGAACTAAGACTCATCTCGTGGAATATAGAAGGACTTGAATATAAACTATCAAAAGACTATGATGATATGTTACAAATTATCAACCAGTTTGATATTGTAGGTTTTATAGAAACATTTCATAAACCAGGTGACAGCTTCGAAGAAACCTTCCCAGGCTATTCTCATTATGATTCCGCAAGAAGAGTCGAAACAGGTAGAGCTTCCGGTGGAGTGGTCGTATTCATTAAACAATGGCTTGAATGTGTTACAGAAATTCTTGATTATAGGTGTGAGTGTGAAGAAACTCTGTGGTTGAAATTAAGGTTGACAAAATTTGGTATAGATCGTGATATTATTATCGGTGTAGTTTATGTGCCCCCTGAAGGCTCGGTGTTTTATTCTGCCAAAGTTACAAAGTGCAACATCGAATGTATACAAGCTGTTTTAACTGATTTAAACAGAAGATTCCCAAATGATGACATTATAATTTTAGGAGATTTTAATGCTAGAACCGGATCTCTTGATGATTATATATTCTCAGACGAAAGTGATTATATCCCTATACTTAAAGATATAAAGGACAGTGGTATCGGACATGACGCGCTAGTGAGTTTCAGAAACAATAAAGATACAGTGATCAATAATTTTGGAAAGGTTTTAATTGACGTTTGCCATGAATTTGAACTTGTAATAGTAAATGGCCGGGTATCCCCAAATCTAGCTGGTGAATATACATACATAACTACAACTGGTGCAAGTGTCATAGACTACACAGTCATAAACTACAGACTTCTACAGAGTGTAATATCTTCTCAAATATTAGAAAATGATATATCCAAACATTTTCCAACAACATGTGTAATAACACTAGATCCAGGAAGTAGACATGAAACAGCCAAATCTCAACAACCAAGTAAAGAACACTCATCTACAAAATTAAGATGGAAGGAATCTAAGAAAACAGAATACCAGGAAGCCTTTTTGACAGATTACGTCGACCTTCACACTAAGGAAGTATGTGAAGAAATAGATTGGGAGGTGCGGTATCTAAACTTAGTGGGATTATATACCATATAAGTTCATCCTGCGGACTACAAACTATTACATCTAAGCCATCTCTTACTCATAAGAATAAACCATGGTTTGACAGAGAAACGGCCTCACTTAAACATAGTAAGGAGAAACTTTTAAAATCATTTCGAGCATGTAACTCAGAGACAAAGCTGCAAGAATATTGCGAAGCAAAGAGAAATTACAACCGCCTATGTCTGGAAAAGAAAACAACATACAATGAAAAAATTAAAAGCGATCTGACAAGCTATGCAAGAGACAATAATTCTGTTTCCTTTTGGAATACCGTAAAGATATCATTAAAACCTAATTTGAACAACACACCTAATATCGATGATGATAATTGGTTACGTTATTTTAAAGAACTTTTAAATCCAATTCGTAGTTGTTGTGATGAAAACTTTGACTACCTTGTGAACTCAGTGGTAGACGAGTTCAATTATATCCCCACGGGCGTGGATAACCCTCTAAATGCAGATATAAGCGATGGTGAAATAATTCGTGCATTAAATAATATGAAAAATGGTAAAAGTGGCGGAGAAGATGGTATACCAATCGAATTTTACAAAAACTCAATCCATGTTTTACTTCCAACACTGAACAAACTCTTTAACTCTATATTTACTACTGGTATATTTCCAGAATGTTGGTCATCGTCCATCATAGTTCCATTATTTAAGAAAGGTGATAGAAATGAACCCTGTAACTATCGTGGAATCTCTTTGCTAGATACATTAGGCAAACTATTTACCTCTATATTAAACCACTGGTTATCAGAATGGTCTGATAGTAATGAACTTCTTGCTGAAGAACAGGCCGGTTTTCGGAAAGGCTACTCGACTATTGATAATGCTTTTATACTAAATTGTCTTATACAAAAGTACTTATCAAAAAGCAAAGCTACTCCCTTATATTGTGCATTTATTGACTTTAAACGGGCCTTTGATGGAATCTCGAGAAACAAGTTGTTTTATGTCCTCATTAAAAATAACATTGATAGCAAAATGTACAAAATTATTTACAGTATCTACAAAAATGTACAAGGCAAGGTCAGGTGCAATGGTGGTTTGACAGATTCTTTTTCGTGTGACTCAGGGGTTAAACAAGGATGTATTCTCAGCCCCTGGCTCTTTGCAATCTTTATCAACGAACTAGCTCAAACATTAAAATCAGAATGTACATCTGGAATATTTGTAGACCAGAACGCTGATGATGTTTGCTCGTTACTTTTTGCTGACGATCTTTCCTTAGTGGCAGATAGTATTGGTGGCCTACAACAGCGCCTTGATATTTTAGATAAGTACTGCTCAAAATGGGATATGACTGTTAATTTAGCTAAATCTGAAATAGTTGTTTTTAAGAAAGGTGGTATATTATCCAAAAGGGAGAAATGGTTTTTTAAGGGTGAAATGATAAAATGTGTATCTTGTTATAAATACTTAGGTATCTTTTTCTCGAACCGTTTAAAGTGGAATATGTGTTGTAGTTATCTATCAAATCAAGCTCTCAAAGCGATGAACCAAATTAAACATTGTCTTACAAAAATAGGGGCCAGAGATTGCAAAACAGCATTTAAATTGTTCGACTCTATGATTGCACCTATTCTGTTTTAGCGTCCTAATAGGACTTAGTCCAGTAAAACATTTTATGCTAATGATTGTATTGAGTCCGAAACACTGACCCGACTCAGACCGATGATTTGCCATTTGTTTCCGTGTTAAATCACGAACTTCTACCTTCATTATTTCACAGAAATACAATCATTAGCATAAACAGTTGCTAGACCCACTACCAACATTGAGGCTCTTAAAGTTTTGCAGCCAAATTCAATCTCTCAAAAGGTCATTATCAAAACATCATTCAACTGTGTAAGAAGATCTTCAAGTTAGATACGATACGGCATTCGTTTGAGAATGTCTGGTCTCGAGGGTGTGAGAAACGCTCTCCAGATAAGTTGACAGTGTTCTCTACCTTCGCCAGAAGATCAGATCCACGGTGTCACCGATTGCGAAGACGATAACAGCAGTTTTGAAGAATACAGGGAGTAGAAAACGCCGTGTTGTTTTTATAACCACCCGAATCTAAGAAAGAGAAAGATTTTCAAACAAAACATATACTATTGATAAATAAGACAAGGGATTGTATTTTCAAACTTTAGACTGTTATTTGAAGGTGTCGATTCTATGTTATCTCATATTTTGAGATTTATAATTCCAGTGTGCGTTCATGGAACAAGCTTTTGTGTGTGTTGGTGTGTCTAATTGTTTAGAAGAAAGTTGTCTAAAGTATCAGACCAAATAATATCGAATGTCCGTGAACTAAAGGTTTAAATAGTGAGATATTTTCGCATAACTTGGGGTAAATCGTTCTATATATTTGTTAATATATCATTCCATTAAAAAAAAGGCATATATTTTAAGTACATCTGAGATCTCTTTATCGGATCGATCAAAATGCCAGATATAAAATTGATTACATTCCGAAGTCAATTTTTCAAATTAGTCTTGGCTTGAGCCAGTTTGAAATGAAAAATTAAAATCACTTTTCCTCCGCGATAGTTGATTTTGTTGTGGTTGAAAAATGGTCTTTCGGAAAATACAATTTTAGTTATTTGTAGCCACCGGGGTGTTTTACGGGAATATAACAATATCCACTTTTATGACATCAGAATACCACAGTTGAGAGGCGTTTGACAATGTTATTTTAAACAGATTTCTGCATTCTACCGCCTATATTGAATTGTTCGGTACATGGGTTATTCATGCAAACATATTTGTATTGTATGTTTTGTTTGTAAATCTTTCTAGCAGGGTCCAATCTAAGAGAAAAATAGTCTTGTGATATTGTAAGTATCGTTTTCGTATTTCATATATGGTTGAGAAACTAACAACTTCCTTGAATGGTATGAAGAAATTAGAGAATATAACATCTGGGAATGTTTTATGGAATTGTTGCAAAGTAATTGTTTTTCAAATAATTTTGTTCAGATATTATTGTAGTATTGTATAATTAATGTATTCAAAACAAAATTCGTCGAATGGTGCAAATAAGTATGTATAAACCCTTGTAACCTTTTAAAAATACTACTTTACCTTGTTTGTTTGATAGATTTTTGTGTCATCGATTAGTGACTTGAATATTCATTAGATTCAAATCGGTTAAATATAAAACCAACATTTTTCTTGTTAAGTCAACCAAGGTATAGAACCGTTGTATAATTGATCATGAACCACCACTCAAATTGTAAATGTAGACTAACATATATAGTGATTATCAGATGAACAGAGCTTTAGTTTTCTGATATATAATCACTCTCTACTTTCGTTGACATAATGGTTAAAGACTACGGTACTTGGTTTTGTATTTTAACAATTTTCGCATCGAAATCATCGTGTTTCACTAATGGAACATATTGGAAAAAACTTATCTACACTGGACCAGTTACATTAAATTATTATAGTTTGATACAAACGTCTAGTGTAATTCGCTGTATAGCAAGATGTTGGCCTCTTTACAACTGGGATCAGATTTATTTTCAAGGAGAAGATTGTTATTGTTTAGCACCAGTTTATGCGGAGGCTGGTGAGATATCTGGAACAATAACGGCTAACTCTTCAATTTGGACCATTTATCAAGGTATGTTATATATTTTTTCGTGTCGTTGATAAATAAAGCTCTCTGTACAACACCTTTAGAGCAACCAGTGTATTGTATAGTCATTTTGTTTCTAGTAGATCTTACCCTAAATAGTGTACACTAAGTAAGTCGTTATCATCAGAACGTCTTTGCGCTTATAAAAATAGAGTTATTTTATAAGTTTATATTGAAAAGAATAATTCCCTACCAGAAATAATGTTTAATCATGTTTATAGTTTTATTAACGCAAAGACTTCCTTAGGGCATTATGTAGCGCTCTTATCTTGACTATTTAAGTCGAACCGTAACAGGTTAGACTAAATGACTTTCCAGTAATACACTTTGTGGTCAATGATAAGCATGATTTTCTTAAAGATCAGCGGTGCACACATTAAGTCCAACTTAAGTCTAACTTTAGTCAAGGTTTAGGTAAAATACAGTCGCCGCTTACATCCCATAGATTAAAATATTATTTTGAGCTCGAACTTTTGAAGACAATATTTGTGGTTAATTGTGGAAAGAAGTATTCATATAAGTGTTTGCCTTTATCATGGAAAAATATGGAAACCTTAAGAATAAAAAGGAGAAATATTTCCCTCGAATTAGGCGTTTATTTGCTTAAATTTTTACAGTCTTTTTTGTAAAATAAATGTTAAGGGTTTGATTTTTATTTTAAGATTTTCAGATTCGTTCAGGCACATATATAAAGTTTTAATAAATTTGAGAGAAAAACCGTAGAAATGTCGCTATACTACACGCAACTAACAAGGTTTTTTATTCATAGGTAATATGATTGAGAATCAGAAAATTTAATCAACTTCGGTGTTAAACGAAACACGGTTTACATATTTATATATAGATATTAACTATATTATATAAGTCCAATTCCAAGCGAGTATTCATTTTGGATAACATACGTCAATTCACATATATGTTATTTCAGATACTTACTATTGTTCCAAGAAAGGATACACGATATTTCCAGACCAAGGATATTGTTTAAGACACTTTTCACACAGAAAACCGTGGGAGGACGCTGAATCAAGATGTCAAGAAGATGGTGGACATACAGTCTCATTTTATACTCAACAAGATTTGACTTATGCGCAATCTTTATATACGGGTAAGTTTAATTTTTAACTCACCCAATCTTCATGAACACCACCCTCATCATTGTCAGATGTTGGTTTGGGTTTACGAATTGTGTTTGACGTCTTGCAAACGATTGTTGATTCGGGGCATTATGAAAATGAATCGAATGAACACCGAATTTAACAGGGGAAAGTTATATATTATGCTAGCGTAAAATGTAGGGATCAAGATATGTAAAAAAAAAGTCATACGGATTCATAATGTGATAAGCCTCAATTCCATGTTTAAGGGATTTTGTTACTTTATGACACCAGGTAAGTTCACTAATGAATATTATACTGATATTTACCATTCTTGAGAACTTTTATGTTCATGCTAAGACGCAATATCCCTTTATTAACATCTAATGTTCAATTTTCAGATAGCGATTTTGTTTATATTGGAGCACACAGGACACTGGCAGGTTCAGAGTTCGTTTTGATAACAGGAGAAACTGTAAATGAGTCGTTGTGGGGAACTGGTGAACCAAATAATTACAAAGGGATAGAGGAGTGTGTTGTATTATTTGGTAACTGGCTCAAATTCTTGGATTTCCCGTGTTTTTATAATGGTTCTTTCATTTGTCAAATATTCACAAATTAAACTGAGATAATTTTTTTCACTTTATGTTGGAAGACTCTGTTGGAAGGTACATGTAATCGTTTTTATTGAATGAAATAACTAAACTTTCTTATTGATTCAAGTTTATTCTGTATAATAGTATAATCGATTGGTTACATCTTGTTTCCCACTGGTGTATTCACATTACGACTTGACTAATCCGTAATCTATTACAACTAGAGAGGTAAAAAGGAAAAGACAAATTTAAACACTAATGTTGTAATGGCGAAGTCATCCGTTTTAGTTATATAGAATGATATCTTATAATTATCAAACTGCAAGTAGATAAGTCTAATGATTTTAACTATCGTAGCAGATACTATTAATTATTTCAAATCAAAGGTTTTCAACGCTTTCTTAATATTAATAATTAAAAACTGATCTTTAATTGTCTATTGTTTGTTAAAAACTGATCAATAACTGTCCATTGTTTGTTAAAAACTGATATCTAAATTAAACAAGTGATTGTATTTTCAAACTTTAGACTGTTATTTGAAGGTGTCGATTCTATGTAATCTCATACTCTGAGATTTATTATGCCAGTGTGCTTTGCATGGAACAAGCTTTTGTATGTGTTGGTCGGTGTGTATCGATTAAAATACGTCAATATGTTATTGCTTAGAAGAAAATTGTCTGAAGTATCAGACTAAGTAAAACGAATATCGTCAAGAAAATTTCCGTGAAACAAAGATTTAAATAGTGAGATATTTTCTATCTCTTTTAACTCGGCTATATAAATATTTGCATACGCGTTTGAATGTTACTTTAAGATATCGATTCAGTCTTTGAAATCGATTTGTGCATTTTACCGCTGCCTTACGAACAGCCAAATATTGTTGTCAACGTCGGTGTATACATGTATACGGATACTGCGTCTTAGAATAGACATTAAATATTAAAATTTTCAACTTGGCCAATAAGACCATATATTCATAGATAACATAATAAAAAATACATAAATATACTAAAAACTTATCCAGAAAGATGCATTTGATTATTGAAAAACGCTTAATAGATTGATTTTTCATGTACATTGTATGTGAGTTTTCTCGACTTTACGGGGTTCTGGAACTTTATGACAGGTAAGTGCACTGATAAATAAGTTGGCTTACTTATATTGACCATTCTTGAGAACTAAAATTTTATGTCCATTCTAAGACTCGGTATCCCATTAAATAAATCTAAAAACGGCGACTTGTAGCCTAGCTACGTAACTTACATTTATAGTGATCATCAGATAAACAGATCGGAGCTTTAGTTTGCTGATATAAACACTTTCTACTTTTCGTTGATATAATTGTTACAGGCTACGGCACTTGGTTTTTTATTCTAACAATTTTTGTATCTAAATCATCGTGTTTCACTAATGGAACATATTGGAAAAAACTTATCTACACTGGACCAGTTACATTAAATTATTATAGTTTGATACAAACGTCTAGTGTAATCCGCTTGGCCTCTTAACAACTGGAATCAGATTCGTTTTCAAGGAGAAGATTGTTATTGCTTAGCACCAATTTATGCGCAGGCTGGTGAGCTATCTGGAACGATAACGGCTAATCCTTCAATTTGAACTATTTATCAAGGTATGTATTTTCGTGTCTTTGGTATTTATCAGAAGGTATGAAACTATATATAAAAATTTAAGTTCACTCAAATTTGGACAATAACAGTATATATCCATCAGTGGACTTACCTATACAACAAAATCCCTCTAAAATCCGATAAATCCCCAAAATAAAGTAGTTAATCATAAAACGCTTGAGCCATCCATCAAGCGATTTTCAAATCGTGTAAATATAAAGGGAAGTAACTCTAACATGTGGGTTTTCACGCGTCCTTGACCCCTACTGTTGAATTTCACAATGATGTTTTAGCGTTGATTTACCAGACGCTTTTATTCTCAAACTGAATGGAATCGTCGCTGGCTCACTTTTTTTTTTAAATTCCGAATATATTTTTATTGTGGCTTTTTAAAATTTGGTAAAGTGTGGGATGCATACTTATTTAACTAATAGTCAATATGAAACACAAATATAAGGCGTAGGACGAGTGTATTCTAACGCCTATTATCCCTTTAAGTCTATGTATAAAACTGTTAATCTAAGTGTAAAACTTAACGATCAACACTCCCTTTCCAATCATATTCAGGTGTTAAACAGGGTGATAATCTATCACATTTAATATTTTTATTATATATGTATGATTTTGATAGATCCGGTTATAATGTCAAATAGAACTATTTCAAGCATAATGTATGCCGATGATACCACACTAATGTCCACATCAGGTCTCCAAATACTACTTGATAATTTATATGAATATTGCTGCAATTGGAAACTTGAAGTTAATATTACTAAAAATAGAGTATTAGTTTTCAAGAAGGGTCGCCCATATGCCGATTCAAAATTAACATATAATAACACCCCAATTGATACTGTAAAATCCTTTAACTACCTTGGATTAGAACTAAACTATAATGGATTATTTTCTTTATCTCAGAAGGTCTTAGCAAGCAAAGGTTCCAAAGGACGGTAACCTCCCAAAACCCCTACATGCCATTTCACCTACAGCTTAAATCAACAAAGTTCACGGTCCATTGTACTTCTGATTACTAGCCTGTTACCTATTCCATACAATAGAACAACCCAACAACACAGATAGATAGAGATAAATACAGTGTTTAATTTTATTTTTCAAATATCAGAAAACATTATAAAAATGGTCATAATATTATAACAAAATGGTAATATTTAATCAGACAAGATTACATTATCATTTAGACATTATCTACATTATTTCAAACAAAATGTTCACAGCCCAAAAGTTTATCCTAACCGCATCTAAAAACTGGGTTGGGGATTTAACTTCTCCATTCAATTCGCCCTTCAGGCGACAGAGACGATTGTCCACTCTCTTCCTGACTTTTGGAGCTGCTCTAAAGTTGAGCTGCAAAATTTTAGCTCGTTCTGATTGCAAGGTTTAGGTAAAATACAGTCGCCGCATACATCCCATAGATTAAAATGTAATTTTGAGGTGGAACTTTTGATGACAATATTTGTGGTTAATTGTGGAAAGAAGTACTCATATAAGTGTTTGCCATTACCATGGAAAAATATGGAAACCTTAAGAATAAAAAGGAGAAATATTTCCCTCGAATTAGGCGTTTATTTGCTTAAATTTTTACAGTATTTTTTGTAAAATAAATGTTAAGGGTTTGATTTTTATTTTAAGATTTTCAGATTCGTTCAGGCACATATATAAAGTTTTAATAAATTTGAGAGAAAAACCGTAGAAATGTCGCTATACTACACGCAACTAACAATGTTATTTATTCATAGGTAATATGATTGAGAATCAGAAAGTTTAATCAACTTCGGTGTTAAACGAAACACGGTTTACATATTTATATATAGATATTAACTATATTATATAAGTCCAATTCCAAGCGAGTATTCATTTTGGATAACATACGTCAATTCACATACCGTATATATTATTTACTATTGTTCCGAGAAAGGATACACGATATTTCCAGACCAAGAATATTGTTTAAAATACTTTTCAAACAATAAACAGTGGCAAGACGCTGAATCAAAGATGTCAAGAAGATGGTGGGCATAGTCTCACTTTATACTCGACAAGATTTGACTAATGTGCGATCTATATATACAGGTAAGTTTAATTTTTAACTCACTCAATCTTCATGAACAACACCCTCATCATTGTCAGATGTTGGTTTGGTTCGCGAATTGTGTTTTGCGTCTTGCAAATGGTTGTTGATTCGGGGCATTATGAAAATGGATTGAATGTACGCGGAATTTTAACAGGGGAAAGTTATATATTATGCTAGCGTAAAATGTATGGATCAAGATATGTAAAACACGTCATACGGAGTCATAGACATTGCATCTGTTTGTAATGAAACTCAATCTAGTGTTAACATCCGTTAATGTGATAAGCCTCAATTCCATGTTTAAGGGATACTGCGTCTTGGAAAGAACTTGGCCAATAGTAGTAGTAGATAGATTTATTCAAGTACTTTGTAAATTATAGTACAAACACATTTTATACACAATATACAGTAATATTTATATATATACAATTGGATGAATAATTAATATGACCATCAGTGGTGCTAGATTGAAAGTATTTCATTTCTTATAATAAAACCTTTCTGGATAAATATTGCAAGGTTTTTGAGCGTTACAGGACAACATGATTGGAATATTGACTTTAATTTATGTTCATTTGGATACTTGTGGCAATACTCGGGAAGAAAGTTTACTCTTAGGTCGTGAAGAACTGGACATACCATAATAAAATGATACTCATTTTCAATATTTCCTGTGTTACATATGGGACAGATTCTGTTTTTGACAGGTATATTGAGGTGGCGACCTTTTTCAATATTCAATTCGTGCTTAGAACATCTAAAATTGGCCAAATGGAATTTTAGAGTTTGTGGTAAATTCCTGGTTAAATATAACTCAGACCCAAATTCAGCCTTTACAACAGAATAGAATGAACATTTGTTTGAATTGTCGATGTTAGCCCGCCAAGTTTGTAGATTCACGTCTTTAAGGCGCTGTTGTAATATGTTTATAAAGATGCGTGTGTCTCCTACAGCCTGGGCGAACCAAACATCTCCAAATCCTAAACTGAACAGTAAATTTTTTACAGAGGTGCACCAGTTTGATCTACCATTTGCGTCTAATTTAAACAACATGTTATAACATAATTTTGGCAATCTTTTTTCGTGCATTGTTTGTAACTTAAGAAAATATTTTATAGGGTTACACATATACTTGACTGAAAGATCAAGTCTGCCACATTCTCCCCTAGCCATGATATGACTGGTTTTGCTGCCAGTCTGGAGCAACCATTTGCAAAATTTATTTTGCACATTTTCTATTTCAGGTCTTTCATCAAACCCCCAAAGTTCCGAACCATAAAACAGAATAGGTGCAATCATAGAGTCGAACAATTTAAATGCTGTTTTGCAATCTCTGGCCCCTATTTTTGTAAGACAATGTTTAATTTGGTTCATCGCTTTGGGAGCTTGATTTGATAGATAACTACAACACATATTCCACTTTAAACGGTTCGAGAAAAAGATACCTAAGTATTTATAACAAGATACACATTTTATCATTTCACCCTTAAAAAACCATTTCTCCATTTTGGATAATATAAGGCGCTGTTGTAGGCCACCAATACTATCTGCCACTAAGGAAAGATCGTCAGCAAAAAGTAACGAGCAAACATCATCAGCGTTCTGGTCTACAAATATTCCAGATGTACATTCTGATTTTAATGTTTGAGCTAGTTCGTTGATAAAGATTGCAAAGAGCCAGGGGCTGAGAATACATCCTTGTTTAACCCCTGAGTCACACGAAAAAGAATCTGTCAAACCACCATTGCACCTGACCTTGCCTTGAACATTTTTGTAGATACTGTAAATAATTTTGTACATTTTGCTATCAATGTTATTTTTAATGAGGACATAAAACAACTTGTTTCTCGAGATTCCATCAAAGGCCCGTTTAAAGTCAATAAATGCACAATATAAGGGAGTAGCTTTGCTTTTTGATAAGTACTTTTGTATAAGACAATTTAGTATAAAAGCATTATCAATAG
Source organism: Nipponacmea schrenckii (assembly GCA_030562195.1). Lineage (NCBI taxonomy): Eukaryota > Metazoa > Mollusca > Gastropoda > Lottiidae > Nipponacmea > Nipponacmea schrenckii. The sequence goes on along the minus strand of JAUJPP010000005.1, from coordinate 18,181,564 downwards.
TCGAGTAGCCTTTCCGAAAACCGGCCTGTTCTTCAGCAAGAAGTTCATTACTATCAGACCATTCTGATAACCTGTGGTTTAATATAGAGGTAAATAGTTTGCCTAATGTATCTAGCAAAGAGATTCCACGATAGTTACAGGGTTCATTTCTATCACCTTTCTTAAATAATGGAACTATGATGGACGATGACCAACATTCTGGAAATATACCAGTAGTAAATATAGAGTTAAAGAGTTTGTTCAGTGTTGGAAGTAAAACATGGATTGAGTTTTTGTAAAATTCGATTGGTATACCATCTTCTCCGCCACTTTTACCATTTTTCATATTATTTAATGCACGAATTATTTCACCATCGCTTATATCTGCATTTAGAGGGTTATCCACGCCCGTGGGGATATAATTGAACTCGTCTACCACTGAGTTCACAAGGTAGTCAAAGTTTTCATCACAACAACTACGAATTGGATTTAAAAGTTCTTTAAAATAACGTAACCAATTATCATCATCGATATTAGGTGTGTTGTTCAAATTAGGTTTTAATGATATCTTTACGGTATTCCAAAAGGAAACAGAACTAGAACCGTTAGACGGTACCAAGGCAGTGCGCGTCCCTTCTATTGCATGGGTGAAACTTTGCATATCCAATTCCATAATAATAACTAGACCTGTTTGTAACAATTGTGCAGCTTCCGAGATATTTAGAATTTGTTATATCTCCTGGCTGTCATTTAAAATAGAGCGTAACCACGCCTACTCAGTATAATGACTTGTTTTGATTGGTTGCGATACTTAAACTGGAAATGTCAAAATTTGTCTTGACCAAACGATAAGAAATTAACACAATTTGACTTTATGACCTGTTACATTATCTTCTTAACTCTTCTTGTAACATTTATATCTATTTAATTAGTGTGTAAAACAAAACGTCGAAAAAACAAATTTGTGGTCTAAGGGACATAACACCTTATTTGAGATTACAAATTGATCTCGGATTAAATTAACTTTCCAGATCGTTGATACTTTTAATTTGTTTATTTATTTATTTATCAATCTCAATTTAGGTGTAGTAGGAACATTAGATCCTGCAATTTGTGGCAAGTTGCCATGGTATAACATAGAGCCATCAAATTAACAGCGCGGCTTTACATCTTTAAGAGAGTATTTTATAGAGTTGCGTCCCTTATACCACTAGTCCTCTCAACTGTACATTATTTTTGCTTAAGAGAATATCATTTAAAATTCTAAAGGTTGTCATTTCCTTCCAAATATTCCATATCATACATTGCCCACAACGAGAAATGAACAATCATTCCTTTTATTTAAGATATATAATATCTTTGAATCATTTTAACTGGATTAATTTTTAATCGTAAAAAATCAAAATCAAAATAACAATTCAAAAATCGGTTTCCATATATATTTCGGCAATAGATTCTATATACATGTACATCAAAATAACACAAATTGAATTATCTTCCGAGACCCTATTTCGATTTAAGAAAAATACACACAGTTAGTATAGAAGAAATTACAAAATTTGCAAATTTAAAACGTGCAATTTTGATCAAATATCAAGTGTTATACACCATTGGAAAGAATAACTAGACCTGTTTGTAACAGTTCTGCAGCTTTCGAGCTATTTAGAACTTGTTGGTCTCCTGGCTGTCATTTAAGGATAGAATGTAGATTGATTTTGCGATTATTGGGAGAGATGATTTTTTTCATGATTTAACACGTGACATTTGAGTTTGTTTATAGACTGGCAATCATTAAGGTTTGTGATGTAAAAATATCTGGGCTTAACCACGCCCACAAAGTCCATTGACATGTTTTGGAAACTTCAACTGGAAATGTCAAAATTTGTGAATTGACCGTTTTATAGGAAAAATTCGCAATTTTTAAATGCCGATAAACCGAAAGTTTACATTTTTCTATAAAGCCTAATATGTCATTGGATAGAACTATCACATAATATGTACAGGTATAAAGATCGCCAAAGGTCAACGTCTCAATATACACCTTCGAAGTTTTTATAATTTTTAATCGTAATTAAATCAAAATCAAATTAAAAATTCAAAAATCAGTTTCCATATAAATTTCGGCAATCGGTTATAGATTCTATATACATGTCCATCAAAATAACACATATTGACTGATCCTCCGAGACCCTATTTCGATTGAAAGAAAAATACACACAGTGATGTAAAATATCTGGGCTTAACCACGCCCACAAAGTCTAATGACTTGTTTTGATTGGTTGTGATACTTTAACTGGAAATGTCAAAATTTGTGTCTTGACCAAAAGATAAGAAATTAACACAGTCAGACTTTATGACCTGTTTATTTATATCTGTTTAATTAGAGTGTAATTTTATTCTTAAAACTTTTCGCAATTTTTATTTATACATATTGATTTATATATTGCTTGAAAGCTGGGAATTCGCACATTATAAATCTGTTCGAATTTTGTTTTTAAGTTAAATAGAACTAAATTATAAAAAAATATGAATGTTAAAATCGTTTATTTTCTACTAGGCGTATTTTCATCAGTTTTCGGTCTATAGCTAAAATAAAGATATTGTTAGAAAGCTGATGAAAATCACAATAATGTCAATTAGAATGTTGCCAAGAGTCTTGTTCATGAGATATAACCATCTGAAGGTACGAGAAATATGCAAATTACCAATTTTTTGATCCCTATTAATCCAAATGTTCTTTACTAAAATTAGAAATCAAGGTATCATATGAACCTTTAGCCAATGGAGATGATTGTGCAGAAAAATAAAGGATGCATATTAGTAAGTTAGTCCTCTTCGTACCTTGCGGAGAATAGGGCTGCTACAGACGTTCTCCATCTCACTCTGTTATAAGCTGTTCTTTTTGCTTCATTCCAGGTCTTGCCAATCCTTCCTAGCTCTTTCAGTCTTATTCTTTTCAAGCTATGTAAAGGTCGTCCTTGTCTTCTATGCCCTTGGGGATTCCAATCCAGTGCCTCTCTGGTGATGTTGTTTTGAGATCAAAAGGATGCATATGGTAGAGTTCAAAAGTTATGAACTTTCAAACGGAAGTCAGTTTTGAAAAACTTTGGCAGGACCTGGTCCAAAGACAAATTTGAAATTGAAAAATATGCCATTAGAGGACCTAGATAATTATCCAAATTATATTTTAAAACAAGTCTGAAAAAAATAGGATTAAAAATGGCGGACGAGTAGTATTTTTCCAATAATTTGCATATTTCAAGATGGCGATCAAACGGTTAGAAATTTGTGTATACGGCATACATACAAAATGAAGATATTGATGGTACTAATTCTGTGGAATAATAAAATTGCAAGTTTGTGCAAAAATTTAATCCGAAAATTCCGATTTCTGTGATTTTCTACATTTTTGGTCATTTTCGGACGTTTCCGGCTAATTTCGGAAAATGTTTTATCGGAATCTTTAATGATAATTTTTTGTCTACTCATCTACCAATTTTTGTGAAAAAATAAGACGTAAATTTAAAAAAACACGTGCTTTTTCATAAATCACGCACAATTAATATAGAACTAAGAACAAAATTTTCAAATATTAAAAAGCGCAATTTTGATCAAAATATAAAGTGTTATACACCATTGGAAAGAATTAATTACGCGTAATAAGGACATAAAAGAAATTTTGACGTATGTAAATTAGGTCACGTGACAGAGCTCTTCGAAGTTAAAAAGTGCAATTTTCAAATGGCTGTAAAACCGGAAGTTGACATTGCACAACACAAATGAAGACATCAATGGATAGATCTCGACAAGGGCAACAACTTTTGTGCAGGTCACATGGTCACCAAAGGTCAAGGTCACGATATATGAACGTTGGAAAATTAGGCACTGAGTGAAAAAAAAGAACCGGAAATGAAAGGTAAGCTAAATCGAAATTCAAAATTCGGCTTCCTAAGAATTGTTAGCAATCGATTGAAGATTACATAGACATCAAAATTACAATTGTCCGATTAACCCCTAAGGCCCAATTTTTCACTTTACAAAAGTAAGTGGTTTAATGATGGCGACTGATCTGCTACTTCCGGTTCAATTTTTGTTAATTATAAAATCATTATGGGTTAATACTAACAAATTGCAAAAAAAAAAATTCAAATATCTTTAGAATTCCGGAAGTGAAAATTCGAAGTTTAGCGACGTATGACGCCGAAACCGGAAGTGATGTCGACATTTTGAAAACAGATTTTTCTTGACAAGAAAAATGTTTATCTAACTGCAAATTTTGATTACGATCTAATCAAAATTGCAAAAGTTAGAAAAAGTGTTAAATTTTAAAATTCAAAAGTCAGCAGCAAAAGTAAAAATTTCAAAATTTTTAAACTGCTATTATGTAAATCTAAGTTATAAGTAGTAAATAAAAAAAGTCCGAACCAGATTGGATAAAAAAACGAGCCGTGAGTTAGTAAACAAAAATAAAATTTGTGACGTTCTACGACATTTCCGGTAGAACAAAAATGCGTCATTTTACATTTAAACAACAACGAGCACTAGATTACGTTACAATATCAGGCCAGATTGTGTAAGACATTTGCAGTTATGGCTGGGGAGCGTGACCAGAAAAAGACAAAAAAAAAAAAAAACTAGAATTGCTTACAATTATGAACGTATTTCGAGAGCCTTAAAATATTATGTAGGCTAAATTTGCAATTACCTACATCTAGACAATATATTGAATATCATTTGACCTAGTTTTCAAAGTCATAAAATAATTAGGTCACACCTTCCGTAACGGTTAATGATGGCGAAAATATGAAAATTATCAATTTTTGCTGTATTTAAGTACACTTATCTCTATGAATTTTTTTTAAGTAAGCCAAATTAAAAAATATCTACTCGTAGACAATATATTGAATATTATTTGACCTAATTTTCAAGGTCATAGATTAAGTGGGTCACACCTTCCGTACCCGTTAAAGTGACCTAATTTTGAAAAAATCGAAATTTAAATAATTCGAAAGAAAATACGAAATTTAAAAATCGGTCTCCAAGAAAAGGTAGATAATGATTCATTGTATCTATGTGCTAAATTTCATCAAAATCGGTCTATCAGTAGTGTCTGAATTTCGGATTTAAGAATTGTAACGAAAATTCAAAATGGCGGCCGATATGGCAGCTTGACCTAATTATTTAGGTCAAATCAATTGCTATTGACAAGTTATTTATAAAACAGTTTTCACTTTTCACCTAGCAGTTATAGACCGGAAGTTACGTAATTACGTCATTTGAGGCTAAACCGGAAGTGGAATTTTTTTTTCACATTTTTTCAAAAATTATAAACATATCGCCTATCAACTGGTAAAGTTTCAAAATTTTACCATTTATATTAAAGGAGAAATCACGGTCTGAAATTTTTGCCGATGACCCTTGAATATTGAATTGCAAATCGTGGGTAAAATATTTAACCTAATTGCATAAAACCTATAATTGTTAGTTGACAAATACATTGAAGTTTTCAAATCTGAAAATCCGGTCAAAATCGAACTGAAAATAAACTTGCTAAAGCAAAAAAACCTGAACTTCCGGTTCTCACTTCCTGTCAGAGATAGAACTTCCGGTTTTGTTTTATTTGATAATAGAAATCATTCTAAGATCAACTGTAGATTTAGAATTTCTGCACCTTTTACCAGTTTGTCTGCAAACTCATCCAAGAATTACAAAAAAAAAAAACTAGAACCGTTAGACGGTACCAAGGCAGTGCGCGTCCCTTCTATTGCATGGGTGAAACGTTGCATTTATAATATCCAATTCCATAATAATAACTATTATAATATAATATAACCTGTTTGTAACAGTTGTGCAGCTTCCGAGATGTTTAGAATTTGTTATATCTCCTGGCTGTCATTTAAAAAAGAACTACGCCTACTCAGTATAATGACTTGTTTTAATTGGTTGCGATACTTAAACTGGAAATGTCAAAATTTGTGTCTTGACCAAACGATAAGAAATTAACACAATTTGAGTTTATGGCCTGTTACCTAATCTTCTTAACTCTTCTTGTAACATTTATATCTGTTTAATTAGTGTGTAAAACAAAACGTCGAAAAAACAAATTTGTGGGACATAACACTTTATTTGAGATTACAAATTGATATCGGATTTCATTAACTTTCCAAATCGTTGATACTTGTTAATTTGTTATTTATCAATCTTAATTTAGGTGTAGTAGGAACATTAGATCCTGCAATTTGTGGCAAGTGTCCATGGTATAACATAGAGACATCAAATTAACAGCGCAGCTTTACACCTTTAAGAGAGTATTTTATAGAGTTCCGTCCCTTATACCACTATTCCACTCAACTGTACATTATTTTTGCTCAAGAGAATATCATTTAAAATTCTAAAGTTTGTAATTTCCTTCCAAATATTCCATATCATACATCGCCCACAACGAGAAATGAACAATCATTCCTTTTATTTAAGATATATAATATCTTTGAATCATTCTAACTGGATTAATTTTTAATCGTAAAAAAATTAAAATCAAAATAACAATTCAAAAATCGGTTTCCATATATATTTCGGCAATCGGTATAGATTCTATATACATGTAGATCAAAATAACACAAATTGAATTAACCTCCGAGACCCTATTTCGATTTAAAGAAAAATACACAGTTAGTATAGAAGAAATTACAAAATTTGCATATTTTAAACGTGCAATTTTGATCAAATATCAAGTGTTATACACCATCGGAAAGAATAACTAGACCTGTTTGTAACAGTTCTGCAGCTTTCGAGCTATTTAGAATTTGTTGGTCTCCTGGCTGTCATTTAAGGATAGAATGTAGATTGATTTTGCATTTATTTGGAGAGATGATTTATTCATGATTTAACACGTGACATTTGGGCTTGTTAATAGACTGGCAATCATTAAGGTTTGTGATGTAAAAATATCTTGGCTGCTACAGACGTTCTCCATCTCACTCTGTTATAAGCTGTTCTTTTTGCTTCATTCCAGGTCTTGCCAATCCTTCCTAGCTCTTTCAGTCTTATTCTTTTCAAGCTATGTAAAGGTCGTCCTTGTCTTCTATGCCCTTGGGGATTCCAATCCAGTGCCTCTCTGGTGATGTTGTTTTGAGATCAAAAGGATGCATATGGTAGAGTTCAAAAGTTATGAACTTTCAAACGGAAGTCAGTTTTGAAAAACTTTGGCAGGACCTGGTCCAAAGACAAATTTGAAATTGAAAAATATGCCATTAGAGGACCTAGATAATTATCCAAATTATATTTTAAAACAAGTCTGAAAAAAATAGGATTAAAAATGGGGGGACGAGTAGTATTTTTCCAATAATTTGCATATTTCAAGATGGCGATCAAACGGTTAGAAATTTGTGTATACGGCATACATACAAAATGAAGATATTGATGGTACTAATTCTGTGGAATAATAAAATTGCAAGTTTGTGCAAAAATTTAATCCGAAAATTCCGATTTCTGTGATTTTCTACATTTTTGGTCATTTTCGGACGTTTCCGGCTAATTTCGGAAAATGTTTTATCGGAATCTTTAATGATAATTTTTTGTCTACTCATCTACCAATTTTTGTGAAAAAATAAGACGTAAATTTAAAAAAACACGTGCTTTTTCATAAATCACGCACAATTAATATAGAACTAAGAACAAAATTTTCAAATATTAAAAAGCGCAATTTTGATCAAAATATAAAGTGTTATACACCATTGGAAAGAATTAATTACGCGTAATAAGGACATAAAAGAAATTTTAAAAAACCGTGACAGAGCTCTTCGAAGTTAAAAAGTGCAATTTTCAAATGGCTGTAAAACCGGAAGTTGACATTGCACAACACAAATGAAGACATCAATGGATAGATCTCGACAAGGGCAACAACTTTTGTGCAGGTCACATGGTCACCAAAGGTCAAGGTCACGATATATGAACGTTGGAAAATTGGGGCACTGAGTGAAAAAAAAGAACCGGAAATGAAAGGTAAGCTAAATCGAAATTCAAAATTCGGCTTCCTAAGAATTGTTAGCAATCGATTGAAGATTACATAGACATCAAAATTACAATTGTCCGATTAACCCCTAAGGCCCAATTTTTCACTTTACAAAAGTAAGTGGTTTAATGATGGCGACTGATCTGCTACTTCCGGTTCAATTTTTGTTAATTATAAAATCATTATGGGTTAATACTAACAAATTGCAAAAAAAAAAAATTCAAATATCTTTAGAATTCCGGAAGTGAAAATTCGAAGTTTAGCGACGTATGACGCCGAAACCGGAAGTGATGTCGACATTTTGAAAACAGATTTTTCTTGACAAGAAAAATGTTTATCTAACTGCAAATTTTGATTACGATCTAATCAAAATTGCAAAAGTTAGAAAAAGTGTTAAATTTTAAAATTCAAAAGTCAGCAGCAAAAGTAAAAATTTCAAAATTTTTAAACTGCTATTATGTAAATCTAAGTTATAAGTAGTAAAAAAAAAAAAGTCCGAACCAGATTGGATAAAAAAACGAGCCGTGAGTTAGTAAACAAAAATAAAATTTGTGACGTTCTACGTCATTTCCGGTAGAACAAAAATGCGTCATTTTACATTTAAACAACAACGAGCACTAGATTACGTTACAATATCACGCCAGATTGTGTAAGACATTTGCAGTTATGGCTGGGGAGCGTGACCAGAAAAAGACAAAAAAAAAAAAAAAATAGAATTGCTTACAATTATGAACGTATTTCGAGAGCCTTAAAATATTATGTAGGCTAAATTTGCAATTACCTACATCTAGACAATATATTGAATATCATTTGACCTAGTTTTCAAAGTCATAAAATAATTAGGTCACACCTTCCGTAACGGTTAATGATGGCGAAAATATGAAAATTATCAATTTTTGCTGTATTTAAGTACACTTATCTCTATGAATTTTTTTTAAATAAGCCAAATTAAAAAATATCTACTCGTAGACAATATATTGAATATTATTTGACCTAATTTTCAAGGTCATAGATTAAGTGGGTCACACCTTCCGTACCCGTTAAAGTGACCTAATTTTGAAAAAATCGAAATTTAAATAATTCGAAAGAAAATACGAAATTTAAAAATCGGTCTCCAAGAAAAGGTAGATAATGATTCATTGTATCTATGTGCTAAATTTCATCAAAATCGGTCTATCAGTAGTGTCTGAATTTCGGATTTAAGAATTGTAACGAAAATTCAAAATGGCGGCCGATATGGCAGCTTGACCTAATTATTTAGGTCAAATCAATTGCTATTGACAAGTTATTTATAAAACAGTTTTCACTTTTCACCTAGCAGTTATAGACCGGAAGTTACGTAATTACGTCATTTGAGGCTAAACCGGAAGTGGAATTTTTTTTTCACATTTTTTCAAAAATTATAAACATATCGCCTATCAACTGGTAAAGTTTCAAAATTTTACCATTTATATTAAAGGAGAAATCACGGTCTGAAATTTTTGCCGATGACCCTTGAATATTGAATTGCAAATCGTGGGTAAAATATTTAACCTAATTGCATAAAACCTATAATTGTTAGTTGACAAATACATTGAAGTTTTCAAATCTGAAAATCCGGTCAAAATCGAACTGAAAATAAACTTGCTAAAGCAAAAAAACCTGAACTTCCGGTTCTCACTTCCTGTCAGAGATAGAACTTCCGGTTTTGTTTTATTTGATAATAGAAATCATTCTAAGATCAACTGTAGATTTAGAATTTCTGCACCTTTTACCAGTTTGTCTGCAAACTCATCCAAGAATTACAAAAAAAAAAAACTAGAACCGTTAGACGGTACCAAGGCAGTGCGCGTCCCTTCTATTGCATGGGTGAAACGTTGCATTTATAATATCCAATTCCATAATAATAACTATTATAATATAATATAACCTGTTTGTAACAGTTGTGCAGCTTCCGAGATGTTTAGAATTTGTTATATCTCCTGGCTGTCATTTAAAAAAGAACTACGCCTACTCAGTATAATGACTTGTTTTAATTGGTTGCGATACTTAAACTGGGAAAAGTCAAAATTTGTGTCTTGACCAAACGATAAGAAATTAACACAATTTGAGTTTATGGCCTGTTACCTAATCTTCTTAACTCTTCTTGTAACATTTATATCTGTTTAATTAGTGTGTAAAACAAAACGTCGAAAAAACAAATTTGTGGGACATAACACTTTATTTGAGATTACAAATTGATATCGGATTTCATTAACTTTCCAAATCGTTGATACTTGTTAATTTGTTATTTATCAATCTTAATTTAGGTGTAGTAGGAACATTAGATCCTGCAATTTGTGGCAAGTGTCCATGGTATAACATAGAGACATCAAATTAACAGCGCAGCTTTACACCTTTAAGAGAGTATTTTATAGAGTTCCGTCCCTTATACCACTATTCCACTCAACTGTACATTATTTTTGCTCAAGAGAATATCATTTAAAATTCTAAAGTTTGTAATTTCCTTCCAAATATTCCATATCATACATCGCCCACAACGAGAAATGAACAATCATTCCTTTTATTTAAGATATATAATATCTTTGAATCATTCTAACTGGATTAATTTTTAATCGTAAAAAAATTAAAATCAAAATAACAATTCAAAAATCGGTTTCCATATATATTTCGGCAATCGGTATAGATTCTATATACATGTAGATCAAAATAACACAAATTGAATTAACCTCCGAGACCCTATTTCGATTTAAAGAAAAATACACAGTTAGTATAGAAGAAATTACAAAATTTGCATATTTTAAACGTGCAATTTTGATCAAATATCAAGTGTTATACACCATCGGAAAGAATAACTAGACCTGTTTGTAACAGTTCTGCAGCTTTCGAGCTATTTAGAATTTGTTGGTCTCCTGGCTGTCATTTAAGGATAGAATGTAGATTGATTTTGCATTTATTTGGAGAGATGATTTATTCATGATTTAACACGTGACATTTGGGCTTGTTAATAGACTGGCAATCATTAAGGTTTGTGATGTAAAAATATCTTGGCTTAACCACGCAATCGGTTATGGATTCTATATACATGTACATCAAAATAACACATATTGACTGATCCTCCGAGACCCTATTTTCGATTGAAAGAAAAATACACACAGTGATGTAAAATATCTGGGCTTAACCACGCCCACAAAGTCTAATGACTTGTTTTGATTGGTTGGGATAACTGGAAATGTCAAAATTTGTGTCTTGACCAAAAGATAAGAAATTAACACAATCAGACTTTATGACCTGTTGCATTTATATCTGTTTAATTAGAGTGTAATTTTATTCTTAAACGTTTCGCAGTTTTTATTTATACATATTGATTTATATATTGCTTGAAAGCTGGGAATTTGCACATTATAAATCTGTTCGAATTTTGTTTTTAAGTTAAATAGAACTAAATATAAAAAAATATGAATGTTAAAATCGCTTATTTTCTACTAGGCGTATTTTCAACAGTTTTCGGTCTATAGCTAAAATAAAGATATTGTTAGAAAGCTGGTGAAAATCACATCACAATAATGTCAATTAGAATGTTGCCAAGAGTCTTGTTCATGAGATATAACCATCTGAAGATACGAGAAATATGCAAATTACCAATTTTTGGATCCCCATTAAACCAAATGTTCTTTACTAAAATTAGAAATCAAGGTATCATATGAACCTTTCGCCAATGAAGATGATTGTTCAGAAAAATAAAGGATGCATATTAGTAAGTTAGTCCTCTTCGTTCCTTGCGGAGCATATGGCTGCTACAGACGTTCTCCATCTCACTCTGTTATGAGCTGTTCTTTTTGCTTCATTCCAGGTCTTGCCTCTTTCCTAGCTCTTTCAGTCTTTTTCTTTTCAAGCTATGTGAAGGTCGTCCTTGCCTTCTATGACCTTGGGATTCCAGTACAGTGCCTCTTTGGTGATGTTGTTTTGAGATCAAAAGGATGCATATGGTAGAGTTCAAAAGTTATGAACTTTCAAACGGAAGTCATACATACAGATATTGATGGTACTAATTCTGTGGAATAATAAAATTGCAAGTTTGTGCAAAAATTTAATCCGAAAATTCCGATTTCTGTGATTTTCTACATTTTTTGGCCATTTTCGGACGTTTCCGGCTAATTTCGGAAATTTTTTATCGGAATCTTTAATGATAATTTTTTGTCTACTCATCTACCAATTTTTGTGAAAAAATAAGAGGTAAATTTGAAAAAAAAACACGTTCTTTTTCATAAATCACGCACAATTAATATAGAACTAAGAACAAAATTTTCAAATATTAAAAAGCGCAATTTTGATCAAAATATAAAGTGTTATACACCATTGAAAAGAATAAATTACGCGTAATAAGGACATAAAAGAAATTTTGACGTATGCAAATTAGGTCACGTGACAGAGCTCTTCGAAGTTAAAAAGTGCAATTTTCAAATGGCTGTAAAACCGGAATTTGACATTGCACACCACAAATGAAGACATCAATGGATAGATCTCGACAAGGGCAACAACTTTTGTGCAGGTCACATGGTCACCAAAGGTCAAGGTCACGATATATGAACGTTGGAAAATTAGGCACTGAGTGAAAAAAAAGAACCGGAAATGAAAGGTAAGCTAAATCGAAATTCAAAATTCGGCTTCCTAAGAATTGTTAGCAATCGATTGAAGATTACATAGACATCAAAATAACAATTGTCCGATTAAACCCCAAGGCCAAATTTTTCACTTTACAAAAGTAAGTGGTTTAATGATGGCGACTGACCTGTTACTTCCGGTTCAATTTTTGTTAATTATAAAATCATTATAGGTTAATAGTAACTAATTGCAAAAAAAAAAATTCAAATATCTTTAGAATTCCGGAAGTGAAAATTCGAAGTTTAGCGACGTATGACGCCGAAACCGGAAGTGATGTCGACATTTTGAAAACAGATTTTTCTTGACAAGAAAAATGTTTATCTAACTGCAAAGTTTGATTTCGATCTAATCAAAATTGCAGAAATTAGAAAAAGTGTTAAATTTTAAAATTCAAAAGTCAGCAACAAAAGTAAAAATTTCAAAATTTTTAAACTGCTATTCTGTAAATCTAAGTTATAAGTAGTAAATAAAAAAAGTCCGAACCAGATTAGATAAAAAAACGAGCCGTGAGTTAGTAAACAAAAATAAAATTTGTGACGTTCTACGTCATTTCCGGTAAAACAAAAATGCGTCATTTTACATTTAAACAACAACGAGCACTAGATTACGTCACAATATCACGCCAGATTGTGTAAGACATTTGCAGTTATGGCTGGGGAGCGTGACCAGAAAAAGACAAAAAAAAACTAGAACCGTTAGACGGTACCAAGGCAGTGCGCGTCCCTTCTATTGCATGGGTGAAACGTTGCATTTATAATATCCAATTCCATAATAATAACTAGACCTGTTTGTAACAATTGTGCAGCTTCCGAGATATTTAGAATGTGTTATATCTCCTGGCTGTCATTTAAAATAGAACGTAATCACGCCTACTCAGTATAATGATTTGTTTTGATTGGTTGCGATACTTAAACTGGAAATGTCAAAATTTGTCTTGACCAAACGATAAGAAATTAACACAATTTGACTTTTTGCCCTGTTGCATTATCTTCTTAACTCTTCTTGTAACATTTATATCTGTTTAATTAGTGTGTAAAACAAAACGTCGAAAAAACAAATTTGTGGTCATAAAGGAACATAACACCTTATTTGAGAATACAAATTGATATCGGATTAAATTAACTTTCGAGATCGTTGATACTTTTAATTTGTTTATTTATTTATTTATCAATCTTAATTTAGGTGTAGTAAGAACATTAGATCCTGCAATTTGTGGCAAGTTGCCATGGTATAACATAATAGATATACATAAATAGAGTATTTTATAGAGTTGCGTCCCTTATACCACTAGTCCTCTCAACTGTACATTATTTTTGCTTAAGAGAATATCATTTAAAATTCTAAAGGTTGTCATTTCCTTCCAAATATTCCATATCATACATCGCCCACAACGAGAAATGAACAATCAGTCCTTTTATTTAAGATATAAAATATCTTTGAATCATTTTAACTGGATTAATTTTTAATCGTAAAAAAATCAAAATCAAAATAACAATTCAAAAATCGGTTTCCATATATATTTCGGCAATAGATTCTATATACATGTACATCAAAATAACACAAATTGAATTATCTTCCGAGACCCTATTTCGATTTAAAGAGTTAGTATAGAAGAAATTACAAAATTTGCAAATTTAAAACGTGCAATTTTGATCAAAAATCAAGTGTTATACACCATTGGAAAGAATAACTAGACCTGTTTGTAACAGTTCTGCAGCTTTCGGGCTATTTAGAATTTGTTGGTCTCCTGGCTGTCATTTAAGAATGTAGATTGATTTTGCGATTATTGGGAGAGATGATTTATTCATGATTTAACACGTGACATTTGAGCTTGTTAATAGACTGGCAATCATTAAGGTTTGTGATGTAAAAATATCTGGGCTTAACCACGCCCACAAAGTCCATTGACAT